>OZ020303.1:76728995-77328995 GCA_963971305.1 Arcuatula senhousia
CTCATAACCCTCTACTCACATACCAAATTTCATTAAAATCCATTCAGTAGTTTCCGAGATAATTTTAGGGTACCCTTTTGCTGTGGCGACCATTTTGAAAATGGCGGCCATCTTGAAAATTTCGAAGTGCCTGTGCACACCTCCAATAACCAATCTACCATCATACAAAGTTTCGTGCAATTCCATTTTGTCGTTTTCAAAAAACCTTGCGGACAGTTTCATGTCCGGAAGAAAGAAGAAAAAAAAGAATAATAACTAGCTATAATTTGTGTTGGGATGCCAACACACAAGTCGCCCAAAATCGCCTTGGATACTTTTTCTTCCCATTCAGTGCAATAAAATATGTATAGAAATAAAATTTCATTAAAATCGGACAAAGTTCACATTTCTAAGGGGGGCGGGTGTAGTAAAATGGCCGCCATTTTAAAACCGGAAGTCGGATTTCAAATCTGGTCGCAGATTTGAATTCAGCATACCCGTTTTACCCAGATGACCAATTTTCAAGACGATCCGATGAAAAAAAAATTTCCGCCCACTTTTTCCGACGGCCGCCATTTTGAAACGGCGGCCATCTTGAAAATTTCAAAACTTGATTACACGCCTTTGAGTGACCCACTATCCAATCCATCAAGTGTTATTCAATTTCCTTGAATCATTTTCTTGTATTAGGGAGGACAACTTTACGATAAAGAATCAGAAGAATAATAATAATAATAATAATAATAATAATAAGAAACGGTGCAAAAACAATAAGTCCCCAAAACTATGTTTTGGGCGACTTAATAATAATAAGAAACAGAGTAAAAGCAATATGTCTCCCAACACATAGTGTTTGGGAGACATAATAAAGAAAATGACCGTTTTTTTTTTATTTGTCCTTGACAACCTTCTTTTCAAAGAACACGATTTTATTACTGATAGTGGTTTTGCTTTGAAATTTATTGCAAGCATTACTTTTGGTTATGTACAAATGACTTTTAGGTTACTATATGGACTTTTTAGATTTCCTGCATTTTGTTATATTTCTACCATTTATACATATATGGTTAAGTGGATTGTGGCACCTTTATATAACTTAATTTGCATTGTTATTGGTCATTGAAATTCTTCTGTATTTGAATAGGCTGCATTTGTCTAAAAAATATAACTAACAAAAAAACAAATTTAACCGTACGTGGTCACTTATTCGGAAGACTATGACAACTTTATGTGTAATTTATTGAGTACAAGTTATAAGAATGGCCAGAGGTCTTGGTCACAAGTGTGGGGGAAGGTGGTTCTTTATTGTCACACTGAAGCTTCGATACAATGTGTAACACAACCAAGCTGTGGTTTATAGAGAATCGTACCACTAACCTCAAACATTCCAGTGTTTACTTGAATTATCTTAGTCTTTGATAATGACCTTAAGTAGATAAGAAACATATGAACATGTATGTTTTACAAACTACTTGTTAAAATACAAACAAAATGTGTAAGTGGATAACGAAGTACCATAAGAATCGCGACAGAGCCAAAATACATAAGAAAGAAAAAAACAGGCGACACTAGGGATAATACAACAACTGCAACACAGCAGAAAAGCCATCACGTACGGCAAAATAAGTATAAAAACAAAATTAAAAAAGACATCTTGTTCATATAATTGATATACCTACTTAAGACATGTATTGTTCATCTTAAAATTAGTCGATTGTACATGTTCATCCATCTTGTATGAAATACGTCACTATTTTGACGTTTTGCGACTTTTCCTGCCAAACGATGTACGCATATCTTGCAATAAAACGGGGCTCGTGTAAACTGAATCTCGTAACATTGTTTGTGAAATTTCGAAAAAGAAGGGTATACCTTTAAAACCTTCGGTACATAGTTTACAAAGTATAAAGCAACAAATAATGTAACAAAAGGTAATTATTTACTTTTTTGATGAGTTTTTTCATCTTTCAGTTTTCATGGATGGTAATATTTACATTAAAAAACTAAATTGTGAAGATTGAAAAAATGGTCCATTAAATTTTATATCGCACAATTAAAAGATGCACGAACTAACAATCAAAATATTATTCTAAGGATAATGTAATGATGACTTGACACATGGATGAGATTTATTGGTTTGAAAAACATTAAAGAGTTTATATTCTGGCAATCACTCAGAAATATGGCTTTCATAAGGGTACTCTTACTTATTTTTTACATTCCAGACATAATTTAAAACAGCTGCACACTCAAAAAATACAACTAACGCCTGTTCTTCATCTTACGCAGTCAGAAATTGTGTTTTAGTTTTCGGACAATGAAGTTACTATATCTCTGCTATATTGATCGTATATACATGTGTATAGATTCAAACAGTGTCGAAATAATAAGACGCATAATAGAGAATTGATAACCATACCCCGATTTATAACTGGTACTAAAATTCATAATCTTTCATAGTAAATGGGTACCTAGAACTAGATTTACAGATATTGTGGACACTAAAATTAACAAACAGCTACGACAGCGTCATACGTCCGCAAATTGTTTGCGGTATTATTAAAACTTATAATTTACTCCGAGGCATGAATATTGATTAGTCTGAATGTGAACCTGGCACCGTTTGTGGTACCTTTGGGTTTTGTTTGGTTTTTTTTTCCCTTAAATTTGTTTCGATTCAGATTGTCTCAATTTATCTTTCATTTTTTGTCTCTGAGGAGAAACTGTATATGAGTATTTTCTAATTGTGTAAAGTGCAATTTGTTGTATTGTTTCTGTCCTGTATATACAATGTACATTGTAATACTTTCCGGATATACTGCATGCATTTTGATTCCATCAAGTCATCAAAGCATTAGTGTGTTGGACTTTTATATACATTAAAGACTACATTTTCGTTTAAAATGTTCATTGTTTCCAAGGCTTAGATCGTGTACATGAAGATTGGCTTAGTTGTTCATGTGAGTCAAATAACTAGAGTGTTGTTACAAAAAAAAAATGTATACTGTGCCTTGCATATTCTAGTTAACCTTTGTATAATAACATGAATGACTGAGTCTCTGACGAATCTTATTTAGGGGGTATTCCAATAAAAGCTTTCAGTTTTGTAGGTATTGTTGAAAAATGAATTCTCCGTAACCGTTTATTGTGCATGCAAGCAGAAAGCACGTGTACAAGACTTAATTATCTTTAATGGGTTCCGGAAGTCTTGATTAAAACAGTATGAATTCATCTTTGTAATGTCAGAATCCTATCTATTTTCTCTTCACAGGATGTACTTAGTCGGAAATTAGTTTTTGAGCATCAAGGCGTTTCTGATTGTTTTTACAAACTGTTCGAGGTTCTGTTTGTGCTTTATGCCTAATTTCATTTTATTTTTATCTTATCTTAAACAGATAGCATATGATATCTAACTTTTTATATATCAAGAATGTCTAAAATTACATAAAGAAGACTATAATATTTACATCAAGAATGAATAAAATAGGACTTTTTATATACAAAGTTTGAATAATAACAAAGTTCCAAACGACTAAATGCAAACCTTTTTTTTACAATTTATACGAATAATTATGGGTGTAGGTAATCATCGAGTTCGAGTTCGAGTTCGAGTCAGAGTTAAAGTTCGAGTTAGAGTTCGAGTTACCATTCGAGTTCGAGTTAGAGTTCGAGTTAAAGTTCGAGTTATTTTTCGAGTTCGAGTTAAATTTTGAGCTAACTCGAAACAGTAATTTTCATAGACATAGTCGAGTTACGACTCGAGTTAGAGTTCGAGTTCGAATTAGAGTTCGAGTTAGAAATCGAGTTCGAGTTAGAGGTACAAATTATTTATTGTTCTATGTCCAGAATTGAGTCTTTATACCCCCTCTTGAAAAAATGGGGCGTATATAGTGATAGAGGTGTCTGTTCATCGTCCCGTCCGTCCGTCCGTCCTGCCTTCCTTACACTTTAGGGTACCCATCCCTTATTACAACTCCTCCTAAACTCCTTGATGAATTTTCATGAAACTTTCACACAATCTGTGTGACGTAATGCAGATATGCACCTCTTTTGAAATTTGATCAAACTGAATTTTGGGAAGCGAAACATGGAATTCGCTATTCAACTATCCGCATCTTCTCCCAAACCCATCAATGGATGTCAGTGAAACTTTCACACCATCTTCGTGAAATAGTGTAGATTTGCATCCCTAGTTTAAAATTTGATCTGTTTTTAGGAAAGAGGTAGCGGGGTATTTCTTAGAAAGCCACGACTAACAGTTTTTCTAGTTTGTTTAGGGATTGGTTTTAAATCTTATGCATTGTATGTTTGGTCTTGGGTCAATGCAAGACGGCAAGCGGTAACCTCTAGTCATGTTGAAGACTGCTTTCTGTTTTCCGTTGTGATCTTTTAAATTGCAGTTTCTTTATTTTGTAGTTTGATAAAAATGGGTTTTCTTTAGGTCGGAACTCTAACTCGAACTTGATTTGTAACTCGAACTCTAACTCGAGCTCGAACTCTAACTCGAGTCGTAACTCGACTATGTCTATGAAAATTACTGTTTCGAGTTAGCTCAAAATCTAACTCGAACTCGAAAAATAACTCGAACTCTAACTCGAACTCTAACTCGAACTCGAATGGTAACTCGAACTCTAACTCGAACTTTAACTCTGACTCGAACTCGAACTCGAACTCGATGATTACCTACACCCAATAATTATCATTCCTAAACTTTAAGTATGGTGAGTTTTATATAAAATGTAAATAACAGTCATTAATATTTTATGATTAGATTTTTTTTTAATTTATGCCCCAGAGAATAAACCACATTCTACATACGAATCAGTGACTCTGAATGAACCATGTCTATCCCAGAAAAACCGTCGTAAGAGATTTGCGGTTTAGTTTTACATCAAAACCAAGAAAGCATGTCCAGGGTTATTAAACTTTGTTTGTAAACAAAATGTACTTTTTTTACATGATTTCATCATTATTCAATATAAACATCTTAAAGAGGGGTTTTACACTATAAGACTTCATCTGAAGGCGTTTTAATTTCGATCACATCGGTGTGAATATCAATTCGATAGTAGGTACTATATTGTTACATTTATAGAAGTGGAAGGTGGGCATGTAACTAAAACAGAAATTATAACATCGGTTAACCAATTAAGGTGTTTCACTTGGCGTTAAAACACTAAGCTATTGACAAGATGATCCGAGGAAACCAAGAGGCACGGTGAAATAAAACTGAGGTCGAGTCTTTGGTCTACCTAGGAAGAAGTAGGTGATCGGCTCTAATCAATCATGACAATATAAAAGTCTCATCATCCCCCTCATAATATTATGCTATTACAAACTGAAACTAATGAAAATCAAACTGGTAGTTTATCAAGTGGTGGGTATAATATACACGTATTGCATAGATGTTTTATATGTAACGCATCCTGCTCTAAAAATGGTTAACAAGACTTTAAGCAGAACGGAAAGTGGGCAGTTACATAAGTAGATTTCACAAAAAGTGTACCTATTGGTCACAGCAATTTTTAGAAAACTGAAATTTTGGATATTAAGCTCATGAAAACAGTGTTCGAAAGAAATGTACCTTATTTCCTACAAGTAATTGTTTAGCCCTCAAAACAAAGGTTGTTGTTAAATAAGCTTGTTAACGTTAAAGATTTGACGGGGAAAAAAATTCTCTGACTTTTTCATAGGTTTAGCATTAGCACTATTTAGCTATCAAAACCCATGACAGAATAAATAGGATTTGAAAAAAAAACTTTGTTTATCACTTCTTTATGACATATTTAAGACATTGATAAATATAAAAGAGGGGGTTCGTGGGCAAATATTTTAACCCTCTTTTGATGGTAAAAACTAGAGGATTCTGAAAAAATGACCGGAATCCCAAAACAAAACCAGCGAGCATCCATAATTCGATTCCATATAAGATTACATTGAATCGCCAAATAAGGAATATTGAGTACATTGTTGAGAAGACATCAAAACACAGCTTTGATCTTGTTTAAACTCTTCAAAGCAAATAGTCAAACATTTTAAACGTTATAAATATTCCAAACTACCAAAGAGAGCACGTTATGAATGCCACCTTTTTATGATGTTCAACATTTGGCAATTTTATTAACTCTGTCTATAAAGCTACATGTTAATAAACTCTTAAACAAGTTCTAATAGTATTAGGAAATAAATATTTCAATCCATATATGTCCTTCGAAAGATAAGAAATTTCTAAACCAAGGCACGTGCAATGTCAAAAGTCTGTCGGCATTGAAATGATAATAGAAGTGTACGTGTCCCATATCTACCTTCTTTTGATGTACAACACGAGAGATTCTGATCACATTTCTGGCACGTACATACGTCCTTGCATTAACCTACTTGTCATGTAACTATCTCAGAGTAGGAGGAGAGAGAGACTGTAATTATAGACCAGAAACAAGGGTATCTAAGTGATGTTGACATGTTGTCAATGTAGATAAACCTTATGTAATTGGTAATGATACAGCGGTATTTCTCGACTATTATCATTGTAAGGCTGATTAGTATGGCGAAGGTCACTTTTACTGATAAATGTCTATTTTTAAGTTTTTTGCTTATATAGAATGAAACAGTTTTAAAATTAGTTTGACATTGGAGTTTTGCATAAATTGAAACAAAACGAAGCACGTGGCAATTGCCTATATATTTTTTTTCTTATTTCTACAACTCTTGGTTGGGCAAAAAAAAACAAGTAAAACCCCGCCACATTTTATATGTGCCTGAAGCCATGCCGAAATTCTTGTTAAAGGTATTGTTTGTCTCTGTCATCTATCTGGTTTTTTTTCTATGTCCAGTAATGGGACTTTCATTGATAATTTAGAGATTTGTTTTGAATCTAATGTATATGTTTAGACTTGGGCCAATGCAAGACGGTGAGCAGCGACCTCTGGTCATGATGAAGACTGCTGGCTGTATTCCCATGATTGTGATTTTTTTAGATTGTCGCTTATGTTGGTTGTGTCGCGTACATTTATTCCAAATCTCTTTATCGTTTGATTTATACGAATTGGCTACAATTTGGATGCACTTATTGTTTTAAAAGACACTCAAATGTAAAAATACCAAGATGTAGGGATCGATATGCTAAAAAAAATCTTCATTTTTATAGCTATATTCTAGAGGAGTTCCGAAAATCTGACTGAAATTCTAAAACATGAAGAGTGACCATTCTTAAGGAATTATGACCTGACGGGCATTCAAGATCACAGGATAACCCTCCTTTCACTACCCAGGGCACATATTTCTGTCGATTGGAAGAAAAACGTTTCATATCATCAGAAACTGTGTGCTCTTTGCCCACAAGCCTAGCGCAGTTGCGGGACTCTCCGCCACCAGGGATTCGCACAATCGAGGGTAAAATAAATTATTCACTACTGCTACATGTAAAGCCAGATTGTACGTATTTTGACGTTAATGTTCTGCTATACCTGCCCATATACTTTTGTACGGTACAAATGCTGTAGGTGTTTCTGATTCTGTCTTTTGAGGCTATATGACGTACGATCGCTAATTATCTCTATATTTCTAGGATTATTGCCAATTCATTAATTAATTCGTTCTTTCCCACGGTTCTCGCCTTTGATTGTTAATTGTTATTACGTGTGGAAGGTGATGGTTTCGTTAGAATGGTAGGTGTCGAGAAATATAAAACCAAAGGCTTATTTTGGTACTATAGTGCAGATAAAGCAACTTATAAAACATGATAGATAGTAGGAGTATAACTCCTAATGATGCGGAACAAGCTGATTCCAATCAAAAATTAATTTCTAAAAAGGTTCTGACGTTATTTATGTGGTACCAAGAACTATGACTTCTTTGATCTTTAAGCTTGAAAGTCATGCATTCAGAACCATAAATCGCATTAATGAATGGATTTTTATTTAGATATTGTTTATATAAAGTAACATTGTAAAGTTAACCTAATGGCACGAACATGCATTGGAAGCTCATCGATCAGGTTGGGCTCTCCTTTTAAGTAGGAGTAAAAATAACAGTTAGAAACCTAGAATTTATAAAAAAAAAAATGTATGTATTGGAAGCTCACCGATAAGGTTGGGGCTCCCCCTTTAAGTACAATGTATAGGAGTACAAATAACAGCAAGAAACCAAGAACTTATATACAAAGGCTTACGAATTTCAAAGGTATGCAGTGTTAATATTTTGTTTGAAATATTATACCTTTGAAGTTTGAAGAAATGGACAACATGATTCTTGATCGGAATAAACAAATCTCCAGTTGTAAATAAAACATATACACGTAGGCTATGGAGACCGAAATTAAATGGTTATTGTAGGCTGATGGCTGTTTTGCTTTATTGCTGCTTTTATGAGCGCTGACTCGTGTACATTTATAAAACTTCATTCTACATATTTAAATTTTTAATATGAATTAATATTTTCTGTTCACAGTCTACGTAAAGGTGTTTATAGATCTGGTTTTTCCAGAAGAGAAAAAATATTAATCGATCATGGATTTTTTACACGAGATGTTTGTTTTGTAACTTAATTGTATTTGATATTTCAGGCATTGTAAGTTCTCTGTGTATATTATAAATGAAATGGTTTACAAAGATGTTTTTATTTCACATAAAACGAACATTTAATAATTCACTCACCATTTATGCTTCCCTACATATACAATGTGTATTGCATACACTTCAAAATAATAAACTCAATACCAAACAACAAAGAAATTGATAAGCTTATAATTTGACAGAAAAGGGACTCAAAATTTTCCAACTATGTCTAGTTCAAAAAAGTCTTTCCCTGACCCGTTTGTGCTTTCTCAAAAGCGTTGTGTTATAGCGCTAAATCTATACCGGAACCTATTACACTCTAAAGTTTTACCGAGACACAAATAACATGATTGTTTGGCCATTTTATTTACTGTTGACTACTTTTCTTGATTTTTTAAGGGCACTTATAGCGTTCGGTAGTTTTGTTGTTACTTTCAAATGATATTCTTCAACAAATTGACTCTGGTCGTCGATTACTCCCTGAAGAAGCCCCCTGGAAGACTTAAAGTTCTGGATCATTCGTCTGCTGACGGTGCTGCTGTAAACATTGGGTCTAAATGTATGGGTAAACCGATCTTGTAGATACATGTATGCTTCTCATTTATATCGTTCTAGACATAGCAGGTTCTTGGTATGGTTTGTATAGCATGATGGAATTCCTTTAGATTTTTTTTTTCATATGTTTATTACAACTTCACTAGATAACTACATTGTTTGTGCATTGGTTTCTAGAACAATGATGGAAAAACCACATTTTATTTAAGATGTTCACTTATAAATGTTTCGAAATTGCCGTGTCATACATTTCTACCAAAATAGTACATGGAAATTTACATTTAATATAGTGGTTAAAATTTACAACTTGGAAAATTAACTCTGTTACATCAAGAAAGGTCGAGCAGGCACAAAATAAATTACAAGTTACGTTGACAAGAATGCAGTGAAAACAGGTAAAACTTTTCTTCAGGCAGGTAATAAATCTACCTTGATATAGTACGACTGTACCTTGAAGGTTAAGTATATTCAATTTGCATGTAAAATTTCCATGCTTTTATTATCTAAAAGCGAATCTTCTGGTCTGGTGACTTATTTTGTTAGACTTAGGGATTTCAGAAAGGACAATGACTGAATACTTTCAGAGGCGAATCCAGAAAGTCTGAAAATAGGGGACCCACTGACTAGCCTAAGAGGGGGCCCCACTTTGGTCACGCTTCAATGATTTCCTATATATTCAACAAAAATTTTTCCGCCAAAAGGTGCACCCCCCCCCCCTGGATCCGCCTTTGACTTTCTTGTTGCTTTTCTGTTTCTTTTTTAAGCAATTGCTGAATGATAGCAAACAAGTATCAAATAAAAGTAACTAATGTGAAGCACAACAATTCATTTTGTTAAATACATGTTGAATCACACTTTCTGTCGAAATTTCCTATACCAAGCCAGGAGCAATTTAAATGTCATTAATCTGACCCATTATTTTGAACATCTAGTTTTGTGGTTCCAACCTTCCCTTTTGAACATTTTTAACAATTGAAAGCACAGAATTAACAAAATGTGAAAATCATTTGAACCATTATCTTGAACCTGTAATTTTGTTGGTGCATCTTTCCCCATTTTGCACATCATTGTTACGTGGATTATGCAATTGAAAAGCCAATAAACAAGAGAATAGATTATAGAGGTAGTAATGGTCTGCCCTCTTAGATATTTTACTCTGATACCAGATTTGCTAAGGCCTGAAACATCAAAAAGTTATATTTGTTTCTTTGAGAATTCAAATAGAAACTTGACGTCCTGTAATTTAAGCTTTCTCGTTAATGATTATTTTTCAGGAATGGCGATGGAAAGGGGAACTTAGTGCTTGATCCAGTAATGACCAACGGAAAGAGATGCTAATTACATTTTCACAGTTCAACACTGGCATTATTAAACAGCCCACCTTTTACCTACGCTTTTTCGCAAGCCTACTTTTCATAGGACACCTCCATGATCTCTAATAAATCCTGTGAAATGACACGACTTTTGTTATTAGCTTCATAGAAGGTTATATATATATATATATGTGTGATATTTGAAATACAAAGGTGGACAATTATTTGGTATTCCCAATATGTACATAAAAAGCGCAATAAAAGCAGTTTTATTAAAACAATGCACAAATCTTACTATTCTTGCCATGATATAGCACTTTTTATGATATATAAACTGATATATCGATGATTTTGTCATATTATTCAGCTCTTTTTATCTCTTCAATTTCTATTTGTCGTTAAAACTTTAAGACAATGAGATCAGAGCACAAGAAATCATTCAAGAACTTTATCAACACACGTGGACTACTCTCACAGAAAGTTCAAAAACAAGCAGAACATACCTTGCGTGTATTTTCCATCTAATATTTCTTTACTCCTTAACCAATAAAAGAAGACTCTTTTTTAAACTTAAAGAGTCAAAGTGAATAAACTTTTTTTTTCTAAAAACGAGACATATAGATAAATAAAGAAAATAACAAAACTTTCGATCTAAATTATCAGTCTCATATATATCCATAAAAAGGGACAAAACAAGGCAAAGAGACACAGGAGAACGCAATGTTCCTGACTTGGTGCTGGCATTTCAAAAGAAACGGTCTGTTAAACGGCGCCACACCTCTTTTAGTTGCGTTATTTTGTGCTTTGTTAATGATTTTTATTGTGGGAAGGATGGGCCCAAATTCTTGTTTAACCCACCACATTTTATATGCGCCTGTCCTAAGGCTGGATCTTGGTAAAAGGTTTTGTTGGTTCGTGTGCTTTTTGTGTTGATTGTTCTTTTTCTAGACATGGGACTTTCGTTGATAATATGGGTTTGTATCTAATTACTGTCTTTTAAGTCATTGGCCAATGCCAGACGGCGAGTAGCGACCGCTGGTCCCAATGAAGACTGCTAGCTTTCTACCGATGTGGATTTTTTAAATTAAATTGTCGTTTATTGATATAGGTTGTGTTCCGTATACTTATTTCGCATTTCATAAGCGTCTATTCAAATGGCTGCAGTGTTATCTTTTGAAAGGCAAAAACCAAATTGAATGAAACCAAACATAAAATATATCATCAATTGTTCTTTCAGTATGGCCTCATTGTGTGTCGATATGTCATTATTACGAATGAGACAATTGAACACAAAACATGAACAAAGCTGGGAGACACTGCTTAAGACAACTACGAATAAAGATTCAAACAGCGAACTAAGAGTAGAGAATAGGCAATCGGCACTGCTAAGCTTGTCAGTAAAAGTCCACCAAAGAGCGCTCAAAATCTTGACATCGGACGAGGCCACTTTTACTAAGAGACTGGGATGTGTGCCCAAGGTGGTTAAAAGGGGCAGCCCTGTCATAATACTTTGTGCAGTCTCGATTAGAGTAGGGCACGTAGGAAGCCCATGCAGGAAGCTAAATTGTCTAATCCTAACCATCTCTTCTTTATCCAGTGGCAGTCAAAACTCTCATCCCGATAGGAATTGTGTCCCCATTTCCTCATCATATTATATTCGTTTTATCGCCGCTTCTATATTTTTTCAAGTTCATAGTAAGTGGGTTATTGCTTTACTCCTAAACAGGGTTGTCAATGAAAGGAATATGAAAATTATGACACAATGAATATAAATTAATGACGGATTGGAGTTATAATGGTCGATTCGGACAATTTCGGTCATTGAATGGAAACCTATCGATTTTCTTAGTTTTACATCGTATCGAAGTCATATTATAGTAGATCATTGAGGAATATATGTATAAAGTATATTAGATATCATTAATTGAATATTCTTAACTTGGTGTTTTATGTTTCTGCTTAAGGCCAGGAAATGTTTTATTAATGTAAAAACGCCCACAAAACATCTAGGTTACATTTTATCTTGTGATTATTTCTGGATGTCAACACAAAACATAAGTCTTAAATGCATAGAAGCTACAATAATGTTTCTCGATTCGTCGATGCCAACGGCGCTTTCAGACCGCAATTACGTAAAATATTCAAATTGTTTTAATTGTTTATAAATTAAATTAGTCACCAACGAACAATTTAATTCATGAATAAAAAATTGTCATATGTCGGAATAACGAAAATTACAAGCATTTAAATGTGTATGACATATCGAGATATTAAGCGCATTTCCTGTTATTATATTTCATTTTCTTTATTTCTTGTATTATTGTGAAAACATTAAATTTGAGCATTATCACTCTGTAATTTTTATCAAAAGTGATGTTTGTAGCTGCCTCCTCTGTGTATACATGTATGTCCCAAAACGGTAGTTTCATTGCCAGATCTTAGGAACTATTTGATATTTTGAATGCATCCCATTTTATGTCCTTAGTCATATCATTGCTCTTGCATAATGGCACTGCAGCGTAAAGATTTAAAAAAAAATCCTGGTATTGGAAAAAAATGTTTTGCTTGTTCAAATCGTATATCGCTTCAGCTGTCTCCACAGTTTATTCAAGCTTGCTTCCATTTTCTTGATTAAGCAAAAACGTCTCCTCCATTTCAAATCAGAACGATTTCATGATTGTAGATATTTGCTCCCATTTTCTTCTATTTGTTTTTACTTCATCAAAAACGTCTTCTCCATTTTGAATCAGAACTTTTCCGTGTCGAATGTTCATGCCGGATCCTCTTCTAATACTCGGTCCTTGGCCATGAAAGGAATCCTCTCAATACAAAGGCCGTGCTTGGCGCGAGCCCTCCAGTTTGGCAGGAAAATTAAGTTTAGAACTGTATGAAACAAGAGGTCCCAGAAGATTTGTTTTAAGTGCGCGCCCTCCCGTCTGAGAATTTCTGGATCTACCACAGCCTTTGAATAGTCTGACTCTAAAAATTCCACTTGGCTTCGATGAATAGTTGGAAATGATCCTCTCCCAGTACTGAGAGGTGTGTGAGTCTGTAAAGTGTTAGGTCATAAATCGTCTTTAATCCAATCACCAACCGAGCAATTATCTTGTTTAAGATGTGTTTAAAACAGGGCTTGACGATAATAAGATTTCAATAAATGAAATTAAAACTCTTATTCAAGATTGGATTATTTTTAGCACAGGCGGTGTAAAGGCAATTAGGGGGGGGGGTAGATTAAATTTGCTACCCCCTTTAGATATACGTTTTAGCACATTTGCTTTTTGGCCATCATACGACAGTTTTGCTATGTTATGAATCAAAAAATATAAAAATATAGTATCTGTCCGTTTTATTTTTGGACACTTTCTTTCACAATAACAGATCTAAAAATCCAGGTGAAATATATTACAAGTAAATTTGGCCTTCACATTCATTTATATTCATTTATAATCATTCCAAAGCATTAACTTGTCAATTATGTTTTGTTTCATATTTTTTATTGGATATTTTCCAGTCATTTCCGGATTTATTAATGTGTTCCAATGACGTCACAGCGTTCTGACATCGATAGTAAATATCCAAAAATCTTGATAGTAAAGTTTTAATTTAGACATAAATTATAAAGTTTTTGTTTCACATTTTAATGTCGATATCAACTGTCATGTCAAGGCGTCACAAAACCAAATAAATAGGATTGCTCATTCTGCGCCGGTTAACCTCGGAACGTGTAGTATTTGACAATCAGAAAGCATTTTTGTGTATGTTCCATGTCCTGTAATTTATATTTGGATTTAACCAATAGTAAAATAATATGTAAAATATCAGTTTTGCTGGCATCTTATTTGCTCGAACTCATCAGTTTTTGTTTTTGTTTTTTTAAGAACACAAAAGTATGTAACGTTATATTGGCCTGTCTTTGACTTCCGCTTTCGAACTTCATTATTCGATACACTTTTCATTGATTTTGATTTTAAACGGAAGGAAAATTATAAATACCCCTCCACGAAATATTCATTCTATATAGTGTACAGCATACAGTGTTTACCTGCTTTCGTTACTATTTTATTTTCACACTGCGATAAAAGTTTTTTCGTGTGCTTTTGTCTAACCTGCACATTTACCCTGCAAAGGAATAAATACTTTTATATTGAAGATACATCAATTTAAAAGTACATCTAGGATATGCTTATTAACTTAGCTCCATTCGAAACTTTTTGTCGAATTCTAGCAATTTGCAATTGGCTAGAGCAATTTAAGACAATGCAGTTTTTTAACTTTAATAATTTGAAGGTAGATAAAATTTTGCCCAATCTAATTAAAATCAGCTATTTGATCCGTTCCGCTACTCTCCTCTTTTGATTAGATTGAATTTTGCCTATAGTACAGTTTATTTTCTATATAAACAGGTTACTTCGGGTTAGATTCGGCCATATCAAATTTCCCAAAAAAAATTGCAAGCCAAAATAAGTCGTTCAATCCATTTCTTTTTATATAGGATAAAAATAGTATGATTTAATAGCTGATTAGCACCTAAAATTGGTAACTTGGCATTTAATCTTCCCAGTTTTGTTTAAACATTTCACATTTACTTTAGAATGTATAATCTCAACGCTTTGGACAAGGCATTTTGTTCACCAATTAGTAAAAATATAAAAAAAAATAAAAACAAATTGATACAGAAGAAAAATCTTAGTGTAGCTGAAATACAAGAATGCATCGAGATGAAGTTACATGTAATTAAATGCAATACAACTTTTAGTCACAGATACATGTTATAGATATTTTATTCGACAAGTAGAGCACAAAGTACGTGTTATACCCTATCTTGGAAATGTTTCTGACAAATATTTTGTCGTAGAATTGTAACAGTTCAGTTTTTACTTGATTTTTTTTCAAGACAGTATACATGTACTAGAGCAACGCGCAAGTAGTGGTGAATTGGTACAAATTGTAATTGTGTAACATACATGATTCCGTTTCGGGACATTTTGCTTACAGAGCGAGAGAGGTACCAAATTGGTTGAATGCGACATTCCTGTCTTTTTCCATGTTGAGGTCGTAAAGCTATAATACGGCAGCCTGACATCAGGCAATTATGCTACACTGGAAGGGGAATATGCCTCGTTCCTTATAATAACGTCCAATGCGGGGCCAGGGTAGAGAATTGGCGCACAGCAGAGCCAACATGTAGCTTGTCGTTAGAGGTCTAAGGGTATTAGGATTCTCACATCGGGTAAGTGCTCGGTCCACAGAACGATCAAGGCTGTGCTCGATTATTCTGTTCAGAACATGTTCTGTTTGCTCCATGGAACATTGATAATCAAGTATCATAGAACAGTTTCAGAACAAGAAGTTTCTATATTCAGTATCGCGTACCCCGCAATTTGACAAATAAACGGTAAATTTTACCTTTACGTTCGTGAATGACAACAATTTAAAAGTTTTTGACTCCTTTCTCCATTGTTTTATTAAAAGAAAAACAAACAGTCTATTTAATTCTCTATTTACTTACTTTGTTTTATTGGTCGCCATCTTGTTTAATAACTGTTACAAACACACCACCTCGTCAGATGGAGTAAACAGAAAATACTCCGAACATGTGTTCCGTTTTACTCGATTAATGTTCCGAGTGTTCGGACCATTTGGAAGTAATAGTCGAGCACCACCCAAGTGTGTACCCTATACATGATAGAATAGAATGGCCCTCGTCCAAGGGGTTGTAAGGTATATAATCTGACCGCCTACGGCCACAGTTGGTCAACGTCTGTGGAGAGTGCCTCGCGTCATGCACGTAAAATATCCATTTGTTGACCGCCAGTAGTGTACCACATATACTTAATTTTCATCTTTATGTTCACCTAGCACGTAAAACTCACTCACTTACTCATTAAAGAACTTCTTAAAGAACACAACTTTTCAGATTTTCGTATAGGGTCCCCTAAGCTAATTTGCCCGACCTGACTACTCCCTTAATTGAAGTTAGTTTAAACTCGTGTACCTTACAAGTATTTGCCTTCTGACATCTTCCAAGATCATGTTCATTTTATCACCCTTTTCATGTTCAACTTCCAGATATAGTCATATTCACGCTGCAAAGCTACAACACACTTACATAACACTAGTATATCTTAAACCAAATGTATAAACACTTGTTATTGTAGATACCTTCATACCCAATACCAACAACAAAAATATTGATCAGAAGAATCGGTAATATGCTCATGTTCATATTCAAAATAACAAATTTCTTGTAAACAATTTAGAATTGCGCCTGGTATACGTTTCGTCTATTAAAAGCTCCACAAAAGGGCTCCAGAAAATGCAATTATAAACAAGAATATGAAGTTCAAAAGTATTGAACAGAGTGTCGACTAACCAATACCTGGAAGTGAAATACAGTCTAAGAATATTTTAAGTCTAGTAATTTAAAATTTTAATTGAAAATTTCCAACACAAAATGTGCGTGTTCGAACGGGTAACCTCAAGCCGACAAAAAACTTCATTTGAAGAATCACAATAAATGTGGGACCAATCGAATGCACCTAGGTCTGTGGTTTGATTCTCGTATGGGTCTATCTCTATACCAGTGGTATGGATTATACCTGTCCTTTGGAAGGATCGAGAAATTGTTGTATAATATAAAAACAACATTTTATGCACGTAAAGAGCCTCTTTTCAGATTCGATGACAGTAGGCTCAATACGACAGTCCCTAGGGCATTTGCATAGTTTCAAACTAAAATTAAGTAGTTTAGTATGAATCAATAAGTTTAAACTAAAAAAAATACAGATTTTATGGCAAGTTCTCTTTAAATGATGTCCTTCAATATTATTTCTCCACTGATTCAACTATAAATGGATAATCATGTCTGCTTATCAGTGCCTAGCAGACGTTTTTGTTTGACTAGTCTTCCAGGCACTGTGATTGCTTCCGTAGATAATGACGGATTTCAGCTTTGGTCAATTATAATATGGGATGGAAATGTGACGAAAAGTTCCGATTAACACGTGTATTTCATCTACATTTTAACACGTGTCTTGTGTTATATAACTCAATTTGCCCAGTAGTTCCGATTTTAAGGAAAAAGTATGGTGCTCGAATGTAAATCGACTAATGCTGTTTGTTTACTGAACAATACACCAAAACTCAGTCAGCTAATGCGTAAAGGAAAGGCAGCTATAAAGACAGAGTATAATTCAGCATCTCAAACACCCTTCAGGGTTTTCAAATGTAGTCAATATATGGTTTGGTTTTATTTTATTAAACGTTCTTGTTCATCGTTCAGACCTTTCTGTACGTGTAAACATTAAACGGAACACACACAAAATAAATTAACTTTTTTTTCAAAAATTTCAAAAAAACATTGAGAAAGAAACATTTTTGCTTGATTGATCTTAAAGATTTTATCTATTTGTAAAGTAGAAAAACACCTGTTTATTCAAATTACATGTTTCTGGCACTTTATACGTGTAGGACAAGAACTAAGTCGGGTAATGATATACGTAATTGAGTAGAAAAACACAATATTTTGACGATCATTGACAAAATCTGAATTTGGATTTAGGAATTTTTCTATTGCATGGTATTCTCTACCGGTATGTCAACGGTTGTCCGCCATTTTCCAGGGGCACTTTTTTGTTTCGTTTTGTCATGTTTCAATGTTTTTATGAACTTTGAGATTCGGTTATTTCTCAGCTGCTTGTTACATTCAATGTTGCATAATTTATTCACAAATACTTTCAGGAATAAAAAGTTCATATTAATTTTCGTATTCATTTTTTTGCCTGTTAGTGACTATAAGGTAGATGACCTGCTTCACATTTCCGATGAGTGTATCTTATTTATTTGTATCGTTAATCCTAAGGTATGATTTTGAATTCATTTACCCTATACGTGTGACGTTTCTTAGTATCTTTTACACAAGTGTTCTCACTGTAACACAAAAGACTCGTGAGGCAGTCCAGCATTCTTCTCCTCATCTGCCTGCAACAACCTCTGTCTATATATCATGTATCTTATCCACTCTGAGCTCGTTCGTTCACAACTGCTGTTTACTGGTTCTAACTTTCCCTTTCGGACTTTTGACATCCGAATGCCCCTTTGGTATTTCTCTGCTCATCTCCAAATGTTCCTCGGTCTGCTCGTTCTTCTCTTTCCCTAGTGCAGTTTTCATGTTAAAGATTGTGTCTATCCATCTGCATCTATGTACTCTTTGATTGTATTGGACAGTGGTGTGGTTTCAGTGCAAGATTTTACATTTTGGGGTAAGAAGATTTTCATGTTCCGCGAAATTATTATCAATTGAAAAGTCCAAATACTAGTCTTCACTCTTCGTTGTTCTGCAATATTCATGAAATTAGAAAAGTATGTATATTGTGTAATGCTGTTTTACTTACTTTTGGTATTGTATTTGGTTTTGATCACACAGGCACTGATCACGCAGTCCTAGTGTTCTTTGTAAGTATTTTTAATCTGTAATAAACTGTTATCTGACATACATGTACATGTATTTCTATTAAATTATTACTTTACGACTGCCCATATTATTAAAAAAAAATCATTCATTTCTTCTGCGATCATTGCAACCTATAATTTTTCCTATATGTCTTCCAATTTGCCTTTTCTCTTGGACATTGAGATCGATAAATTTTGTATAACCTTACTCCTTTTCCAACAAAAAAAATCCAAAAAAACAGGCAAATTCTTTTTGAGATCTTTGTGTTGCAGTCATTATGGTGTCAAACTGATGTATTGTCTTTCTTATTACAATCATGAAAATAACCACTTATACGGTATATATAGGTAAAACGATTGAAATTAATGCGTCTTACATTTTTATGCCGTAGTAACAATGCACATGTTTCTAAAAATATCGGGGGTAGTAGCCAAATAAGAACTAATATATTTTATAACAATCGCAATAGATGATATTTTTTTTTGAATTTTCAAAAAAAATAATTTAAAAATGCCTTTTTCTAGTGACAGATAGTACTAAGGGAGGTAACTTAAACACGTTTTCCTTTTTTTTTTTCATTTATCTTTCGAGTGTCTCTTAAACATAGAAATTTTTAAAACTTGCGTCCCGTTATTTCTTCATCTGGTAAACCGTCTCAGACTGGCTTTGTTCGGCAACAATAAACTGTAATTACATTGGATTTTGAGGATTTGGTTTGAGTGGCTCTGAGGGGTGCGTTATATACATAACGCGCAATAGGCGGAGCTTATAATTCATTGCTTTAGGCTTTGTTGTACTTTAATCATTCGGGTCGCACGCCAGGAAACACCAACTATATATATTGAATATTTTGAAGGGCTAAAATCATTTCGTATGTATAATAATTAAATCAAGTGAAACGCTTTATTGTAAATTTAAAAAATATACAGTGCGTGTCTGGAAATAAAGTACAAACAATTTAATTTAAAAATTTGCCTTACATTTTACAACCTTTCCGTTGTCGTTCAAAGTAGACTGACTAATCCATTATTTAGTATCAATTTTAAGAATAAAACTTCAGCATTGTGCTATTATTTTCAGCTTAATCTCTCCTGTCATAGCTGATGCATGCACACAAACTGTCATAAATATAACAATTATTAATTATCTATTAATATTTCATTTTTATTTTCATAACTTTTACTTGACGAACTCGTCAAAGGGTTGCTTGCCATATAGGATCAATGCCAAAATGGTTCTAAGGAGACAATTCACAAGTGTGGATTACATGCTACCACTTTTCAGTGCAGTTGGTTTTTTAAAGAACACTGCAGATAAACTCGCATCGAACTTTTATTTTTTATCGTGTAATGTTCCAATTCGCATTAAACCGTAGCGGATCAAGAACGTCTGGGTTCAAGAAGTCTTAAAGCCCCTCTTTCGTAAGGCATTTTTTAATTCGTAATTCAGGTTGTCAACAAAACAGCAAAAATCGGCCTTTTACTCTCTTTGTTCATGAACACTCGGTAGAACCCTAATTCTCCAAACATTCTGGATCCGTCTCGGTAACGACTGACACTGGCAACATAACGAGCAGGCATGGAGACCCCTAAAGTTTCGAACGATGTTCTGGTTATAAAAATGGAATAAAACCAGTATAAATATCAAACATGTTCGAGAATACAGTTCCTAGAACTTGAGTTGTTGTTCCTTTATTTTTGTGATTATTTTTCATCGTGCTGCCTTCGTTTATGGTGATTGGTTTTGACTTTGCCCTTTCAGACCCCATTGGTAGCTCTTTCTTTCCTCCAACGCAGCTGAATAAGCTTTCGAAGCGATTCCAAAACAACTATAACTGCTTTCAGTTTTCATAATACATTGGAAAGACATTATTTTCTTCCATCTACCCTTACTCGAGATTTAATGTACTAAAGATTCAAGAAATTCTGCTTCATCCTTTTTATGGCCGGACCACGTATGTGGATCGGACATATAGTTTTACCCTTGTCCGTCCGTCCGTCCGTCCGTCTGTCCGTACGTCCGTACGTCCGTCCGTAACACTTTGGTTAAGTTCTTGGTTAAGGTCCATTACTCAGATACTAGATGTTGGGGGTCAATGATATTTCACCACCAGATAGGTCTTGGGTAGGGCTACACCACCCACTAGAAATTAGGTCACTGTGACCTATATTTTATGCATGAATGACTTCGGTTAAGTTCTTGGTTAAGGTCCATATCTCAGATACTACATGTTGATGGTCAATTGTATTTCACCACTAGATGTGTCTTGGGTAACATGACACCACCCAATAAAAATTAGGTCACTGTGACCTATATTTTATGCATGAACGACTTCGGTTAAGTTCTTGGTTAAGGTCCATAACTTGGATACTAGATGTTGGGGGTCAATGATATTTCACTACTAGATGTGTCTTAGGTAAGGTGACACCACCCACTAGAAATAAGGTCACTGTGACCTATATTTTACACATGAATGACTTTGGTTAAGTTCTTGGTTAAGGTCCATATCTCAGATACTACATGTTGATGGTCAATTGTATTTCACCACTAGATGTATCTTGGGTACCATGACACCTCCCAATAAAAATTAGGTCACTGTGACCTATATTTTATGCATGAAGGGCTTCGGTTAAGTTTTTAGTTAAGGTTCATAACTTGGATACTAGATGTTGGGGGTCAATGATATTTCACCACTGGATGTGTCTTAGGTAAGGTGACACTATCCACTAGAAATGAGGTCACTGTGACCTATATTTTACGCATGAATGACTTTGGTTAAGTTCTTGGTTAAGGTCAATATCTTAAATACTACATGTTAGGGTTCAATAATATTTCACTACTCGATGAGTATTGGTAACATGGCACCACCCACCAGAAATAAGGTCACAGCGACCTATATTTTACACATGAGCACTTTTAATTAATTTCTTGGTAAAGGTCCATATCCCAGTAAATACACATTGAGGGTCAATGATATTTCAAGAACGGGAGGGCCATCCTGTGGCTCATAGACACATTATCTAGTTTCTCAAATTTCCTTACATAAATTTCCTTACATTGACGAAATCTTCGAATTGGTAACTCATGTATCCCCAGGAACTTGAGGTATGGGACACTACCGATTCTGGAAGGTCCGCCTCATATTTGGATTTATATCTCGTAATCGAAACACACAATTTAAGGCTCTGTACAAACTTTTATGACAAACGTGATAAATTCAACATTCCAGTCGACAACTTTCACTTTTTACAGCTACATTTGTTCCGCTCATGCTTATAGAGATTACTTATTGAAAAAGATTCGTTATTCAAGAGCTTGAACAGGAAATTGTGATTTCCTTGAAAAATGCATCACGCTAAATAGCAAAATTGCAAACACAACGTTATGGAGCTACCCGATATTTTTGGCGTCACTTGATAAGAAAAACTTGCTGTGTCTTAAATACTTATGTATATGGAACACTTTTTTCAGTTACTGAAAACAAAGAGATGTAATAAGAAGAACGTAGGTGTAGTATCATGTCATACGATCAAGTAACAAGGAAGTGTAGACAGTAGGTTATTGGAAGAATTAAGACTTTTGTTTCAGATATGAATATCGGAAAGATATTTTTTTTTAGAATCTAAATAAGGACATTTTTCATTCTGAAAAAAAACACGTTGCTTTTATTTCTACATTTATTTTGCAGTGAAACAATTGATTACTAGCAAAGAAAATTGTATACAGAACCATCAATTTCAAAAACGTTAGAATGTAGAAACATTAGGAAAAATGAATGGTGCTGGAATGTAAACATATTCTATGGGTACGATTTTTTTTTCACCTAATGGTGCGTGTTTAATGAACAATAATTATTTAACAAACTTTGAAGGAAATGAAAAAAATGAATGTTAATATAACACAAACAAATATACATTTGTCCTTTCCGCCCGAATTGCTCAACTGGTCCTTCAGATAAAAGGGTATCTTCTATGAGCTATACCCTTATAAGGGGTCATCTGGTCACTTATTTTCGATTTTAAACAACAGCTTTTCTCTATCTGCAATGCTTTTCATACTATAGATGAAAAACACAAAAAAAACGGTTCATTTACCTATAAATAGCCATAACCGCCATAAGGGGCATCAACAACTCATGGACAGTTTTGTAGAGCTTAGATGAGCTGAAAGTTAAAGCAATCAAAATCCTTTCTTTATCTACAATAATTCGGTTTATCACTTAGGATAAACCCGTTTAATAAAAGGGAAAAATTATATGTTTCCCTTATTTAGTCAGCCCTTTTCGGATATTAGATCGTTCTCCGTATTTGTTTTTCCAAGTAAAAATTATAACGTCACATCCCATTTCCGTTCTTGCAACCATTTTATTCAAACGTTTTTCGTCAAAAAGATTTACATCTTTACTCATCCATACGTTTCAACAGTATGAAACCAGCAAAAAGGCAGCGGAAACAATCCGCAAAGACTCCAATGACATCTTCACCAAAAATGAAGAAGAAGAAAACGCCAAACAAAACAAGACGCCAAATTGAAACAGAAATTGTTAGCACAGAGGTCAATGTCACTTTACCATCAACGTCCTTTCAAAATGTTGGCAGCATGGTACCACAAATGAACGTTCAGCCACCAAATACACCTAATATTGCCCAGCCACCAAATGCACTTGACATTTCCCAGGCACCAAATGCACCTGATCGTCCCACGATTTCAGAGATGAGCCAGGTTAATCCAGTTCCATTACACGTCCAAAGTCAGACTCAAAATGCTGTCGCCAGCGCCTCAGCTCCTTTGTCCGTTCAGTTAGGTATGTTTAATGGCAGTAGTTTTTCAAATACAGGAGGTTGCAACACTATGTCGACGCCGATGAGTCCTGACTTCGTACAAATAAACAATTCACCGGAATACATTCCGAGTGCAAATGATTCAATTAGTGCCCACATACCAATCAAAATAAAAAACAAAATTTGGGCCGGCGAATTTATTGATTTTTCAATATTACTAAAATCTACAAAAGATTTAACACTAGACCATACATTAAATGGAAACATTGCCATACAGGGAGGACAGTTGGCTGTTGTTCAACAAAAACATAACACAATAACAAATGTTCATCACTGGACTTCAGCATTTATGATATTTATGGGAATTATGCTCGAAAAATGGCCCGCTAAAGCACAAGAATTGCTCAAATATATGCACAATATTAGATTAGCTTCGACAAGGGGAACAAATCTTGGTTGGGTTACTTACGATGAGCAATTCAGATTGAGAAAGGTTCGGCTTCCACACTCATCTTGGGGAGTCATTGACATGGAGCTTTGGCTTCTTTATGTATCTACTCCTCAAAGACAAAATCTATACACCAGTGGCTCAGTTCCCAATTCACAGTTTTTTCGGAGCTTACCAAGCAGTACATTTGGGTCTCAACAAAGTTTCAAGCCCACTCAAAACACACAAAACAGTACTTTTGGGTCACAACAAAGTTTCAAGCCCACCCAAAACATGCAAAACCCCAGCCAAGACGTTTCACAACATGGGTTTCGTACATGTTGGGCGTACAACAGAGGGCGGTGTACATTTGGGGAAAAATGCAGATACCCACACAAGTGTTCAAACTGTTTGGAAGACCACCCATCAAGAAAGTGTAAAACACGTTAAAGATAATCAAATTTATTCCTTGGGTTATTCTCCTATTATTGTGTCTACCGTTGAGAATTCATTATCATCATATCCTGTCAAGAAGGTTGCAAGCGAATTAATTGATGGTCTAAAATTTGGTTTTAAGTTGCATTATTCTGGCTCAAGACTTCCTGTTGTGTCAAAAAACTCTAAAAGTGTCTCTGAAAATCCAGAAATTGTTAAAAATAAAATTGACAAGGAAGTCAAGCTCGGACGAATTGCGGGCCCCTTCAATATTCCCCCTCTTCCTACTCTCCGGATATCACCGATCTTTCTGGCAGCCAAAAAGGACGGTGATTTTAGACTAATTCACAATCTGTCATACCCCCCTCAAAATTCTGTGAATGATTTCATAGACCCCGATTTTTGTTCAGTGCGCTATTCAAGCGTAGATGATGCGGTTCGCATGGTGAAGAATATTGGCCCTGGCGGTAAGTTAGCCAAAGCAGATATAAAAAGTGCATTTAGATTATTACGTGTTTCACCTTCAGATTTTGATCTACTTGGTTTCACCTTTGATGAAAAGTACTTTTTTGACAAATGCTTACCAATGGGTGCTTCGATTAGCTGCTCGATATTTGAGAAATTTTCCACAGCCCTGCACTGGTTTACCGAAAAACAGTCAAACAACAAAAATATTTTGCATTACCTTGACGATTTTCTCTTTGGTGGAGAAGCTAATACATCTGTTTGCAAAGACACACTGAAAGAATTTCAAGCTATTTGCAAGTCGTGGGGGGTACCCTTAGCAGACGACAAGACGGTCGAACCCACCGTTGTGATAGTATTCCTTGGGATTGAATTTGATACTTTAACTATGCAACTGAGGCTACCCTGTGACAAAATAGCGGAAATAAGGCAACAAATTACATACTTTCTCTCTGTTAAAAAGGTCACTTTGCACGAGATGCAGTCGCTTATAGGGTTGCTTAATTTTGCCTGTCAGGTCGTGGCACCAGGACGCGCTTTTTGCAGGCGCCTTATTGATGCCACATGTAACATTAAAAAGCCTTTCCACAGAATCAGGGTGTCTGATCCTATACGCGAAGATTTAAAAGTTTGGAATTCCTTTTTATCCGAATATAATGGAATTACGGTCATGCTAGATTCTTTTTGGACCCTTTCCGATGAAATTCAATTATTTACGGACAGTGCAGGTGGCAAGGATAAAGGGTTTGGTATCTTTTTCAATGGTAAATGGGCTCAGGCTTGCTGGCCAGAGCACTGGTCTGACTTGGGAATATTGCAGGACATCACTTTTTTAGAGCTTTTTCCTGTAGTGGTTGCAATACACATATGGGGAGATACTTTACAAAATAAGAGAATAATTTTTAATATAGATAATCAATCTGTGGTCCGGATCATAAATAAAAAGTCTTCCAAGTCTGTCAGGGTGATGTCGTTAGTACGAATGTTGGTCCTTGAGACTCTTAAGCATAATATTTTGATCAAAGCAAATTACATAGAAGGTGTATCCAATATAATTGCTGATAGTTTATCTCGTTCTAATTGGCAGAAATTCAGACGCCTATGTCCGGACGCAGATTCAGAGGGTCACAAGATACCAGACCATCTTTGGATGTTTTGAAAACTGAGATTCATACATTGTTAAACTCGTCCATGGCACCAAACACTCACAAAAGTTACAATACTGCTATAGAAAGTTTCAGGTCGTTCAGACAATTTTATAATATGACTGATTCTTGGCCCGCCCCCCTTAACGATATTTTATCTTATATTGCATATATGTCGCATAGTAACTTGTCGGTGTCGACCGTGTCAACATTTTTAGCAGCCTTGAGCTTCTTTCACAAAGTAAACGGATTGCAAGATAATAGTAAAACTTTCATCGTTAAGAAAATGTTGGAAGGCTTTCGTCGAAAATCCCCCGAAAAACCCGATGTTCGACTCCCTATCACACTCAGTTTATTAGAACGTTTGATTCTATCGCTATATTCTATCTGTAATTCTTCCTATGAATCTTTCATGTTCGCTTCGGCCTTTAGTTTATCATTTTTTGGTCTTCTTCGAGTAGGTGAAATAGCTGCCGAAAATAAGTGTCATCCCGGTGTTCATACCATACGTTTATCCGATGTTTCTATTCAGGAGATTAACGGATCAGAGGAATTGCATCTCAAAATAAACAGTTCAAAAACCGACCAGCATCGTAAATCAACAACCCTTATTATTAGGAAACAGCAAAATTCTTCTGTTTGTCCCGTGGCCCTCATGAAGCGATTCTTGCTTGTTAGAAATAGTCTTCCCCCAAGTTCCCTTCTTTTTGTGCATTTCGATGATTCCCTATTAACACGCTACCAATTTGCAGGCGTTTTACAAAAAGCGCTTATATTTTGCGACATAACAGGTCATTTTCGACCACATTCCTTTCGTATAGGAGGTGCGACGGAAGCTAAACGTTTAGGCTTTGATGATGAAACTATTATGAAATGGGGCCGATGGTCATCAAATTCCTTTGAAAAGTACATTCGTCCTGATTTTTCATAAGAAGTATTTTGTTTTTGATAGGTTCTGTTCCAAAGAAAATGAGAATATTGATGATAGGATCTTCTATTTTGTATTGGGCAAGGCAAAGTGCATTTTCACGGCCAGGGGGAACACAGCTCAATTTACAGAGATCAGGTTGTTTTATTGAGTGGCTAGGACAAAGGGGCATGAAATGGGAGGAATTTCGAAAAACAATTGATGGGAAGGTCTGCAGAACTTCTATTCCCGATTTTCTTCTAATACAGCTGGGGTCAAATGATCTCTGTTCACAAAATGCATATCAGCTTTTTCTTGATATTGAATGTGATCTGCTAAGATTGCATGCTTTGTATCCAACTATTAGAATTATTTGGTCAGATATTTTACAAAGAAGATACTGGCACGATGCAAATAACTGTCAAGCCATTGAAAAAGCAAGAAAACGGCTAAACTTATTGGTAAAAAACTTAGTTGTCGGCATTGGAGGGTGCGTAATAAGACACATGAATATTCGTGCAGTGGAAAGAACTCTTTATAGGCACGATGGGACGCACCTTTCTCATGTCGGCATCGAGGTTTATTTAAATACAATTCAAGGTGCCTTCGAACAATTTCTTAAAGCAAATCGGGGCTCTATTGTTTTTCCCTGTGAGTAAATCGGATTAGAAGTTCTGCAGTTATGAATAGCGTGGCGGTGAGCAGTTTCTCTGCTCATTTGGCGGGATATGACAAGATGATGATGGGACATGTCGCTATCCCCAAAATTGTGCCCAGCTTATATTTGGTAAATATTTCTTCTGTGTTACCACAGAGATAGGTTATTTTTTGGTTGTCTTCTTTGCGTACCAGAGAGACAGGTTCCTGAACTGTTACCAGTTCGGAACTTCTTATAACTCTTTGAAAAATCCAGAGAGTTTTGGGGTTTTAATATTTGCTGATGCATCGGGGTTTCATGTTCCTCTAATCTCTCTTGACCATGTGATATCGTGAACCGGGAGGATTATAGCTTTTACTGTTACCAGTTTAGCACAGGCCTGCCCAATTATTTATCTGGCGGTCTGCCTTTTCATCTTGTCTTATCCTGCTCACGCTATTATAAACTGTGGCCATATTTGCCATATTAGCTAATTTTATTAGAAAGCCAAATGGGACTCTTTTATTAATTCGGTTTATCACTTAGGATAAACCCGTTTAATAAAAGGGAAAATTATATGTTTCCCTTATTTAGTCAGCCCTTTTCGGATATTAGATCGTTCTCCGTATTTGTTTTTCCAAGTAAAAATTATAACGTCACATCCCATTTCCGTTCTTGCAACCATTTTATTCAAACGTTTTTCGTCAAAATCCCTCCCACCGCCCCTCTTACCACTCCCCCTTTAATAGCCAAGAAGGGTACTGCTGTTTTTGTACAATTTTTCAGGTGGCCATGGATGCGGTTTTCAGTGTACATGTATGCAGCGATGAACATTAACATTCCAACTTAAAGTGATAGTACAGAAAATTCGATGTAAATATTTGGACTTATACGTCAGTTGGAGAGTGAACCACATGATGTTTTATGGTGAAATACAGAACTATGCTGTTACATGATGAAGTTTTATGGAATGATAATACAACTTTTTATATAATTTTGTTGTAATTGTTGTTTTGTTTATATGATTTTTCGATCTAAGATATGATCGTGAATGGACATTGAAAAATATAAATTACTTGCTATGTTTTCTATATAAAGAATGTAAATTGTAACAATAAAATGGTTGTCACAGTTGTAGGGTCTGCGGGATATGACAAGATGATGATGGGACATGTCGCTATCCCCAAAATTGTGCCCAGCTTATATTTGGTAAATATTTCTTCTGTGTTACCACAGAGATAGGTTATTTTTTGGTTGTCTTCTTTGCGTACCAGAGAGACAGGTTCCTGAACTGTTACCAGTTCGGAACTTCTTATAACTCTTTGAAAAATCCAGAGAGTTTTGGGGTTTTAATATTTGCTGATGCATCGGGGTTTCATGTTCCTCTAATCTCTCTTGACCATGTGATATCGTGAACCGGGAGGATTATAGCTTTTACTGTTACCAGTTTAGCACAGGCCTGCCCAATTATTTATCTGGCGGTCTGCCTTTTCATCTTGTCTTATCCTGCTCACGCTATTATAAACTGTGGCCATATTTGCCATATTAGCTAATTTTATTAGAAAGCCAAATGGGACTCTTTTATTAATTATCATTTTAACAAAATGCTATTTTTGACCTACAAAAGGCCATACCCCTATTTTGGTTCATCAGACAACTTTGACCCAATGGAGAATTATTTTGTAGAGTTCATGAGCCCCAAAGCAAGCAACAGCTTTTCTTTATCTGCAATACCTTTCATTCTATAGGGGGAAACCTGAAAAACGCTATTTTGACCTTTAAAAGACCATAACCTCTCGTAAGGGTCATCTGACATTTTTAACCCAAATGGATTCTTTAAAATTGTTTGCGGACGACGCCGACCACGGACGACAACGACGGACTCATATGAAGTGATAGAATAAGCTCACCTGGTCTAAGCTAAATTGAGCGATACAAAACTGTCTGGAACAAACAGTACGAATAGTTTCTTTAAAAAATTGCCTTATATTTTTCAACCTTTCTGTTGTCGCATAAACTTGACTAATCCATTTAATGATTTGGTATCAATTTTAAGGATAAAAAGCGTTGTGTTATTATTTAACTCTTAATCTTTCCCGTCGTTGATGATGCATGCATACAATCGGTTATGAAGACTACAAATATATATTATCTATTAATATTTCATTATTATTTTCATGGCTTTTACTCGACGAACTCAAAACTAAATATTTTAATGCTTGCACTGTATAGAAAGTGCCAAAATAGTTCTGAAATGACAAAGTGTAAGTGTTTAGTACGTGTCACCGCTCATTAGTGCAGTTTGGCATTATCTTCTCTTAAAGTACATTCTTTATGAAAAATAAATGTTAATAAGTTTCCTGCAGCTTTACCATATAGATGCATGAAATGTTTTTGTGTATCCATTTCTGAACATTAGTAATAAATGTATCGAAGGGATTCTGAGTTCATACCTTTAATGATCAATTTCAGCACAACATGACATCGGATTGTTAAAAGTTTAAGGTATTTTCTTATCCAATCAATCCTTTATTTTCCAGTAACAGTCACGTGGTAACAGTCAAACTCACTTCATCATCATTTTATGTGTGTATTTTGTGTTGTTTCATTGGTCCAAATCAACAGGTACTGTTTTCAAATTAGAAGAGTAATCATGAAAAGCAGATTCGTCTTAAAAACATGGGTTAATGTACAGGACGTAGGTGTATTATTATTTCATATGATAGAATTACAAGGAAGTGTCAAGTAAGTTATAAAGGTATGTAGGTATAATAACTTGCATAAACCTTTCCTTATCTTTTAAATAAGAAAAAAATCCTTAAACCGACTTTGCTTTTTTTCACAAACTTTCTATCAAGGAATACGTTGAAGGGTAAATGTATTATGATTTCATATCGTAATTAAGTCGAAAATCACTCCCAAACTTGATCTTAGCAAGGGATTTCAACCTACCAGACATAAGCTGGACAAAAACACTATCAGAGATCGAGATCGATCAAAATACTCAAACAACTTTAATCTGAGAGCCATAGATATCTGCAGAGACATTTGTTTTCACCAAATAACAATCGAATCAACTAGAAATGATAATATTTTAGACCTGATATTGACCACAAACCATGGCCTTATAGAGGACATCCAAGTAAAACCAGGAATGAGTGATCATGAAGTGGTTATAGTAAACATCAATATTGGAGCACAAATGCAACATAGACCAGAGAGAACCGTCTATCAGTATAAAAAAGGAATTATGGAAGGAATATGGAATGTCAGGACAAAATTTTCCATAACCTTTTGTGAACAAGATCACCAAGATCTACTGAAACTATCTGGAATGAGTTCAAGCATGCATTGGTAACATCAGCTGATAAACATTCACTGAAAAAGAAACTAAAATCTATATGGAATCTTTCATGGATAACACCTTCTGTCCGAAGACTCTGTAGACAGAAGAAGCGAAAATGGAAAAAAAGGAAAGAAAACCAAGAAAACAGAGGTTGGAAAGACTACCAGGCAATTGAAAAAATAGTCAAAAGAGAAAGTGGAAGAGCACATAGAGAATACATCAACAAATTTCTGAACATAAATGCATCTGACAACCCAAAGAACTTCTATTCTTACATTAAGAGCAAGAGCAGTAACACCAGCAGAATACCAACATTTAAAGAGAATGACACGCTATTAGCTACACCAAAGCATGAGGCGGCAGCCTTAGAAAGGCAATACCAGTCAGTATTCACAAATGAACTATTAGGAGAGGTACCAACTAAAGGTCATAGCCCAGTTCATCCAATACACAATATCAATTTCTTAAAACAAGAAATAGAAAAACTGTTGAAAAAACTTGGTAAATATCGGACTGTCTCTCTCACCAACGTTGTATGTCAAACCATGGAGCACATAATTTTCAGCCAAGTCATGAGACACCTAAATGACAACAACTTATTGGTCCACTTATAGCATGGCTTTAGATTAGGCCATTTATGTGAGACACAACTGCTAACGACCATAATAGACATCTGTGACAGCAGAAAATGCTATTATTTTACTTGCCTGCTTTACGTTGATTGTATATGACATTTTGAGACAGTGGAAACTTATGAAATTCAGTGAGATTTTTGGACCTTTTAAATTGATAAATTATTTTCCTATGGAATAGTGTGAAAAACCTTTTAAAAGATTGTTTTAAAATATTTTTATTTATTGAAGTTGTGTCACTTTATCTTTTATTAAGTATGTTAATGTTTAACTGTTTGCTTTATTGCAACACTAACTCAGAGATAAATTCACACCAACTGCAGGAAGATCTCAACAGAATGTGACAAATGGCTTATGAGATTCAACGCCAAGAAATGTTATGTCATTAAACTGAAGAGGTCAAGTCAAAAAATCATGTCCATCATCATCTACATCGATGCCACAACACTCGAGAAGGTAGATCACCATCCATACCTCGAAGTAGAACTGGGAAAAGACCTCAATTGGAACCACCAAATCGCCAAAAATAAAACCATAGCTACTGGAGTTTTAGCTTTTCTCCGAAGTAATTAGCAAGTGCAACCAAGAAGTTGCAGAAAAGGCATAGTAGTTTGTTACACTGATCAGACCCATTTTTGAATATGCATCATCAGTGTGGGAACCATATCGCCAATACCAGATAAACTCCATTGAGAATAAGCAACGTAGAGCTGCCCGCTTTGCAACCGGTCATAAGTGTCACTACCATGCTCCAGGATTTGAAACTCATATATCAATTCAGTAAGATAAAAATATAAAACAAAAACAATAGAAAAAATACAAATACCAAAAACGCGGGTATAAACGGCTAATTTGGATATGCTATATACCGATATTTCAACGAGTAACCTCTCATCAGTAGCATTTAAATCAAAACATTGGAAGGTCAATTTCCAAAACTGTTGATAACGAAAAGTACTCAAAACCAAAACGTTCGAACTCATTAACTAGAAGAAGGAAGTAGGTGTAATATTATATCATACGATCAACCAACAAATTATTGGAAGAATCAAGACTTTTGTTTCAGATATATTTAATAGCTTTAGAATCCTAATGTCAGGAAGAAATTGCATCCTCTAAAAGAACCCTTTCTTTAATCGGAAAACAATTTGTCTTTAAGCAATTTGATTCAGTTTCAAACTCTTAACATTTAAAGCTTTTGAAGTTGTTTAACACAATTTACATGAATTAAATACCACAATTTGGGAATTGTGAGAGGTTTTAATTAGTTTTCGTATTCATCTACATGGTCAGAAAAAATGGCTTATTCAAATTCAAATGAAATAAAAAAACACCATACAACTCCTAACAATACAAGCAGGATAAAACGCATGCAATATGATTCTTGTGGACTCTGAATATTTAGTTTTAAAAACGTTAATTTGTAAAAACACACAACACAACATATATTTCCCAGAGATAGGTTTGATTAAACCCCCTTGCTTTATCCGTGGATATATGGCTTGCTCGTTCTGTCGGTGTTTCCGCCGGGCGTCACATTTTTTGTATCCGCTTCACCTCATAATGCAGAGTTGATGGAATTTATTGGAATTTTAGTAAGGCATTTGGAAATTTCTGATATTACTCCTACTTAAACACTAAGTTCCATTGATCTTAAGGGTTTTTTGTGAGTTTTGACAAAAAGTTTTGCTTCTTTTATTGCGGATTTTGAAACTATATTCATTATCTAATGATTATCTGTATTTTAAACGCAATTGGTCCTGATGTTACCTCTTAGACATGTCTTTCCGACCTCACCCACTTTAACCATACATGCAGAGTTTTTGTCCCTTTAGATTGAGTAGATCTTCACCAGCTAACAGTCATTCATTCATCTTATACCATATATAGAGACTTAATTTTGGTAAGCAGATTAAGCTTAAAAGAACTCGTTGTATCATAAACACTTAAGAATTTTAATTTAGTTACAGAAACCATAAATACGCAACATATCTTACTTTTCAGAAAGTAGGTGTTATATTATGTTATCAGGCTCAAATAAAAGGAAGTGCAAAATATAGACTTATCGGAGGAACTATAAGCCTTTTGTTCCAGATGTAATTATAATTATTTGTTTAAAAAAACATTTGTAAACTCAAACCCATTTTGTTTTTCTACGTTTCTTCTACAGTGAAAGCAACTTTTGGTCGCAATTTGATTCAGTTTTGAACTCCTTACATTTCAAGTTTTAAATGGAAATCTTTCAAATGTTCATAGTTTGTTCTGTTTTGATCCATAAAAAAGATCATACATTTTTTTAATTTCCTTCGGTATTTTATCAGAAGAGTAAACCTTTTAACTTTCACGCACAAAAAAATGTTTTAGGAGACTTATGTGCTGCATCGCTCATAGTTTAAAAAATCTGCAATGTCAAATTGTTGTTTTCCTTTTATTAATTAAAATTTTTCTTCCTTTACTTCCAAATATATTGTTAAAAAAAAACTATTTGCAATATTTTGAAATTTTCAATCTTTATGTATTGTATTAAGCATTCTAGTATCTTTTTAAGTTTTTTTTCCATAATACTTCTTGAATTAAATTACACATTGCAGGGATATTTTTTATAAACGTATAAATTTTATTCACTATTAGGTAGTGAATCCGACTAGACGGATTACAAGCTATTTTGAGGATTTAAAGAAAATTATTTCTCAGCATGAAATAGGACTAAAGGGGGTGGGAAATTTAGAATATAATTCATCACTAATATATCATTTTATTGTCATTTACAGCACATGTATAATGTTTTAATTAAACCGTATTATATTTTTACTTGTACATGCCGAGGGTTTCTTGTCTGGAAATGAGTTTACCAGAAGGTCTGTCTAAAATGGAAGAAGCAAAGAGGCACCAATCTGGCGTTCTAGTGTCAGAAGTCCGAAAGGGTACCGACAAAACCGGTTAACACGAAAAAGAACAGCAGAAGAAAACACAAAACATTAAAAAAACACAAAATAAACCGAACAGAAATCAACAACATTAGCTCAGGTGCTCCGGAAGAGTAAGCGGCTCCTACCTGCTATAGCAAACCATTACTTACACTTGTCTGTGTTCACGTTGCATTTTGCCTAAGTTTAATTTTAAAATCTGACAATATAGAGATGTAAAGGTAGAATGTACATATCTAATTACATTGATCGTCTAGTTGGTTGACTACTAAAATATTATTGTCTTCTTACCATGGTAGCCACCCTGAACAGTGTTTTCTGTAAAAGACACTTTTTGTTATACTATTGGGATTTTTTTAAGTGTTGAATATCAATCATCAATTTGTGTAATTATATTTAAGGTGATTTTTTTGTAATTGATGCATTGTTTGCAAATGAAGTCAGTAAAGTGGTAATTTCATTTAAAAACTTGCCTTACATTTCTCATCCTTCGCATTGTCGACTAATCCATAATTAAGTATCCATTAAAAAAAAGTTTGTATTATCATTTTAAGGTCATAACTGATGCGTGCATACAAATTGTCTTTAATATTACAATAATTTCATATTTCATTTTTATTTTAATGGCATTTACTTCACGAACTCGTAATAAGTATTTTATCTTAATGCTTGCACTTTATCATGAGTGCCAAAATAGTTCTGAAATGACAAAATGCGAGTGTTTATTACGTGTCATAGCTCTTCAGTGCAGTCAGGTATCCTCATTTAAAGAAAACTGGTATCTTTAAAGTAAGTATATGTGTTGGAAATATGTGTTGGAATATGTGTTGGAAAGACACAGTTTACATATTTCCAAAATTTGACAACGTTTGGCTGTTTCTTTAGAAATTGATAAATTTATCTGTTTGGTCATTGTTGTAATATTTTTTTTGGCATTTTTTTTCATCAAATCTAATATTTTAGCGGTTTTCCAAGTTTTCTACTCCTAGCGTGTCTGATGAAGGTTAATCCAGAAAAGCGCTTCACACGCAGTGAAATTTTGCTTTTGTACATTTATTTAAATCATTTCAATATGTGGATCGTGTCTTTTTGGCACATATTCCATATTCTTTCGTATTTAATATGAACTCGTTTTGAGTGTTCCTGTCACAGTTGAAATTACACGGTGGCTGTTCAAGAACTTCAGAGTGGGAGCATAAAAGGTGTAAAAGATTCTTTTTTAAATTTTGTGCAGATTCAAAAGGTCTTGAACCCCCTAACATCATTTATTAAAGCAAGTCGCAATGTTCATGAATGTTAATGCCTTATTGGCGATTGTTTTGTTATTTTCAGACTTTTTTGTATGATTTTATTAATATCCTATATATAGCTAGCATTCAATTTAGATCCAATTTGCTTTTCGTGGGTTATGTAAGAGTTTTCTGTGGACAGGTGGTTGACACCAGTTCATTGATTTTATTGCAGTTGCATCTCTGAACTTTCACACGATCACTTGAACTATATATTCATGCGGATCCAGATTTGGTCGCTAGAAAAGTTAAAACTTGCACGAGCGAGATTGGACATTGTCCATCAGAGGAGGGTGCACATCTATAATTTGATTTTCAAACTTCAACCTTGACTTCAAAAATTTTAAACCCTTGTTTTACTTATGATAAGACAAATTCTAGAAAAGTCCATATGGACCATGCTATTCTCCGCAGCTGGTAGTTTTTACTTTGATTTGCTTCCGCTTTCGACTTTTTCATAATATAAAACGCGTAAAATAATTTAGAAATTATGGAGTTTACGTATCTCAACTGATTCGTTACTCCAGAACGTACGGGACTTACATCGATTTCCTTAGCAGAGCGTCACGTCTGACGCAAAAATTGCTCACACAGGGTTATGGTGCTCCTCGGTTGCTGTCTTCACTCAAGAAATTATACGGAAGATATCATGGCCTTATAGACAAATATGGGATTTCGATCTCTCAGATGAGTGCAGATGTTGGTTTGTCATAGGGCTTTGTTTTGTCTTCCTTCACCGGATTTGACACACTGAATTTACTGTTTGAAATGCGACGGGTGTGCTATAGCAAGCAGGAATTGCTTACTCTTCCGGAGCACCTGAGTCCACTCTCGTTTCGACTGGAGTTCGCGTTGTTGATTGATATTCAGTTATTTTTGTGTTTCCGTGTTTTACATGTTGTCTGTTTTTGTCCCGTTCTTGTTGGTGTTTACTAGTTTTGTCTCTGCCCTTTCGGACTTTTGACATTGGTACCTCTGCTTCTTTAAAGCTAAACCATTATATGTTTAATTGCTCTTCATCATCATTTCGTATTCATTTTATCATATTTGTTAATTTCATAATTGAGATTGATCCTCGAAGTTCGGTAATTTTGTTATTGCCTTTATTTTCACACATTGGTGGATCTTTTTACAGTCCAGTTATGAAAACAAACTATACCGATAAGCTCCAACATCATTTTGATGGTAGATTTTGGGTTTAGATGTAGGACTGTTTTATGCAAATTTGAAAAATAAACTCATTATTTAACTATTTTATTTATTTTTAACGTATTTTGTCGTTCCCTTTTGTTTCTCGTCTTCCCGACCTCATCCAATATTACAATATGCATTTCTGACCCTTTACCTTACCTTGAGTACTTCTACACCAACTAACTGTCCTTCAAGCGTCTAATGCCATAGAAACTAAATTATTTTTTGTAAGTTTAAGCTTAAAAAATAGGTTTTCTCTGTGTCTTAGAAACTTATAAATGGAACTCCAATTTAGTTACAGAAAATATAAAGACGCAACAGATCTTATTTACAGGACGTAGGTGTAATATTATGTCATAAGGCTCAAATAACATTGAAGTTATTGGAGGAACTTAGGCTTTTGTTACAGCTATAATAATTGCCATGAGATTTCTATGAAGAGAATTTGCATCCTTAAAAAGCAATTTATTTGTAGAAATTTGATTCACCTCTAATATTTAAACATCTATATATTTTGAAATGACATTATTAACTATATTTACATTTGCATGTACTAGCATGGTTTAAAGACATAGAACCTATCATTTTGGTAATTTTTTAAAAAATAATGAAATTCACACTATTTGAAGAATACATTGTAAAACCTTTGAAGAAACCGTTAAATTTTCAAAAAAAATACCAGAAAGTATTCTTTTCGACGGAAAACTGATTAAAAAAACGCAGTGTTAAAAAAGAGAACAAACTTATTATAGAATGTAAACGCTAGCCGGTACCGGTAAACTAAGAAACGAAAAGTAACCAAACGAAACGGAGCGGAAAAAAACGATATCGGTAAAGAAGGAAACGTAAACAGTAAAATAAGCAACCGAAATCTATAAAGAAAGGAAACGAAATCGAGAAAAACTGTTAAAAAGAAAATTGAAACGATTTTAGCCGATACCAGTCACCAGTCGTTTTTCTTAATTTACTGATTTCGTTTTCTCTTCGCCTCGTTTGGTTACATTTCGTTTCTCAGTTTAACAGTACCCAGTTTACCAAAAGTAAATATTTATGCTGGACAATACTTAATCAACGCGAATAATTAAAATAAGATTATTTTATAGAAAACTGCAAAACATTGAGTTTTTATGTTGGTAAAGGTAAGTTTTAGATAGTATATTTTTAATATATGTACTTTTTATTCAATGTAAAAAATTGCGAAATTGATAGGTTCTATGTCTTTAAATAAGTTATCGTATTCATCTTACTAGTACATTGTTAGAGAAAATGTTATTGAACTGAAGGAAAATGATAAAACGCCTGACAAAATATTAGCTGGACAAGGAAGCTGGTGGCATCTGTATTCATTATTTTATCCTCTGAAGTTTAAAATAAAAAATAGAAATACAACACATCATAGCAAATCACACACCGTAACTGCAATCTTCAGTATAGAAGTAATAGTGAACAGAGGTTCAACAGAACGAAAAACATATCCTGCTTGTTGCAACACCAACAATTTCACAAAGTGAGATGAAGTACATTTTATTATTGAAAAGTTGACGTTATTATGTTTGTCTTATGTTTTCATATCCAAAAAGTTTGGATAGTATAAAACAGCAATATTTTTAGAAATGACAAGAAAAGACTAATTAAATCATTTTTATCGAAATTTTATTTTGTAAGGGTTATTAGAAAAAAGGGGTCATATATAAAATCCATGCTCCAAGTGCCTGTGGAATATTCATGTCCTCTCAGACTAAGTACATATACTCTAACAAACATATGACACAGACATTTCATTAAGGTTAGCAGTTGATAGTCACTCGCTGGGTCTTAAAAAAACAATGTACGAAAATCTAATCCAGAGACAGAAAAGACGTTATAAAACGTATTTACATGGCGTAGGTGTAAAATTATGTTTTACGATGAAATAACAAGGAAGTGCAAAATGACTTATTGGGAGATATTAAGGCCATATACTCACAAGAATATAAATTGTTAGAAATTGTAAGCTTAAAAATCTTTTCATTTGTCTAGATTTCTTATAAAATATATTGGTATCAAATGGATTCAGTTTAAAACTAAAACATTTAAATTTTGAAACTGAATAAAAAGGTTTAAAACAATTTGAAGATGTTTTCATATGTTTATTGTTTTGGCTTTTTATTTATTCTCTTAAACGAACAAAAACATAAACATTTTAAACTGTAAAACATATTTTAATAGCAAAGAAGATTAACAGCGACGAAACAATAATGCTTATGAATATGGTCTCTTTTCAAAGAATATTTAGTTCTATTTGAAATAATTATTTTAAAATATCAAATACTAGTAGAAAACATTTAAAAAAGTAAACATACCGGTACTTACAAGAAGCAAAACACCAATGGGGTATTTGAGTGTCAAAAGTCCGAAAGGGCAACGACAAAACCGGTAAACAAGAACAACAACAGAACGAAAAAATACAAAACACAAAATCAACCAAACAGAAAACAACAACGCGAACTAAAGTCGTAACGAAAGTGATCTCAGGTGCCCCGGAAGAGTAAGCGGATCCTGCCTGCTATAGCAAACCCGTCGCTCTGCCGATTTCCAATTCGAAACTTACAGGTAGACAAAATGGTGGAATACAAAGGTATTTCAAGTCCCGAAGTTGAAAGAAATTTAAAAAAAACACGAAACATGAAACAGGATAGGTTGTTGGAAAGTCAATAAACATGCAGGCTGATTTCGCTTGATAAAACTGATAATTGTTGAATATGACCCAAAAAAAAACACAGCCCATATACTAACCGTGTGCGATCCTTAACTTATAATACATGTAATAGGGGAAGTTTAGTAGGAGACTCTCGAAATAGTAAAGTCGTACAATTATCACTATTTTAATTGTTCTTGGGATTGTAAGAACTCTCCCTTTTCCGTCCTAAGATTTTTATCTCATATCTGCGAGTCTTCAATAATAAGTTTCCGATCAAGGAAATGATTCATTTTGAAGGTTTTATTTATAATAGCCAAAGCAACAAACGTTACAGGTAAGTTATCAGAAAGAGAAATTTGTTAATAAGACAGACAGCAACCATAAAACTTTTTCTAAATAGTACATGTATTTTGATTATGATTTTTAGAAGAAAAAAACTGTTGTGGCAGCAGAGTTAATATTGATAAAGCAAACTGAAGTCGCAGCCACCATCGTTGTGTAGGAAGGTTCTCCCACGTCTTATTTTTTTCTATCAGTAATTGTCATTTCATCGATTGCGTTTCCGAACGAAGTAAACCAGGAAGTCACAGTTTGCTGTAAGACAGCTCTAAACACATGATATACTCTTAGAAATATAATGTCAGTTTTACCTTTTAGTGTTGACTGAAACTGACATGGTCAAAATCCAATCAACTTTTAATGAAAGATAAGGGCATATTTATTTTAGTTAAAGCGCAAATATGCAACTTCCTGCAACCCTCTATTCCGAAAGAAAACCTCTGTAATTTTAATTTCACCCAAGACCCACAAACAAACACACACACCCTAACATACACACACACACACAATATGTAAAACATAAACTTTAAAACAAAAGTTCCCACACGCCATCTTGATAGTGTCAGTCATTCAATTAACGTTTCCAAGAAACATTTCACGTTTAAAAGTTACATTAGAATGACGCCAAGTCCCGGGGGCTTCCACGTGGGGGCTACTACCTATGATTTAGTGTATACCTGTGCCGTTGGCCTGTTCTGAACCAGACCCTTTTAGCATCAAGAATATTGGCATAGTATAATACTATACCCAGTCATGACCATGTCAAATATGCTTAAATTTATATATTTACCTGTACATATTGCCGTTCAGAGTTAAATCACGACTGAAAGAACATTTTGAGCTCAAGTATACCAGGAAATACCATTTTTAGGAGCATTCTAATGTTCTATTTGATTTAACTGATGAAACTCGTTTATTTAAACATATTTTTAACCCTGTTGGTAACAGCTTGGCTGAATTTACAACCCTATTCTTCACATTGAAGCCTGAAAAAACAGACCCTATATTGCGGCACATCCATACCATTGATTATATAGGAAGTAGCCCCCAGGGAGCCAAGTACTCTGACGAAATGCTATGCTAAATCTACATCTTATTTCCTAATGTATAAATGAGTCATAAATTTATTTTATAAACAATAAAACACTTCGGGAATAGACAAATTTGTTAAATATGACAAAAAGAGGTATTCTTTAATGGAAGTTAACTCGGTTCTCCGCCAGTACTTGCGTTCTAGCTTCATGTAACATAACTAACCAGGACATTTTCAAAAGGAAAACTGTCATGACTGTCTTAACATTGTTATGACTCCTTATTCAATTAAGCCAGTGACTGTCATAATTATGAAATTTAGAAGGTAAAAAACACGTTTATAAGCATTTGACAGTGTGGTATAGCAACTTCTTGCTTATAATTAGTAAAAATTGAAGTAAAAAAACAAGAATTTAGTGCCAAAACTTCTACAGTATTGCAAGTTTCTGAAGGGTGAGCATTTTTTGAAAGAAAATTATGTGTTAAGATGAGCATTTCTTTATTAAAAAGTATTATTACATGTTTCATTTTTGATACTGAGTACCTAAAAAAAGTGTTCTGGTTGTCTCATTTTTTACTTAAAAAATAGTAAATTGGATAATTATTAAAATTGATTGAGTTATATTTACTTTCTAATTTTTAAACCCATTGATACTGATCAAGGAGAAGAACTGTTTATTTTCTGTTGTATTTCTTGGATTTTGAGCTTGATTGTAATATCTACCAATTTAAAAGTGTGTTTCATTTTTAACTGATCATTTTTCAATTTTTATACATCTCTAAATTTAGAAATTCTTCCTGATAAACATTTTGAAAACTCCACCAAAAATTCTAATTCAAATTAAATGTTGCAACCATGCAATTGCTGTCATCTTCTCTTTGCAAAATTTGCGGTTCTAAACAAAAACATTTTAGCTAAAATATAAAAAAAAACTGTATATCGTGTGCGGTTTTCATAGTTACATATTTTCATATGCTTGCATTTGTGTTGTTTAGCCAACCCTCCAAAAAAAAAACAACCTCCAATTATCCTGATTGAGCAGAAAATCACTACTGTCTATTTATCACTTCCACGAACCTACTAAACCAGGAACATCCATTGAATAATTTGTCAAAGAGTGTTACAGCTGTTGTCCATATTAAGACAGTCATTATATTATAAGGAGTTAATTAATACGGCAGCAAGAAATGGAAAAAGCAATATCTAATCTAATAGAAGTTCACGACAGCTCCTTTCGATGTCTATTACTGTATGAGAGCAACACGCAACAACACGAATATTACGGTTAATGATATATTTGGTATGACAAAATGCATAAATTAACTGGTTTGTTCTTTTCATACAATTATTGATATACTAGAATTTTAAAATGTAATTCAGTTCACAAGAGAATAATAGCAATGTAAATAATCTGAAAACTAAGGGAAAACAAGGAAACAAGGAAAACTTTCAACAAAGCTCTATGACAAAAGTGATGACTTCAACTTTCCAATTGCCAATTTTGTTTTCTTGTGCAGCAACATTCCGTCTACTCCAGCTTTTGGACTTCGTCCAATTGATTCGTTACTCCAGAGCTTGCGGATATTACATCGATTTCCTTGGCAGAGCGTCACGTTTGACACAAAAACTGCTAACACAAGGTTATGTTGCTCCTCGGTTGCTGTCTTCCCTCAAGAAATGTTACGGTAAACACCATGCTTGTACAATATATGGGATTTTTATCTCGCAGATAAGTGCAGATGTTGCTTTTTCATAGAGCTTTGTTTTGTTTTCGTGTCTTGGTCCTCTCCGCACACGTTGGCCATCTATGATTTAGATCAATCAAAAGTAGAATGGTACAAGTTTTTTTATTGTATCCAACGATGATCAGTAATGTACACGGAGTTAAGAATACGGTAGTTGTAATGTGAGGGTGGAATAGTCTGTGCTCAAATACGAGCGGTTGTTTTTGTTCTATAATTGCAGGACGTCGTGATGTTCTTTCTTAGATTTTACGCAATGGTTTCATTTGATACTAGTTACTTTGTTGAATAAATCTTTATCAATAAATTGTATATCAAGTTAAATGTTCGCCTTTATTGTCTAAATTGCATTATTGTTATTCTTAGCGGTTTGAATGTATATATGAAAGAAAATAATTATATGTAGGATAAAAGTCATCATCAATGATAACTAAGGAAATAAATTCCTTTGACAAAATTTCACTTCACCACAAATCAGAAAAGGATTGTGGTATGCAAATGTATTGAGAGCCACTATTGTGGAGGATTCTGCACATGTAAATATAAATTACAGAAAACATGAATCAACGAAGAATGCTGCAAAGTCTTTTTTAGGTATGAAAGAGCAGGAGGGTTAATTAACAATATAAATTTTCCTTGTTAAGGAAGGACAAATTTACAGCCCACATACCCCCGGTCGCGATCCTCTAGCAAGATTTTTAATTTGACAGAACTCAAAATAGCCAAATCATTTTTTTTTTTTGTGAATCTTGGGTTTCTCCTTTTTCTGTCCGGTCTTGCGTTAACAGATCCACCTTTAGCTTTTCATGAGATATACGAGTCTTCAGAAATAATTTTATGTTCATGTAAAAATTAATTCATTATATTGTTTGTTAACCACCACAATCATTTGTACGGGTGTGTTTGCACAAGCAGCAATTCCAACTTTAATCCATTTTACTTTTTAAATTACTTTTTAGATTATAAAAGGATCAGTTTAACTTTAAAGTGGGTTGGTTGCTTTGGGTTTTCCCTTATTTGCTAACAAAACATTTTTTAATCTGATTTTCTAACGGGATGCATGGTAGAAAAGAATTTTCTGTGCCAGTATTTTATGTAATTGCGGCGATATCATACAAAATTATAACTTTAACAAAAATATTACTCCTTCGCCCTAAAAGTTACATAATCGATACCTAATTGTCAGTAAATAAGACAAAAACAGAATTTTACTAAATTATTGAAGCTTTCAAGGTAAACTAGAATTCTTCGTAAAGTAAACTTAGAGGTTGCAACCATAACGTAGGATGATCTCCCGTGTCATATTTTTATCAGTAACTGTCATACCATGTATGGCGATTCTGAGCGTAATGATAAATACTCTTAGAAATATAATGTCAAGTAAATGTTTTTGTGAAAAGTATGAAAGTGGAAATGGTGAGTACAACTGGTTATAATCTAAGAACCTCCAAGAAAACTCTTAATTCGCCTGATAAAACAGATAAATGCTATCGGTTAAGTACTTTAGTATTACCTCCAAGAACCTACTGAACCAGGAACTTCGTGTAATCTATTCACTATTTGTCAAGGAAGGTGCTACAGCAGCAGCTGTTTCCATATTAAGAGATTCATTATTTTATAAGGAGTTTGTAATGGGAACGAAAACTTGATAAAAGCAATAGCTAATAGAAATTCACGACAGCATTCTTGACGTCTATTAACGTTCAAATTGTTAGGTACTACTACTACTTTAGAATACAAAGACGCAAATATAACATTTAGGGTCGATCTGGTATAAAACAAAATATACTTCCGGCATATGTTAAACGTACGGTTATTTGTTTTGAAATATTTTTATTTATTTTTTTTTGGGGGGGGGGCATTTTTCATTTTTTCCACATTTGTTTGGCCATATATATTTTATGAAATGACCATAAAAAGTTATGAACCCGCAGCTAATTAAATCCTAAGCAAAATACTTATACAGGCTTTCTTTATATCATTAAGAGGCTGTCCAAGCAAAACCCAGGCAATAGCTGGCACATGACAAATTTTGTTTTTCAAAAATTTTCATCGATTTCACATCAGGTTAACATCCATTCCCCAAAACAAATGCATATTTTTGGTTTATTGAAGTGAAAACTTAGATATAATTTGAAAATATGCAGAAAAAGGGAGATAACTCTTGCATATTTGCAAAATTTGGTTGCTTTGTTCATGAACTTTAAGGCTGAATCACAAGTCATCCATGTTGCTTTCAAACAAATCCTGGTGATTTTTGTTTTACATATGAGTCCAACAATACTTTAAAACAATAAATTTGCTGGGATAAAATTCTTCATGTGCCAGCTTCTGTAGGCTTTGGCCTGATTTCTACATGGACAGCCTCTTAAGACCAACTTTCGTTTGTTCTTGTTGTCTTTGTCTAAGGTTCTCTCTTGTGGAATTGAACTTTTATCGATTTGATTTTTATTGTGAGCTTTGTGTAAGATCAATATTGATAGTGGTAGATTGGGCCACAATAACTAGTTTAACCCCGCCACATTTTTAATGTTGCCTGCCCTATGCTTCGAATCTTTGACAAAGCTTTTGTTTGTAATTGTCTTTTTGATGTTTTATGTTCCTTGTTAAAGTAGGGGTCTATCTGTGACTATTTCAGGACTGGATTTGAACAATATGCATTTTATTTAGACCTTGGGCCGACTGCAGAACAGCGAGCAGCGCTTATACAATTACCGCTTATTATGTGAGCTGTGTCACGTACACTTATTCCACATCTCATTATTTTCTTTTTGGGATTATTAACAACTGTAAAAATTTGACAAAAAGGAATAAAATTTAATGTAAGAAAACTGGAGACTCCATCAGTTCAGTGTTCAAAGTAACCACTGAATTGTAATAAGGAAAAGGTATCAAGAACCATATTATATTGAAATTGTATAAAACAATTTATTTGTCAAATAAGCAAGTATTTAAATTGATATTGGAAATCAAGAATAAAATCTTAAAAATACAAATCAAATTGTGTTTGTCTTTTTGTAAAAAAAAATGTCACTTTAATATTGGATACTTTCTGTTTAGCTTTCAAAATGTCGACAAGAAAAAAAAAGAAAATACAAAAATCCACGCAACCTGCCGGGTCAAAATTACAATAACATGTTTTAGCACTAAATGCTTTTTAAAGTAAGTTAAATTTTGTCCATTAATTTAAGTTTTCATATCGTTAGCCTACATCTTGTCATTTATTTCGGTCATTAAACATCACAACATGCGTGGCAAACGGTAGATAGTTAATATGCAGGATATAAAATATAATCTAAATATACTCTAAAAAGAGGCCTTAAATTTGAAACGACCTCTAATAATTTGTAGTGTCTTTTATCTCAAGTTACTTGGAAATACTATATGCAAATAGTCACCAATTCGAGTGTTGCTAAGTGAAAGGACATCATCAATATAACGAAATGTGAGATAAAAGGATAAAGCGAATCTGCGATGTTTTGTGTCTAGAAGTGTTTGTGAGAAACGTGCTTGATATGACTAAAGAAACATATCGGAGAGCAATGATGCACAATTCTTAACTATTGGAATTGCAATTGTCTGCTGAAACATGTCTACTTAACATGTTGTCTGTAAGAAATTTGAACTTTTCTAGCATTATTTGTTCCTTTTTAAACTTTACTCGTGGATAGGAAACTATGTCTTGCTATATTCGACTACTGGATCTTGTACTAGCGTATTTTGTTCCGACTATCACCTGTGAAAAACGAAATAAAATTTGTTTATGTGGAGTAAAAGTGTATAATATGAAGAAATCAAAAAATTAAGGCTATAGAAAGAACTGGATGGCTTAGAGCGGAGAAAATCCATCTTCCTTTCGATATTTTGAGAATCTACGTTGGATTCACAACATTTCTAAAGTTGAAGGCCAGATAAAATTGTCGTCAATATTGATGTAAATAAAATTGAAAGATATTTGTACATTTGGCATCATAGAACAAATCCAAGTTCAGAAGTCAGTGATGGGAGATTGGATCCGAAGTTCTTTGCAAGAAAACAGAGACAGTGCAGCCTATATATCAAGCTGTTTGATTATAACGAATAGAATGCATTTGAAGTATGGAGTCGAAATAATCCATTGGGGAAATAATGAATAGTACGTACAGTTCTTCAACCTCTTGCAGAAATTTGCCAACAGCTAACCAAATTTGAATGTTAAACAGAATGTCGAGGCATTCTAAAAAAGTTGCAGCCATAACGACTTCGCGTGGCTAAGGTACTTTTTGCAATGAAAATACCTTAAAGATAATTCATGCAAAACTTTATGCTTGTGCCAATTATTGACAGTAATTAACCCTAAAAATTGATTTTAAAGCAACATGCTGGACTAAATCTTAAAAAATGGCGTAATTATAATACAAGACTAAACCTTTAAATAGCGAAGAATTTTATGTGCACACTGACCCCTACTTGCCAACACAGGCAATTTTGTGAACGTTAATTTAACGTTATAAACACGTAATCGAGCTTAACGTTAATTTAACGTTAAGACAAATAGCCAGTGTAGAGAATTTATTGACAGAATTTCATGCTTTTTAGGGCCCAAAACGTCGCTATGTAAAATCAAGAGATGTCTGATTTTCCGCCAAATTTTTGACGTCTTATAACTCAGAAACGAGCACATGAACCATAAGTAGCTTTTTGTCATTTGTTTTAGAGGACAATTATTTATCATTTCCATCACAAATCGAAAACAAATCTTTGATATAAAACAGTTTATTCTTATTAATACAATATCGGGTGCCACCATTTTGTAGGACGATCTTCTACGTTTTATCAATCTTCATCAATAATTGTCATAATATGGCGTTGCCAAACGTAATGAACCCGAAAATCTAACCAAACTATCTTCAAATAAATAGATTCTTCTCGAATTTGTCTCTGCTGTTAAATGTAACTGACAAATACAATCGGTAATAATATAGACACTTAGATAAGATTATGGCAACACGGGCAAAGGAATATGATGATGTAATTGTTGACTTGCCGAAATACTCACACCAAGGTTCCTGTGTTTTCTCCTTACTAAACTAAACGGTAACAGTCTTTACATCGTTGATGGTTAAGCGTCAATATGCAACTTGCTACACATTTTATGTTCATCCCAGATGCAAAAACAAACCGTTGTGGTCAATTTTTGGCGGATCCAGAAATTTTCAAACGGGGGGGGGGGGGTCGCAATTACAAAAATCCTTCTGGGACCTCTTGTTTCATACAGGTCCTAACCATATTTTTTGTCAAACGGGGGGGGGGGTACGTCGGTTCTAGATCTGCCTTTTAATCAATCTCAAAAAAACACCATGAACAGAAAAACGAAACAAAACAAAGCTGTCCAAACATTACACTGTGTGCGGTGTCAGCCCTTCCAAAAATGAAACGTTATAAAGTTAAACAGGGAAGGCGAAAAAATCTATGCAAAATATACCTCTGATCTTTAAAATGCAACTGTTTTTTTTTACGTTTGTCTAAAAAGGGACTTTTACTTTTTACAGAAGCAATCCCAATGGTAACAATGTGACCAAAAGATGTCACCTTTCATTCAAGTTATAACTTGATGTTCCGCTGGTACTTGCGTTCTTGCTTTCATAAGCTTTTTTTCTCGATGTGAGTAGATTAGTAAAAGAATGACCCCCTTTATGGAAACTGCTTTGTGCTCGACCAGTGCTTGTGTTCTTGCTTCATGTAACCCAATTAACCGGAAATTGTTTGCGGAGAAAGGGCTCCCGAGACACATTGTCTAAACACTGTTGAGACTTCCTTATTAAATAAGAACAAGCTGTGAATACTTAACAATGAAAAATATAAACTCGATTATCTTCGTGAATGATGAATATTTATTGGCTATCGTTTCAGTTCAAACGCACTACTTCATCCAAATTCTTATGTTTTAAGAACAATCATTGACTTGCCACTTGACATCATGTGGAGCATTTATTCTTTGTCTCTTGTCGATTCTCCTCTACAGGGTTAATGACTGCTTTAAATTGAATCCAAATACGGATTGGACTGCATTCAAAAACGTGTTTTTAATGCGTCTTTAATTTGCCAACGGGAAGTCATGGTTTTCCTTCTTTAATTATAAGGAATAGTTTTTATTGGATAATACTTACCAATAGATACTCTTGGTTGAATGTCCGCCATTTGTCTACAATACGTTATAATGGTAATTCGTTATTAAAATGTTAAGTATAGTTGTAATCATGAGATTATGAAATGAAATAATATCTGTTTAGGAATAAAGACAGAATCAATTAATAAAGTTTATATTTTTGTCACATAAGGGACGGACCATTCAACTTGAAGGGGGGCTTGTTTTTTTGCTTTGATCAGAATTTTTTTTTCGCGCAATGCGCGGACAAAATATTTATTTTTCAAAGGCGTCGCGTCAGAATTTTTTTTTTCATTATCACCATTATTTTTTATAGCAGAAATCCTTCTCCAGAATACTTTTTTTCATACCCTCCAGCTGCCAAAATATTTTTTTCATCAAAAATAATTTTCAGAATATTTTTTTAGGAAAAAAACAAGCCCCCCCCCCTTCAAGTTAAATGGTCGGTCCCTAAAGGATAGTTTATGTGACTTATTTTCAGTAGCGTTTTGATAAAAAAAAAATGAAACATAAAAAAAACATATGCAATGGTTAGTCAGATAATGCGACATTTGTGTGAAGCGTTTAAGTTCATTTATGTAAATTTTTCCGAATTCTAAGACCAAACAAATGCAAAAAGCAGTAAGATCCAATGACTTTTGTGTATCTTTGAAACAAAGAATTGATGCCATAAATTGTTTATATCTGGAACAAATGAAGGAAAGGTATGTCAAATTGGAATGAGAATGTAGTAAAGAAAATTTAAATCAGCTAAAAAAAAACGACAAGCTCAATAACATGACAAAAAACGAACACAACAACTAGCAACCAACATTACAATGAGAATATTAAGTTAGCTCTTTTTCACCACGGCCGCACTACGAATGTTTTGAGCATGCTCAAAATCTATAGAGCGCAATCCTCGACCAGGCTTATTCATACCACAACCCCAGGATGACAACACTACGATTTGTGTCGATCTAGATAAAAAACAAGATCGTATTAAGTTCGTGGCTCAGTGTGACGGGGGCTTAAAGGATCACAATACAAACACTCCACCATTAGAGCCAACCGAACAGATGCTTATATTACAATTTGATATATGTCTATAACTAAGTATAAGTTGGTAATCTTCAGGTAAATTTCAAAAAGCAAAATCTAATTCCATTAGCTTGTAGATATCATATACCTCCAGCAAGAATTCCAGGTTTTTCTCCTTTAAAACAGAAATACTACTGTCTAAGCATCACAAGACGATACCATGAACTCAATAAACCGGGAACTTCTATCTTTCTAATAACTGCTTTGTCAAAGAAAGTGATTCCCTGGTGACCATATTAAGATGCCAATTACTGTATCAAGAGTTTGTTATAGACAAGAAATGGAAAAATATATATCAAATTGATATTCAAAACAGCCTTTTTGCCGTCTATTACCGTATAAAGTATAAGGTACCACAGGAACTCTTAGAGTACAACCACGCGATATGCATGGATATTTTCGTTAAGGGTCGATATTCTAAAACAAATTGCCTACGAAAATTCCATTTGGAGGCGTTGAAACTGTGTTTTCCTATATGTTTGGCAAATTTAAGTGAAAACATTGCAAAAATGGACTCCTTTGTATCTTATATTTAAGATGTACATAATTTTTTGTTACAAAATGGATTTATGCCATTCTATTGCTACACCAAAACGTGTGCTTCTGTTGTTGATTGCCGTTAAGTTTTGTTTCTTGTTATCCCGTTGTGTTGTTGCTTTCAGGATCAAAGAACCAAAATCTGCATATAGTATATTTTCATTATTAGAATAATATATAATTCTTATATTTGTTACAAAAAAGGTCTTTAAGTGCTAATGGAGTGGGACTAGAATCAACGGAGGGTAATTTCACTTAATTAAAATACTGTTACAGAGACCAGTCTGAGAATATTCTCAACTCATTGTGACGTCATCAAATTAGAAAGTTATGGTTTGAGTCGCCATGGAAAATAAGAATATTCTCAGACTTAAGTATTTTTTAAGTTTTGTGGCGCCAAGGCCACTGTAGTCAAAGAAAACGAAAATGTATGTCTAAAAAATGATTGAATTTCGGAAAAAAATTATTAAGCTTGGTACATACGGAATTTTTTAATCTTATAGGGTACAAACTACTAAATCAAGCCCCCTCTTTAATCAACTAAAAAATCAGTTTTTCAAAACCCTCTAGCCAGTTTACCTTGAGTAAAATCTCTTGACAAGTATATATCCTCAGAATCCTTAACATGTATCTAGTTACTGTTTGTTTACAAGTTTTCATAACACATTTAAAAGCTATCTCATCGTCGAAGAGCGGCCTAAAAATAGAAACGATTCACAGACAGCATTTTCAAAAAGTATAGGTCCTGGAATACCCCATTTTAGCTAACTTAGGTCTGCTTAAAATTTTATAAATTTGGGTTGGACATATTACAGAGATGTTCTAGTTTCCAAATATATGCAGATATTACAAAACTTTACTTTTTTTTTAAATATTGAACCTTGAAATCACTACTTTGGGAATTCATAGCACTATTTTCACGTTCCAAATCTGATTGGCCGATTTGGTAGTTGGTACCTTATAGAAAATATTGTCTATCTTTTCTACTTTTATTAGTCCGACTACTGCACACATTAAGTAATTAAGTTTGCATGGCAGCTAAACCCAAATACTTTGATCTGTATGTTGGAATAAGTATGCCATTTATCAAGAAAAAACATGGGGATTTAATGAAATGTCTCTCCGTGTGGCTCTTTTCTTCATTAAAGGGCATCCATTTATCATCCGTCACTTTTCCTGAACATATGTACAGGTGTGTGTATGTGCTTTTGTCTCAATGTTAGTGGTATCCATTGGTGAAGAAACCTCCAGTGAAATTCAGATTGATTCACAAGGAACTTGACCATACCAAATGCATGCTTATAAACTCCTATCTTTACAATTAGAAAAGGGAAGACGTTTTTCTAATTGCCATGATATAACAAGCATATTGACCATTTGGATATTTATGTTTATGCAGTTGTGTTGAACATTCAACAATGCTAACTTGGCTCCATTTAAAAAGGTTTCAAACAAGTTTACTGGTTTTGTGGTTGCCCTTCTCGGAATTTTGACTCTGGTGCATCTTTGTTTCCTCCACCCTATTCATATTATTCAGCAAATTAGTTCATTACAAAACCAATAAGGTCCCGTGTGGGGCCAGGGAGGCGAATAGGCCCGCAGCAGCGCTAAGCTTGTCGGTAAAAGTCCACTAAAGAGCGCTCAGAAACCTGACATCGGGGTCAGGCCGCTTTGCCCACAAAGCGACTGGGATGTGTGCCCCAGGTGGTTGAATGGGGCAGCCCTGACATCGAGAGATGCGTTGTCGTCAGGCGATAATGCGGAAAACCTGACCGCAAACCATAGTGGTGCACCGTGTTGGGGAAAAATGTCACGTTCCTCGCACGTAAAAGAATCCTGCTGCAGGTCTCGGTAAGAGTAGAACCCTAAGATCCCCATGCAGGAGGCAAAATTTCCCGTCCCTACCCATCACTCCTTTTTCCAGTGGCAGTCAAAACTCTCCAACCCGATTGGCCTTGTGTCCCCATTTCCTCCACTTCATCATCATTTCATGTTCATTGTATCACCACTTTCATGTTCATCTCCCGGATATAGCCGAAATCGCGCTGCTTGGGAGTAAAGCAATAATTAACTAACTAACTAACAAAACCAATAAGAACTTAATGAACCAGGAACTTATACAAATCTAATGATCGTCTTGTCAGAGAAAAGTATAGCAATGTCTCAACATTATTAACCTCTTCATTATTACATTTCGGAAAAGAACAAGAGCTTGTTATATAACAAAACAAAATTACAACCAAGTGAGAAGACAACAATAACGGGGACTAATAGATATTCATACTAGCCAGTTTGGCGTGTTTGGATTTTATTCGATCGGCGTTAAATGCACTTTTAAGGTACAAAACGCTTCAATATAGATACATGCTGAAAGGCATCGTTGCTTTATATGCTATCATATCTAGTTAACAACAAAATTACTGAACTGGGATGATAAAACTCATAGTCGAAGGTGAACAGACAGAACAAGCCAAAGACATACCAAAGAAATTTTCAACGGGCCTGACTTGGTATAGGCATTTCAAAAAAAGTGTTGGGTTTAACCAGGTTGGTTCCAAACCTTCTTCTTCAATCGCGATCTTGGGGTTAGATAACACAAAAACAACACAGTTGTGAGACATAAGGACAGTAAGCTTTGTAATACTCAAAAACTAATTACACTTGAATGCAGCATACTCTTGAGACAACAAAAGTTTTAAAATAATATGTTACGACAGGAAAAACAAAATATAATGCAAAACCAACTGACTGTCATTCATTGACATTTCAAATGTGTGGGGTTAATATTTAAAGATTTCCTTGTATCACCATACCTTGGTCGCAAGGATAAGGTTAATATCATATTATTAAACCAGAGATCAGGAGGAGTATCATCCTTACAAAGACGGATTGGTTCATTCGTTATTTTTGATGTAGGATCTTGTATTATTTATAAATAGGAAGTCACGTTATTTTTGTTAAAGTTAGTTATATAAAATAATGATGTTTGATAATTCTTTGATTATATATTTATATAATTGTAAACGTTGTCTACAAATCTTAAATACGGTATGATACGTTTGATGATGATAGCATTTTGTAGGAGTAAAATTCCTTTTGGCATCGTGTAATGTTACATAAACCATTTTAATAGCAAATATCTTATACTTGCTTTGTCTAAAAAGCGCTACATTGATTACTATAGGTGTGTTTTTGTTTGTTGCTTGGTTTGTTTCTTGGTGATGATTTTTTTGTCTACCGATTTTATTTTTTGTCTTTTCGGAAAAATGATGTTTGGTTTACCCTTTGGTACACCTTCGCTTCTTTAAAATACCAGTTACTTTATCTACATGCAGTTTGTCGTGGACCAAAAATTGGAAAAGACAATATTTAAAAGAACTCCAGGGTAGATCAGGGTACAATACTAGTATCATACAAAACACGCAGTAGATAAATAATTTTTTTTTTCGTTTAAGATAAAAGTGATTAGTCGTATAAGCGTATGAATTTGCACGGGATTGTATCATGTATTCAAAGGCGGGAATTTAAGTCATTCGACGGTTTGCATTCAACGTATACACATGTGTCTTAGAACCGAATAGGTTATTTAATTTTTTTTAGAATGTTATTTGTGTTCAAATTATTGCCTAGTAAAAGTTGTTGTAAAATTTGTTATCTAGGTGACAGTGTTATGTTGTTTTTTACTGTAAAGATTCTATTGGTACATCGCATACATTTTTGTCATTTATTTTCGTAGATAAAGATATGTTTAAGTTCAATAAGTTTGCGCCAAATTTTGATTCAATTCATTATCTTCTGATAAATTGCATTCTATAAGTCCATTGTGGAAGGGAAGTTAATCGAAAAGGGTGCATATGATGCAACAAATTGCGCGATATTCACAGTCATATATCATAGACCTGATACTGCTGTCGTTTTTGTGTTTCTATTTTCAGCTGTTGTTTATTGACCACAATGTGGAACTGTATACAAACCATACACTTTTTGCTTAAGAAGCTTCCGGATAACTTCACGACTGATCTCAATCCTTTGTCTAAAACAGTAGGATAAAGTGCGAGGGCTCGATGGATATCACCTTTTGAGTCAATGAACTGTATTTTGCAGGCTGTTGTGATAAAAACAACTTTACGGACTGTTTTGATCAGCTTCTGCTCAAAGCTGATTTATTGTAACTTATTAATAAATAATACTGGTTGTCTGCAAACCTCTAAACCGACTGGTTGTCGGCAAACCTCCAAACCAAGTTTGTGTTGTGTTTCACTTTGCCCTTATTAGAAAAGAAATGTTTTATGTTCGATTGAACATGAGAAAAAGAACATAACAACGAGTTAGCTATTAAGGGTCAATCTTTTTCGGATATTTTCTTGAAACAAGCAAAAAGGCACCGATTGTGTGGGGTATTCGAGTGTCAAAAGTACGAGTGGGCAACGACAATACCAGCAAACACGAACGAACAGCGCGAAAAAAACCCACAAAATTAACCGTAAAGAAATCAACAAAGCGAACTTAAGTCGTAATGAGAGTGAATTCGTGTGCTCCAGAATAGTAAGCAGTTCCTGCTTGCTATAGTACACCCGTCGCACTGCTAATTTCCTATCCAGTGTGTCAAATCTGGTAGACAAACAAAACCCTATGACAAACCTACATCTGCTCTCCTCATTGGGTCTACTTACATAACAACAAAAACCTTAGTGGTGCACCGTGTTGGGAAAAATGTCACGTTCCTCGCACGTTAGAGAATCCTGCTGCAGGTCTCGGTAAGAGTAGGACCCGTAGGATCCCAATGCAGGGGACTTAATTGCCCGGGCCTACCCATCACTCATTTTTCCAGTGGCAGTCCAAACTTTCCTTTCCATTTTGCCTTGTGTTTCCCCTTTCCACCACTTCATCATTATTTCATCTTCATTATATCCATCTCCCGGATATAGCCAAAATCGCGATGCTTGGGAGTAAAGCAATAACTAACTAACGAATTGATGATTAGATGTACAGTAACTCTTCAATTAAACGAGATAGTTTGGTCTTAATAAGATGTGCTATTCAAAGAATTTACTAGGTTAAGGAATTAATAAGCGTTCGTCTTCCCTTCGCCCACTTTTATGTATCAGTCGTCCTCTGCTACAACTGCTGTTCCGTCCTGTTGTCCTGTTCTTCCTTTGTTATATTTTATTTTTATAGTTTTGCAGGATAAGGCTACTTTAACCCGCAAAATATGCCATATATCAATTGATAAATATACACCTTAATACGACATTCCATGACACATTGTCCAGTAAGTAAAATGAAATCCGGAGAACGGTAGGAGTCTCATCCGAATATAAATGCGGCTCCAATCGTTCGTCATTTTCGATGTATGAGTTTCCACTATTCATAAACAGGAATGTCACTTCATATTAATCTAAGTTTAATAAATTTACGAAATCGTGTCTGTTCTCATCTTGAACAGTTTATGAATGTTTTAAATTATGCAAATGATCGCAAAAAAAAAGGTAAAGTAAATTTTAGTTTTAAATTTTATTCCACTTACAACATTACAAGTTCTGTTTTATTTATTCGATCGCGATAATATAAATTGCAATGATAATCAAAACAAGAGTTTGAGGACTCTGAAAAAAGCTTTGCTTTTACGGATTTTTATGTAAAGCAGGAATTCAATACAAGGTTGGATCTATACTATATTTTTCGCAAACTTAACAGTGGAGGGAAAAAGAAAGACTTTTGAATGTAAATTATGTTTTCCTTGAAAAATATTGGTGCTGCAATTACGGTGATTTTGTCGATAAAATCAATCCCTTTTTCAGCTGATTTTAAAAGTACATGTAGTTGCAATATGGATTCTCCTATATTGGTAAAAATAAGAATCGGGATCTTTAATGTAACAAAAAAAAAGAAATGGGAAATATCTGACGCAAATACAGTTTTAAAAGAGAAAGGTTAACATGCATAACAAAAGAGTAGTTATACCAATGAAATTTTTCGTAATCAAACTTCGACCACTGGTATCATACATCATTTATAATGAACAGACACCGGCTTCTCTCTTTGGTGGTTAGTTTCCGGCTTGTCTTTCAAGATATATATTTTATTTCTTATCATAATCGGGCTGAAATCATGCAAATTTTGAAAATGAAGTATATGGTACATCTTTTCATTTGAAATCCGTCCGTGCACACTGTAGTAAACATATAAGACTTCTCAATTCGACATTCATAGACCAGTAAACATTGGCCTCATCCAAACAAAGGTGGTTTAAGTCACTCCTCATATTCGAACAAATATCTTTTTTCATGACATATAACTGTTTTGAATTATGTATCAAATTCGATTGCCCCATTTGGTACACAGTTTCTTCTTGCACACAGTTTTTGTGACATTACGTAAATATGCACCTTCATTAGTTTTTAATCATATCTATTTATAAATGTGAATATTTCAAAGCGACAATCTAAAACAAAATAAAAGTTAAATGTTTGACAAAATCCATGTAATCCTGCAAAAAATAAATATCCAACTCGTTTTGTGTAACTCGAACTTTAACTCGAATTCGAGTCTGAACTCGATTATTGCCATAAAAAATACCTGTTTCGAGTTTCAACTTGAACTCGAAACCTATCTCAAACTTTAACTCGAACTTTAACTCTGACTCGAACTCGATGATTACCTGTTGCATTACCTTTGATAATAAATATACAATCTAATATCGTGTTTCAAAACATTAAATCAAACATCGCAATTTCTTAAATGGCAAACAGCTTAATAATTATATCTGTTCAAGATTTAAAAATTTGAAAACAACAATTCGTCTTTGCGTTTTTATAGTTATGTAACATTGTAATTTTTTTTAATGATATGTGTTGCAAACACGTGCATTGTATGACTAAGACTACTCTTTTAGGCAAAACTTTTTTATTATGTTTTTATCATGTCAGAAATATACAAAGAAATATTATATTAAAACTGAATCTATGGAATAAATAGTCAGTTTTATTTTCTACTTTCATGACTTTATAAATCGTGTTCTTGTACCAGACGATTACACATTTTAATGTAGTATATATCTTTGCAACATTTTATACTAGAGGACTAACCTTTGTTTAGGGAAAGATTATATGACTTGAAGGGGGGCTTGGTTTTTATCCTAAGAAAAAAAATTGAAAATGATTTTTAATGAAAAAATATTATGGCAACAGAGGGTAAGAAGAAAAAAATATCTGAAGAAGGATTTCTGCTATATAAAATAATGCTAACAATAAAAAATATTCTGTCACGATACCTTAAAAAATTGTCTGACCAAAACAAAAACCAAGGCATCCCCCTTCAAGTTGAATGGTCCGTCCCTTAAATGTTTTGAATTCTCATTGAGGTTAAGAAAACATATTCTGAAGAAGGATTTCTGCTATAATACATGTAATGAAAAAAAATTGTCGTGACAGCTTAAAAAATGTATGTGCTCTGTGCGATAAATAATTTTTCTCAGCAGAACAAAAAAACCCAGCTCTCATTTCAACTGCCTGAAATCATGGTCTTTCCCTGAACATCAATCGCCGGAATATTGGCAGGGATATTCCCTCTTTTCAGTTAACGTGAGTTGTCTCCCATTTACAGAGTTACCTCCCTTTATAGCAGGTATCTTCCATTGATTGAATAAGCAAAAAGGTGGTTTTTAATTTTTTATTTGAAAACTATGAATTTCTTAAAGCCCAAAATTTTTTAAAATATGTATTTTATACCTTAGCATATTTTCAAAAATTTTGCAAGACCACTGATTAACAATAACTCTTGGAAAAAATAAAAACCAAAATTTTGCCCATTCAATCAATGTAAAAGGAAATTCAGATACCTGCTGTAAAGGGAGGTAACTGCGTAAATGGGAAATAACTCACGTTTACTGAAAAGAGGGATATTCCCCGTAGATCGTTCCTTGTCATTTGTGAACATTTCATTGATCTCTCTTTCTCTCTTTATTCCAAAAAAAATATTGGTAATGTTGAATGAGGAGAGCAAACCCATGTCCATATCAATAAGCTTATTGTATGAACTAATTGGTGTCCATACTTGAAAAATGTAAACCGGAGAGAGGTTTGCATAATCATATAAACTTTTCAAAATCCAGTATATAATGAAATACAGTTAAACAAGACACCAGCAAACACCCATGAAACAGAATTTGTTGTTAACATGGAGGGTTATAGAGAATGAGCCAAGAAGGGTTAACGCGTCTGATATTGAATGCGAGTTTGTCGGCGTCTGGAAATTGAAGAATTAGACCAAGTCGGACAGTTTAGCACACTGCACTAGTAGATTCAAGGATCCTTTTTTTGGATTAAACATGCAGCAGGTTATTTTGTCAACGTTTAGAACTGTTTCATGGTCTGAAGACCCTGTGTGCATGATGACAGGTTTATTCCATTAAATCATTAAATTAACCACCTCGCGCGCACTACCCAGTCGTTCTTTAGACAACAAAGACTGACCCGACGCTCTTTAGTAGACCAAACAATTGTAAACTGATATGCTTCGGCCTATTCATCAACTGGGACCGCAAGAGAAAACTAAATTTTATTTGTTGGAGACTTTGTTTAATGTCAACTTTACAGTAGTTCATAATTTACAGCTATGTTTGAGCGAAAAGACAGTGTTAAAACTTTTTTAACTTTCCTACTACATGGCACCTCGGGAGTTACTTATTCTGAGTTAAATGTGTAGCTGGTACAACTCATTATGAGGATAGGTTCAACAATTAACAAGCTGAAAGCCTCCACATCATTGACGTTTTATAATGAACAGATGCGAGCTTTCCGACGTGGTCGTTAGTTCCATTGTGCTTCCAGAGTTCTTTATGTTTTATTCCTCATTATATTTTCGCTGACTGAGTAGCCTTTCCATTTAGGTAGTAATAGATGTAATACTCCTTAACACGGTTATTTTTAGACCAAGAAACATCGGCCAATAAGTTAAAAAGTCATTGAGAACAAATAAAAACCGGAGAAACGGGAAAGTTTCACCCGGGTGAAGGCGGCTAGATTCATTCATTATTTTTTAATTGTCTCTATTTATGAACAATAAGTTAAGTTATCGCTGCGAATATAAACTATACAAAATGATGATACTTGATAACCCTTTAAGTCCAAACACAAATTCAAACATCAAGATTGGACTTGAATCATATGTAGTTTGCCATTTGCAAAACAGCGAGCAGCGGCCACTGATCACATTGAAGACTGCTGGCTGCACACATTTTCCGTTGTGGATTTTTTAAATTGTCGTTTTATATTGTAGGTTGTGTCGCGTGCAAATGTACACTTATTCGGCAGCTCATTGTCTTCTATCACAATTCCATGAAAAGCAATCTGTATCATACATTTGTTTCAGATGATATTATCACAATTTGAATTAGTAAAATAAACACCATTTCATTTTCTAAAAGAAAAGAGTTAAAAGCCAAAAGAAATGATGTTAATCTTAGTCCTTATGAAACATTTTAATTTGAAATATTAAAATATGTTACTACATGTAACACGTACAAAGTCTTGTTCTGCAAAATATTTTAGAACGATTATGCCGTGCAGGAAATACACAAGGAAGTCATCGGAAATTTTTTTATCAAACATGTCTTTTCATGGACTGAATGCAAACCTCGAATCATCAAATTTATTATTATCATAGTAGCAATATATAACTCTTATTGGTCAGTAAGATATTATTTTTCCTAAAGAAGTATGGTTTTAGCTATAACAGGTAGAAGAGCATGAACGAGGTGATATAAATATTATGGAAATAAAAGATGGGATGGTGGTCCTAGGACGACACAAGACTCAAAACAACAGGGCTACCACCATTTAAACACTAATACCCCAAACCCCATTTGATGTAGCGACGCAAGGGAAGTGTCCACTATTTAGTTTAATTTAACGACCAGCTAAGCGCTGTTGTTGTTCATTTCTATTGCCAGTTTTTCTCCAAAGTACCCTTTACAGACAGAAGTGCACACTACAAGTTGTAACAGATACTATTAGGTGTTATATAAAGATAACAGAGGAAAGGTTTCTCAAATAAAACTAAAAATGAAAAGTTTTTATGTCATGCAAAATTTAAGTTAGAATTTCGTCTAGTAGTAGACTTTCAAGGATCATGACATATATCTGAAATTTCAACAATTTGAAAAAAAAAAGAACAATATACTTTAAATGAAAACCTGAGATGTGCATCGTCGGAAACCAACGTCCTGCCTCTTCCAAGTACTGAATGAAAAGTACTCGTACAATACCCTAAGAGTTTGATCATGAAAGCTAAATCCAGCACCGAGGATAACAATTTGATCAGAATAAATTTATTGTGTGAACAAATGAAAAACGTTGATTTTTGCCGCTTTTGGGGCCTCTAATTTCTAAAAGAAATAAAAATCTAGACCTAGCTCATCATCATATGACCGCAACATGTTGGACCCTGTACGTAAAGCTTTTTGAAACATCCTTATGGCGGATTTTCAACGCAAATTTGGCATAAAATATATTTATATCAACTATGCGCCTAAACTATTCCGATGTTTTTGGTCCCTTTGACCGCTATTTCCTTAAAAACAGTGAGATGTTGCACATCGTTGAAAAATGCAAGCAAGGATGATGACAGAAGTGTAAATATAAATGTCACGAGTATGGCTCAAAGAGGAATAACTCAAGTTTAAATATTACTAAATACTAGTATTTCAAATAATGCAAAACGTAGGTACAAATATCTGGTAGTCGATGACTTTGTCATCAATGAGTCTAAGAAAAAGAACAAATATACAGAAGACCAAATAATCGACTTTCTCAATTTTCTTATCGACAACATATCTGTTCAGTTTGGTGGACGTGTTTCTCAGAAAACAATAGGGATTCCAATGGGCACTAATTGTGCACCTTTGCTTGCTGATTCGTTTCTTCATTCATATGAAGCAGACTTCTTACAATCTGTTCTAGATAAAAAGATCGTAGACTGGCTTTCTCTTTTAACCTCACTTTCTGTTATATTGATGATATTCTTTCACTGAACAATTCTCGATTTGGACTCTCAACATCTCATATATCCTCAGAAACTTGAGATTAAAGACACAACAGATTCTAGGAAGGCTGCTTCATATTTAGATCTTAATCTCGAAAAAGAATCTTAAAGAAAACTTTCAACAAAACTCTATGACAAACGTGATGACCTCAACTTTCCAATTGTCAACTGTCCCTCCTTGTTTAGCAACATTCCGTCCGCTCCAGCTTATGGAGTTTATGTATCACAACTTCGTTACTCCAGAGCTTGTGGTAATTACATCGATTTCCTCGGCAGAGCGTCACGTTTGTATTACAAGGCTCTCGGTTGCTGTCATCGCTCAAGAAATTTTACTGTAGACATCATGCACTCATAGACAGATATCGGATTTCCATCTCTCAGATGAGTGCAGATGTTGGTTTGTCATAGGGTTTTGTTTTGTCTTCCTTTACCGGATTTGACACACTGAATTGAAAATTGGCTGCGTGAGGGGTGTGCTATAGCAAGCAGGAACCGGAGCATCTGAGTTCACTCTCCTTACGACTAGAGTTCGCGTTGTTAATTGATATTCAGAAGTTTTTGTGTTTCCGTGTAATATATGTTGACTGTTTTTTCGTCAAGTCCTTGTTTGTATTTACTGGTTTTGTCTCTGCCTTTTCGGATGTCCCATGGGTACCTCTGCTTCTTACATATCATCATGTACACATAATCCACAAGAAACTTGTAAAATGAATTTATGTCTTGTATCTAGGACATACTAAGTACATGTTCATATCTCTCATGACAAACACAACATGTTACTTTTATTCTTTACAGCTTGGAAAATAACTGAATTAACAAAGGTCAGCATAAGCAATCTTGTTGGTTTTCATAAAAACAAACATGAAAAAATATAAGTTAAAAACAAAAAACAAGATAGAAGTTCATGAAGAATACGAGGAAAAGGGAAATATAAAAATCGGATGAAAAATGTGGTACATATATTTGGCCAATATACGAATTTTAGTCGCTTTGGGTCCATTTTCTAAAGGAGTAGGGGTCACAATTTTCAAATGTAGTAGGTAGCATCCTTTAGTAGTAACATGTCTTTCATTACATCAAACTTCATAACAATTGTTTGGTCCACTACTAGTGTATTTAAGATATTGCATGAAACAATTTTGCCAGACAAACTTTCAATTGTCTTTTTTTTTTTGCTATTTTACCCCTATTCTATCAAAAAAACAAATAGCTATTGCGAATCTGATAAAACAACAGAAAAGAATTATGAAAAGGATACCAATGAAAACAAGACTTATAAAATCAGACTGAAACAAACATTTCATTTTGCGACATGGCCCAGATTTGCTCCCTGTAGTATGATAACGGTACACTGTTAAAACATTTGAATATCAGTATTTCATGAGAAACTCAATAAAACAGGAATTCTCAAAATCAGACAAAAAGAAAACACCAAACCTTAGTTTTTTGGTTTGTTTTTTTTTGTTTTTGTTTTTGTTTTTTTTTTTTTTTCAATACACGCATTTCATCCCTTAAGCCTTTTTTCTGAAATGGTAAAGACCCCGAATTCTTAATGCATTAGGATGCTTTCTTTAATTGTCAGAAACATCATACTAAAACTACGTTTACATAGCAATCGGTCAAGTATCTACTGACAACGATGACGAAATACGACCACATTTATTTTTTTTGCGGTCGTGCAAAAATGCCAGAGGGAATCCCATCTATCCTATTGCGGTCTTCAATTTTTCTGGTGTGTATTTGCCTTGTTTTGTCTTTAAGTTTTGGAAATATGAGGTTGATCATCCCATTTCGGTAGTTTGCTGTTACCTTTATTTCGCATGGAATCTAGATTTAAAAAAATAAATGAAAATCCGACCACAAATAGAAATTGCTCAACTGTGATCCCCAAAGAATTATTGCGGTACAAGATACATCAAAACCATAAAACATTTAGTTGACAGAATTTTTAAATTAGGAACACATTGACAAGAGTCAGTTTTAAAATTTTAACCAAAATAAATGAATTACATCAAATGTGCTTACCTTACTAACTTTATCCTCGCATACCAAGCCAAACCTTTTCAATAATTGTCGACTCATCATCCCCCAGAATCAATCAGCCGAGATGAAATGTCGAAATAACTCCATCACAGACTGATTTTAGCTGGGGGCCCTCAAGGCATCCATTCCTCACCACTAAGCACAAAAAATTGTGACAGCGTGGTCGCTTTGAGAAACTTCAACCCCAAGGACCTTAAAAGGAAAAAAGAAGTTGGTTTAGGGTAACTTGAAAGTTACCCTTAACGAAGTAAGCTAATGACGATAATTATAACTCATGGTACGAAGTAAGCGATGAGCTGCCCGAAAACCACAGTTGAAGCTGTAGTTTTCTCAGGGTTCTGGAGATTTGGCGTAGGGAAGACCTTTATATACATACCCGTTGTACACGCAACAACTTTTTCGCTGACAAAACGATTTCAATTGGTTGAGAAATACCCTTTCTGTTTATGCAAGTGGTTTAAATGTTATATATAGGTATTGATCATAAGGGTATTGATAGCCTATTGATTCTACTAAAGATTTCATGGTAACATCTAAACAAGCGTCAACAGATCAAAATTGAGTTCATATTACTTGTGTAAACTTACTTTATGTTTAAACTGCATGTAAAACAATTTTACTGACACTTTAAAACTATATTGCACTAAATTGAAATCGAACATAAACTTTTCGAATTAAAAGATTTGTAAGACAGCATAAGGTCGAGAAATGCTTTGAAGGCAGGGAGTGAGGTTCCACTCATAGTATACTGGGCACAACATTTTCCAATAAAAAGGGGGTTCTTAAGTCTTGTAAAGACGAAGGTAGGTATTTTGCTAGGATCATTTATGTAATTTTGAATTTATTTATTTTGAAATTGTTCATTTAATTCTGTTTATCCCAACCCATCCAGATAGCGAATAGGCCCGCAGCAGTGCTTGAGCTTGTCAGTAAAAGTCCACTAAAGAGCGCTTAGAGACCTGACTTCGGGTTAAGCCACTATGCCTACAAAGTGTCTGGGATAGTAGTCCGAGATTGCTCTGACGTCCTCGGCATTTTTTCCAGCAAATGCAAGCTGGTGCCGTGGGACCCACGCCACCAGCTTGCTGGAAAAAATGCCGAGGACGTCAGAGCAATCTCGGACTACTGGGATAGGTGCCCCAAGTGGTTGAATGTGGCATTCGTATAATGAATGCCAGGGGTTGTCAGGCTATAAAGCAGGAAACCTGACCACAAACCATCAATCGTGCTGAGAAACATGTTACGTTCCTCGCACGTTAAAGGTTGCAGGTCTCAATAAGATAAGTTAAGGACCTGCAGGATCCCCATGCATGAGGCTAAATTGTTCAATATTTCCTATTCCCCCTTTTTCAAGTGACAGTCAAATATCTCTCGATTAGCCTTGTGTACTCATTTCATCCACTTCGCCATCATTTCATGTTCATTTTATCAGCACTCTCATGTTCATTTTCCCTATATAGCCGAGCTTGGCAGTAAAGCAGTAACTAACTCTAATCAATATCAAAACACAAAAACAACTTTGATCCTTCCCCTAGATAGTTTACGAATCTTTGATATGCCTAATCCGATCACAAAAACTATACCACCATATACTGTTAGCTTGCCGATTTTCAACTGCTTAACCCACCTGATTTCACTGTCGTGTTTCTAATCATATTTTAGTTGATATAAGATACAAATGTTTTATTGTCAATTTCAGACACCATTGCAGGCAATTCAATTACAACGTGTGATGTGGAATAAGTATGCGCGACACAGCCTGCATATACATTCACGGCAATCCCAAAACAGCCAGCAGCAGCTAGCCTTCAATGTGACCAGTGGACGCTTCTCGTCGTTTTCCAATTGGCCTTAGATTAAAAAATAATGCATTCGATTGAAAAGTAATCCTAACAATGTCAAAGTAAGGCCCCTTTCAGACATGGAACTCCTATCATAAAGAGGACGAGTACAAACATAATTATGCACTCGAATGCATTATTTTTTAATCTAATTAAGCTTTGACGGAGATTCTTGGGTAACGTATCTACTTTCAGGACTCTATGACTGTAAACTATGTCACAAAAAACCTGACACTTGTTGCTATGGACTCCATTTAACTTGAAAAAAAATCTGAATTTTGATGCAAAAAAATGATGTTTTGGCATCAGAGGTTAGATATTCTAAAAAAGAATTTCTACTGTATAAAATAATGCTACTTTTGAAAAAAAAACTTATTTGTCTTACATCGTTAAAAAATAAATATTTTGTCAGCGAGCCCCCCCCCCCATCAACAGGTTTCATTTTGTCAACAAGTCACTTTTTTAAGAAGCACAAATCACTAAGAATAAGGAATACAACAAATTTCAAGACAATATGATTTTCTACGCTAGACCAAAGAGATTGATAACGCCAAACACCATAATGTAATAATGAAGAGCATAGAAGAACCTTTCAACACCTGAAGTCAAACGGGTCTCTTTTTTTAGCTATAACCCCTACATAGGAACACATAACAACTCTGACCCAAAAGGACTCTTATAGACTTATAGAGCTTAATATGCTGAAGGTTTATAACAATTTGTCTCTATCTGCAATATCTGCTATTTTTATTGTATCAAACAAAAACATGTAAAAAAAAATGACTACTACCGTTAACGGGCCATAAGGGTAATTCGACAACTTCCTCCAAATGTAGAATTTTGTAGAGCTTATTGGGCTGAGTAATTAAGAAACCAACAGCATTTTTCTACCTGCAATAGTTTTTATATTATAATGCAAAAAAACATGAAAAACGCTTATTTTGACCTTTAAAGGGGCTTAACCCCAATAAGGGATCATCTGGCAACTTTAGTCAAATGAAGACTTTTGTAGATATTAATAAACAAAATGTATAAGCCAGCAACAGCTTTTCTCTATCTACAGAACTTTTCTTTTAAATCGACATAACCGCTATAAGAGGTCATCTGACAACTGGGGACTTTTGTAGAGCTCTTAATTTTGAAGACACTAATTCAGACCTTTCAGATTTTTACTATCTAGAACTACATTTCAAGCAAATAATGTCACCACTTAAAGAGAATGTTCATCTAAGGGGCTGACATTGATACAAATAATTTGGCAGATAAAAGGAACTTCTGATATTTTATATAAAACTGAAAAAAATTGGGAAAAACACTTTGTATTTATCATGACGCCTTTAAAGAATTTATAACTTTTCTGAGTGTCGCGCTAAAAAGCATTCCGAGCAGAACAACCCCCCTTTCAAGTAAATGGTCGGTCCCTGTATGTTAGATTTGGCAGATTTACAAGTTTAGTTCAATGTTCTTGTGTACTGGTTAGACGGGTATCATTCACCAAAAATGGACGGAAATCACCGTCAATACAGTATCATAGAGAAAACAGTTTTCTTTTAATCAACTTCTTTATTATCTATTTTTATTGCTGCCTTTTGTTTACAAATTCATTTTTCTTATATGCCGCCGGGCCTCTATTTGGGTTGCTTAAGTATTTACTTTAACAAGTCGAAGCAGCAAATGAATTGTGTTATGAATTATATTTGGTTTATGGGTTGGCCATCAACAAGATCAATGGTGTGTGATGAGCATTATCATAATTCCGAAATTTTTGGCACAATCTAAGCACTTCAGCTTTTCTGTAAAAAAATTATTATTGACTATAATTGGCTATCTATAATCATCATTTTAAATTTAGGTCATTAAAAAGTTTATATTGTTTTTCTATGAATGAATGTAACTGATTAAGAAATTACAGAACACTTAAGGAAATAACTTTCATAATCTGTAAAACGTTAAAGTCAGTCATATGCAATCAAATAATTCAAGCTTCTCATAGATCAAAACAGGAAATGTAGAGACTCCATTATGTTCAATGAAAAATTTCCAAAGAAACTTATCATAAGGGTTCGATTTTGAGATTCTTAAGTTACATTTAAAGGTTAATTTGTAAAATTTTTACAAACTTTGAAGAAATTTAAATAGCAATTTTTTTTATTTTAGCCTAGGTGTTATGAACCCCTTAAAGCATACATCTGGGCAATAAGAGTTACATTGTATTTCTTTTTGCCGGAAACTCTATACCCCGTTAAATATCCTTTTAACTGTTAAAATCCCTACCAATCATCTTAAACATCACAAAACGCTACTACTCATATTGAGTATCATTACAACAGTTAATTACAACAAACGTGAGACTGGTCTAAATTGAGAGTCCTTTAACTTTGAACGCACGTGCATTTCTTTTTGACGTTCCAAAAACATAATTGATATCTTCTAATGCATCTGATACTTCCTCCATCGTTTTTTGATTTCTACTTTTGTATCTACCACGACGAACAAAAACGGTCGCAGACTGAGCAATTGCCTGTCGAAACTTTTCTTTTTGATATTTTTTTCCAACTAGATGATGATACCATTTGCAGGGACACGGTAGCCCTTGAGTGATGTTGAAATATACAACATATTTCTTTTTACGACAAAATGGGTTGACAGCAAACTCAAAAACACCCGGTAAATCATAATCACGCGGGAAAACCAGTGTTGCCAAATATCCTCCAACAGATTTGGTTTTTTGTGCCTTTGGGAAATCGCAATGGCTCATTACTTTTTTCCATGGTGACCACGTCAGATTGTTAAGAGGTGTCGTTTTCGTGAATACAGAACCTTTCATTTTTTCTCTTTTAATTTCAGGTGCCTGTCAATATAAAACACTAACTTAATAAATACATTTTGTATTCTCTTGTCTTTATTTTTATTAGATCACTTCAAACTAGAGAAGGACGTTCACAACACAGGTGTCCTCGAGATTTTATAAACCTACTTTTTAACATAGGACTACAAGTCTTAAGCGATATGCAAAAAAAATGACAAATAAATAGGAACATAGAATTAAAGTAAGACTTATAAATATTAAATAATATAAAGAAAGGATGAATGTTTTGAAGGAACATTGTTATAGTAAATCCGAAAACTTACTTTTTTCTTCTTCTTTTTAATAGTCTTCAAGGCCCCCATTCCCAAACTTCCGAATGCTCCAAATAACCCACCAGTAGGTAACGGAAGATGAGAACCGAAAAATCCGCCAGTAGGTGGGTGGAAGGGGGGACCAAACAATGTTGCTGCTGGTGAGGCAGAGGTCGTTCCGAATAGTGATGATGTCCCTGCTCCTCCAAAACCGAGACCAGTGAACATTCCAGAGAGGTCTTTGGACAGCTTGTTTACACCATATTTCTCTTTTAGCTCGTTTTGGTACACCTAAAATTGAAGAATTGGGTACTGCAAATCTGATCTATTTCCAAATTCATGTTTAAAAATATAAAAGAACCAAAAACAATTGAGAATCTATATCCCGAGCGTTCCTACTAGTATTTTGGGTTGATGACATGACTGTCGCTCGCAAGAAGGTCTCTACCGATATACGCAACCTCTAGTACGTATTAGATTGGTTCGCAATTTAAGATTGGTACACAAGTAATGATAAAAAAAACCTTCACATATGGTAAATATGCCTGGAATTTCATTTAAATTGAGGGTGAAAGAGACCATTAACATATCATATATAAAAGAAAATTAAAGTTACATACTAGTCCCTTTTTATGCCCGGTCACATGAAAGGGCGAGGAATGTTAAAAACTTTCCTTTGGTTTTGTGTTCCGTCCTTCTGAATGATGACTTGCAAACGCTTCAATGAATTGAAATATTTGACACAAATATTTAGTTTATATAATTTCAAAGTTAGTTGATCAATTAAGATTCTCCGTAAGATCCAAAATTTTTTTTTTCGACTTAGGCCACTAAAAACATCGATATACAGAACGCATTCACATACGTTTTTTTTTTTCATTTTTGAATCATAGATTCTATTTAACTTTAGAAAAAAATCAACCTTCCTACAACGAATCGCCATAGCCTTACCTCTAATAATTCATCGCCACCCTCCCTATAACAAATCGCCATCATCAGATCAAAGATAATGTCAAAGTCATCCAAAGTTATCAGTAATCCGCCAGTTCTTTTGGCCATCTCTCTATAGAAATTTTCTGCGAAACTACCAAAATGGGAACGACATGCAACACCATAGATTTTGACATTCTGAAATAAAACAATAACATCAATTAAGGTAAAAACAAATATTTAATCTTAGATTTTGTCAGTCAGTCAGAGAACTTTGCTTGGTATTAGAATCAATACCTTTCATTCGAATTAAAAATACTATTTCGAGTTCGACATATCATGTTAAGGTGGATGGAGCTTACTCTGAGCAACTTTTTCGGGCATCTTGCAAACTTGCAGTCTTTCTTAAATTGAATTTTTTATTAGTTACTTAAAGGCAACAAGCCTCATTAGAATATAATATATAAAGCTGTAAAACTTTGTTCTTTTTCTTATTCTATTAATAAAACTTAAAAAGGACAATAATCTAAAAAGACATCTACCTTTTTTTTCTTGAAGATTCTTATTTCAAAACAGAAACAGGCAAAGTTTAAATCACATGGAATCTGTTTTGTGGGTTCTTACTTGAATATATATGTGACCGAATTGTAGGAATTTTTCTCCTTATGCTTTTTCTTACTTTAACTATTTTGGTTTTTTTATGTTTCTGAGTATCTTAGGGGGCCTGGGTGGTGGAGTGGACAAAGGCGCTGGCTTAAATACCACACGATCAACAGTCGATCACCTCTTAGCTGGTGTTCGATTCCCGTTTGTAATTTACAAAAAGGGACTTCCCCGACTGAATGTGATTAGGTTGGTCGGTCGGTGGTTTCCTCTACCATTAAAACTGACCGCCCTACATGGCCTAGGTGCGACGATAAAGGGCGTTAAACACCAACACAAACATACACACGCGCGCGTGCGCGTGCAAGTTAATCAACTGAATTTGGCAGTGCTTCTATGTATTAATTTTTATCTGTGTGGTCTTTAGTATGTTTTTCTTTTCAATTATTGTTACACACACAATTGAAAAGAAATGAAAAAATACAAACAAAGAAAACCGTTCCCCATAACGTGAACCTAGTGAAATTCGTTAATCATTTCATGTATAACATATTAAATGATTTTACCATTTCTGCTAGCTTAGTGCATTCATCTCGCCAATCGATGTCATTAGTGAAATCCCCATATGTATACCCAGGCTCATGTGGCCAACTGTCTCCTATGACGACTAACGACCGCTTGCTACCTGGGGTCCAGGAGAGAACTTCAGATGCTCGCCTGAGGACTAACTCGTAACATTCTGGTCCATCGCCGCCCCCAGTTGGACCACAACTGTTTACAAAGTCGTGTATCTCAGGTAGAGACGCACCAAAGTCGATCCACTTGATGATATAGTTGTGCTTATCGCAATAGTCACCGTGTGCGAAAATGGCTATTCGAATTCCAGGAACATCAGATTGGAGCTTCTGGACAATATCTTTAATTCGACCTTTGACCTCGTCTATTGCACCACTCATTGATCCAGTCGTATCAAACGAGAAGGCAATTTCAATAAGACCTCCGGGGGGTAAAATTGGCATGGGCGGAGGAACAGTTACAGAGCTTTCTTTACGAGAGAGCCTTTTCCTCAAACCTCCAGTCTCCGACATTAACATTCTCAAAGACGAAACAACAGCTTCTCCTGTGTCAGAAAAAGCCGATGCACTGCCAACTTCCGTTATTTCGGCTTCCGGTCCAACATCATCATCTGTGATAACCCCGGTCATCCCAATATGGGACCCTGAATCGAGAGAAACTGCAGCTGTTACTATATCATCGGTGTCCCTTGTAATTGAAGCCTTCTTAGATAACGATGGAAATTTCTTCAAGGATGAGGATAAACACATACTCCCCTTTTTCGACGTTGTCCTGCTTTTCGAAAGGGAATGTTTGATAATTGACGAGGCGTTTGATGAGGATGAAGTTATTGACCTTGGTGTACTTGATCTTCCAGTCAGTCTACGTTTGGCTCTCAATGTTTTCCTTGGAGAACTTTCAGCCGGAGGATCCATCGTTAGCGTGGCCTGCCGGCGCAACCTTAAATCATCCGGAGGATCCATCGTTACTGTGGCCTTCCGGCGCAATCTTAAATCCGTGGCCATGATCTGAAATGAACGACACTGCAAATGTCAAACAAGACAAAGGAAATAAACGTGATATTTTTTTTTCTTTAATTGATTTTTTTTTTATCAAATTCTAAATGATTTTTATCTGGTGTTGTAAAAAATCTTATAATTGTATTGTTTGTACAAAAGAAATTCAAGTTTTTTAAAAATCTGAAATTGTAGCAAAAGATTGGTAATAAGTACTGCTAATATAGAAAAACAAAAGTACTGTGGCGTTTTTGTAATCTGCTGTTGATCCGTTTCTAATTTTTCAGAGTGTATGCAGAGTACAATGCATGCATGTATAAGCCCGAGCAAAACTAAGGAAAATCATTATTTATTATTAGAAATCGTGATTATCAAAATCAGTGACACATTAAACTGTACATAATATCATAATAATTCAAGTTCAAACGCGTTATTTTCTAAATGTTTACTTTTTTATATTTACACAATTTTGCATATATAACATTTAAATCAATAGAATTACATTAATTGAAAAGTTTTAAATCTTGCATAAAAACCTACCTGTTTCCGTTATACATACATGTACATGTATGTACAAACAATATCTGACTTCTGACCGTATATCATCGGACTGTACGGTGCTCGGAATAGACCGTAACGGGTCTATAATCCTTATATCCCCAATTCTGCAACGATGGCAATTTATTTTTAAATGGCATGGTCTTATAGAAATCCATAAATATTGATTTAAAGTGGAAGCTAACAAAACTCGCGTATTTTACTCTACTTTATTGTTGTGCTGTGGGATTTTAAATACTGTTTGGAAATTTATACTATATTTGTTTTTACAATTGATGGTTCTTATAACTTTGATTGAAGTCCGCCAATTCAATATGAGAAGTTTTTTTTTTTTTTTAGTTGTTAAAGATGACATTTTCCCAACACACGACATCTCATTATCGCCAAGGACTCGCTCTCCCTTTTTATGTGGTAATTTTAAGACATTTGGATGATTATAAAGCAGGAGTAGATAAATAAATCATGAGTACCACAAAGAGTAAGATACAACAAACAGGAAATGCCTACCCTCCCCAAGTTCTAAGATACAACAAACAGGAAATGCCTACCCTCCCCAAGTTCTAAGATACAACAAACAGGAAATACCTACCCTCCCCAAGTTCCTGAGTCCACTGATAGTAATTCAGTCTGTGTTGTAATTGGTTTTTTGGAAGTAGAAAGATTAAACTTTAGTCATTGATTACATTGGTGGTAGAACTGTGACAATAATTTCGGAATTTTGCGACTAGGGGTTGGGTAACATAGGAAGTCTTAGAGCAAATTATATTTTTGTCACACAACTCCTCCCAGAATACAGAACGGAAACTTTGCTCAGTGATTGTGCTATGGATGTAGAATTAGCCGAAAGTTTCGAAATTTGATGTTAGTAATGCCCCTAGTGGCTGGGCTACATTTGTACATAAGTACCTTAAGGGTGCATCATTCCTTTCTTACACAATTCTTCCTAAGGAACTGAAACTGGGCTCAGAATTTGCACTATATATGTACATTGTGTCGAAAATTTCGGAATTTGTAACATTCCAGGGTAAAATAATTATTTTGTCTCGCAACTCCTCCTGATCCAAGTATTTAGAATACGAAACTGAAACTTGAAACTGGGCTCAGTAAAATAAATTCTACTAAGGGTGCACATTGTGCTGAAGCTTTTGAAGTTTTGATAAAAGTAAGCCCATAGCGGCTAAGCTACGTAGGTGGCTTAAGGGCACATTATTCCTATGTCACGCAACTCCTCCCAAGTTATATGGAAAACGGAACTGAAACTTGCCTCCGTAATTGAACTTTGGGTGTAGAATGTGCCGAAAGTTTCAGAATTTTGATCATTATCGTAGCTCCGCTACATAGGTAGCCTAAGGACACTATTTCTTTGTCAGCCAAATGTAAAGTACCCTAACAATATGCCGTTTGACAATCACTTCTTAACCATATACATTTTAACCATTTCCTATCAATTTGTACAGGCACCCTTAGGGGTAGACCCATGCCCTGCTTTTTAATGTAAATTATCTCAGAAACAGTTTAACACACCCCCAACTCTTGTGAGCGAGTGAGTAAGTGAGTTTTACACCATAGAAACACTATATACATTTAGATTATATAAGGACGAAACCATATATAATCTTATTCCTCACTATTCATTTCCATTTCCAAAAATAATTTCCATAGTTATCACTGCTCATTACATAGGCACATGGAACCTGCATGGAGTTCACAAATGTCCACTTATTTCTCTACTACGTTTGTACCCTAACAAACTAAAATTTATGTATAAGTTATATAATAGTTTTTTGTGGTCAGATCTGTTGTACTTAGCTAAAATCTTCCGACTTCCGGTTAAGTTAAGTTGATGATAATTATGCAAAAAAAATTAATAGATTTAACATTGTTTTATTAGTGTTTTGCTGTTGTACTGAGATGCTTACCTCAATATCATTATTATTTTTTTACAACCTTATTGTGTTTTGTGTTAACATGTTTTCAAAATAGAAGAGGAAGGACAGTTCGCAATAAAACCTGGTGCACCCCAACACCGAGATGCCAAGACAATTGTGATCTTCTGTGAAGTCACCGGACTCCGAAAATGAGATATCGACATAAAATTTTATCTTAAGTCGATATTATATATACAAATAACATAAGCCGTGTAGAGCTTTTTATCGACATTTATAACATTAAAAAGACAAACACAGTGAATATAATTTAGTAACATGATAAATAGCAAATGATATCGAGCAAATTCTAAAGTTTTTATTGCAAAAATTGACAGTCCTTTCTGGTAATCGAGTTTGACTTAAATTGGCTTTGACTCTTTAGTAAAATAATCACTTCTTTGTTTGGAATGTATACCTAGACCTCACAAGTAGTTACAGCCATGTCAACAGCCATCAGAGAACCAATAGTGTCAGCTACTAACACCAGAGCCCGTGGGGTAGATCGTAATTCGGGATGAAAATTTCATGGACTGATTTCCGATGCTAGTCCTTCGGAAGGGACGTTTATAAGAACAATACCACATACAAGTTAGAGACCATTTTGTAGAATTCAATATAAGGAAAAGACTCAATGGGGCCGCTACAAAAGCAAAAGCCATATTAACAAAGTGCAAACTGGAGAGGAACTTGCAAAGGCTTAAATTAGATTAAACTAACTTCTAGGGAAGGGTTCTTTTCACACAAAAGAAAGACACACCAGCAAATGAAACTTAGACGAGTGTACACAAAGGTATATCACATTCCTAGCTATTGTCGTGGTTACGCTCCATGATTTTTATCAACCTTATGTCAATGGTATTTTAAAGCATATCATTTAAGAGAAACACCATACACTGCATGAAATCGTAAAACACTTAATCCAACTTTACATGTTTTAAGATATTGATTTCCTTAAGTCCACTTCCTGATATGCTGATACGATAACTTCCTTTTTTCAAACGTACGGAATATATGAATCGAAAGTTATAAAAGACTTAAAAGTAATATTATTAGAAAATATAGGTAGGAAGATTATATATAAGAATAATTCTAATTTAACTTATTGCGATAAAATATCTTTTATTTGCAAACATATTCAATTGTTTAGGCATGAGACACTTCTTAAATATACGTGCACTTAATAAATGCAAACGAAAATGCTTTTGAAGGAATCCAAGTTATACTGTGTAGCATTTAGCTGTTCAATTTTAGATAAAACTATAAATGCAAGAGTAAAAAAAGACGACAAATGAAACAATGAAGCAAAAGTCAGACTACTAAGTAATAAACAGTAATATTTTGATAAAACGGTTTCAATCATTATATTTTTCCCCACCATCATCAATTATTTATTATTGTGGACCTGTGTCGGTTTCTGCACAGGGTCTTGGGTTTTTTTTTTTCGTCATTTGTAAAATCGACCTCCTATTTAAATATTCCTTAAAGGCATATTGTCTACGAAAAATTATTTTTTTGTAAACCAAAAAATTGTCGTCAGACTATTCGTTTTGTTTATTTAGAAAGATACAAACGTTCAAAATACCACTAGGGTACCTTATTACAGCAAAGATTGAAAAATATATAATATTTGTAAAGCTTTACAAAAATTCATATTCATGAGATGTAGATGAGCTGTAAGCATGCGCACTATGCTTTCTTTGATTGAAAACTTCCATAGTTCTTGCTCGTGGTGCATAATCTGTTTCTCGAAGTTTTAGCTCGGAAAAAAATTAAAACGGCATCCGAATATTAGAGCTACTTAATGAATAAAACTGACAATTATTGCCTGTATTAAGTTTTGAATGTGATTTGAAAGGTAAACACGAAAAATATTGGTATTTTTTCAACATATTAATGTATTCGGGGGACAAAACCCGAGATTCCGATTAGGATCCGCGTTAAAACTACTCAGTCTAAATCTGTGTCAATGTGACGTGATGCAGGTAAATAAAATATCAATCAATATTGTCGAGATATTTTGATCAAAATAAACTACTTTTGAGGCAAAATTTGTAGCAAATTTGTTTTTCAATATTCATTTTATTGCATTTCGGTCTAATTGACACCAAAAAATTGGGGGGTAAAAAAAAATAGTTTGCCGTAGACAATATGCCTTTAAATAACGAATCGATCGCCTAAATTATTATCTAGAGTACGGATATATTTTTGAGCTATCAATCAGATGTAGTGAACAAAATTGTCAATTTTCTACTACAGCTAAATTTTCCTTTTCAGATATGATAGCCCCTCTAGCTATTCTTGTAACGACACTCTTGGCTAAAGCCTCTGGAGTTGTGGAGCTGTCAGATTTTTTCCAGTTTGGCTCAACATTCGATACACAACTACATCGAAACGACGATGAATACTCGCCTCCAATTAACATCTCTGTCACCTTTACATTCTTCACTGAGCAACATTCAACACTGTTTGTGAGTAAAACATACAGTCCGCCCCTTTTGTCCGTATGTGGATTAAATGTTAATGGATAGTAACATTCTTGTTATTCGTGTCCATATTAAGAATAGTCCGTGAATTGAAGAATTGACGGATGTGCTATAGCAAGCAGGAACTGCTTACTCTTCCGGAGCACCTGAGTTCACTCTCGTTTCGACTTGAGTTCACGTTGCTGAATGCGGTTTTGTTGTTATGTGTGTGTGTATGTTTTATGTTGTTGTGTGGTTTGTTTCGTTGTGATGATTTTTTGTCTGCCGGTTTTGTCTGACTTAACGGTTTTATGATGTTGTTACCCCTTTGGTACACCTTTGCCTCCTTCTTATAGATCTGCTTTAATGCTTACTTCTTCTCTGGTCTTCTAGTTTCTAGTTCAATAATCTTATGAGCAAAAAATCTAATGTCAATTGCAAGACAGCTAGCAGGAAAGATGCAGGTACAAATGTGGAATCCAATTATTAAAATGTGGCATCCGATTGTCAAAAGTACGGAAGGGCAAAAACAAAACCAGTACATAGGACAAGAACACCACGAAGAAACTGACAGCACAAAATACAAAAAATAACTGAATAGCAATCAACAACGCGACTCAACGCAGGTCCTCCGGAAGAATAAGCAGTTCCTGTTTGCAAAAGCACACCAGTCGCGCTGCTCTTATTTAATTCATCGTTTCAAACCCGGTAAAGAAGACAAAACAAATCCTTATGACAAACCTCAATTTGCACTAATCCGAAAAATAGAATCCCGTTTTTTTCTGTGAGTACATCATCATTGAATTCAGCATCCACTACATGCACTACTTTATATTTTAAAGGATGCTAGCTGTTTTCATGTAGGAATTTTTTTTAAATGCTGTTAATCACTCTATATTTATCTTATTTCACATTTCTACTTAAATTATTTTTTATTTACATTTAGGTAAATACAAATGGCCTACTGTCGTTCTATAGAGGCATAAGACAGTACAACTCTAACCCGTTCCCAGATATTGGACGAGGAATGATAGTATTGACTCCATTTTGGGCAGACATTGATACACGGTATTGTGATTCCGATTGTGATATTTGGTACAGGGAATCAGTTCGACCGGAAGACCTTAGAAAAGCGACATCTATCGTTCGGCAGTTTTTCTCCGTCATGAAGCACTTTAATGCAACATGGACCTTTGTTGTCACATGGAATAATGTACCTGAATTTGGAACACATGGAAAGGTTGGGTTTCAAAAGGTGATTTTTAAGGGATAAGTTTATACAAATAAAAAAAATGTCAAAGTCAGAAATAGTCAGATTTCGTTAACAGGAAAAAAGTCACGAAGCTACAGACATGAAATTAAATCACACGGTTCTGATGCCGAACACCAAATATAAAGAGTAGACTGCGATTTGAAATTGCTGAGAAAACAATTCCAAACATTATTTCCCCGATCAACTATCCGCACGCCCGCCGATTTTCACTATTTTATAATCCAGATTTTTCACTAAGTGAAATCTGGCCAAAATCAAAGTAAAAATTTCAGAAATACGTCATTTTCGAGTTCATTGCTTTTCCGGAAAAATCCCTCAATTACACAGAAATTATCACGTGACTTTACCAGTTTGTGAGTCAAACTGGTTTGCTGCCATGTAGACTTATTCAAAAGTGATTGTGAGATCATCAAAACAATAACATCTCTATGAAAGGTAAATACTTCAATTGAATGAAGAAATATTCTTACGTGCATAGAAATATTGTCAAAATTGAAGATTCTGTCTTTAATAAACAACAAGCAATATTTATTTTGATCTATTGCTCTTAATTGCACCGGAAGTCGTCATGCCTAGAAAAATATATAATAAAAGAACCTTTTCCGGATTCCCCAGCCATTCCGCAATAACCCGAAATTGACGTATTATAAACAATTTCCATATTTCTTATACTAACAGATTGAAAAATAGCGGTTGAGTGAGATTTACCTAGGGTGTTCCGTTGAAAAAAAAATGGATCCCAATAACAGTTATGTTTCCAGAAAGAAGCAGGGGTGCCAATGGGATATCCGAATGTCAAAGTCCGAAATGACAGAGACAAGACCAGTAAACACAAACAAGGACAGGACCAAAAAAACCAGACATATAAAACACGGAAACACAAAAACTACTGAATACTTATAAACAACGCGAATTCTTGTCGTAATGAGAGTGAATTCAGGTGCTCCGGAAGAGTAAACGGTTCCTGCCTGCTATAGCTATAGCACACCCGTCGCGTTGCGAATTTCCAATTCAGTGTGTCAAATCCGGTAAAGTAAGACAGCTTTTGTCATTGGTTTCATTAATTTGGTATCTGTTTTAAATGTTTATTAAACTTTAGACTTAAAGATATTATGAAACGCACCAATGTAACTTAAATCATCCAAGGTCTGATGTTCAGAAAGCTTTAAGACCATAAGTTATTTTCAGATAACATAAACAATATCATACACGATTCAATTTTAATATACAATTTCAGAGAAATACCTTTCAGACAGTTCTTATAACAAATAAAGATAGTGCATTTGTAATATATTATTACAACAAAATAGAGTGGACCGGCGGAACTCCTGCACAGGTACCATTTTACCCAAATATATAGTATGCTTTCGTTGATGCCAAGGCATTATTATAGAAGAAAATGTGACATGTAATGCCATTAGAAGCCTTACAACAGTTAACCCCTGAAGGTTAATTCTATAAAAGAAGTGGGTAACTCCTCGTACTATGTAACTACAGTTGCTGAAACCCAATATGGCTAGATATCCTGTATTTTATTACAAAATTTACCACAAAATCAAGGCAAATCTGTATCATTGTTATGTCATGTTTTTTTTTCTGGTTTATTGGAACTTTTATCAATTTGATTTTTTACCGTGTGCAATTTTCATTTTTCAAGATTATAAAAAGAGGATGGTTTATCAGACAGAATGATTTAACCCGCTTCATTTAATACATGTCCTAAGTCAGGAATCTTTGTCAAAGCTTATGTCTGTACAGTACCTGCCGTATTAATGTTGATTGTTCTGAGTCCAGAAAGGAGTCTTTCGCTGAGAACTTAAGGATATATATTGAATCTAATGATATTATATTTTTAACATATGGCTAATGCAAGACATATAGAAACGACCACTGTTTCTCTTTTGGAATTTAAAATTATCACTTATTTATCTATTCCACATATCATGGTCGTCTAATGCAAGTCGTTTGTCTTTTACAGTTAACTAACCTGTTCATTAAAACTTTGTTTATTTTGGACTGGGTATATATGTTATAAGATTGTCTGAAATAATTATATTTCAGGTCGGATTTAATATGGGTGACAATTATCATTACTACTCTGTCGAAGGTTCAAGGACGGAACAGATCTTACAACTCCCGCATCTCTCCAACGTTGACAGTCCAGGGACATTTGCTTTCAGGGTAGACCTTAAAGACGTGGAACCACCGCCACTTCCTGGAGGTATCAAAATCGATAAGATGACAAAGCTTCTTACACTGCATGTCCAGGAATTTCATTTATTGCTCTCATTGATATTTTCCAAAACCTTCAATTTCTCCGGTATGTCTTTCTTGTTTTGTCTTTTTTCTCACGCTTTTGAGATTGACCCTCTAAGCTTGGTACATATATATATAGTTTTGTTATTACCTTTTATACATGAAGAGGACTTTGGGCGTTTGTTTCATTTCCACCAGACGACTTTTTAGGTACTTTAAAAACTTGTTTGATATGTTCATAAATTGAAATTCTTGAATATTTGATATTCAAAAGAGTAAAACGTAACAAAACCTGATAACATGCATGATAAACGTATGACCTTTATAACTTTAAATGTTTCAGACACAGGACGTTGTTACTTCAAAGCCACAGACATCGTCTTTGTTGTTGATTTTTCTCTCAGTATAGTCACATCTGCTATTAAAACGCTTGTCCAGGAGGTTGTTGACTATCTGCCAATCAACGAGTACGAGTATCACGTTGCCATGACGTCATTTTCAACTATAGCTAGAAACGAGTTTGATTTTGATGACTACGTCAACAAAAGTCAGATGCTACATCACATAGAAACCATAGATCATAAATCTGAAACATCCAACTTAGAATATGCTTTAAGAAATGCAAAGTATTTTAAACCATTGTTCTTTTAAATCATTTATATCTTCAAACTGAAGCAGTAGCCATAACAAAAGCAACAAAATAGCAAAAACACACGAAACAACTTAACTGTAATCAGCACAAGAAATTAAAGGGTCAGACAGGTTTTAACTCGAAAGGGCAGTGAACGAATGTTAAGCAGTTCCTGATTTTAAGAACACTCCCGACACATAACCACACTTTAATTAATATGAGGCAGGTTTAACCTTTGACGCTCCCGAATTTGCAATGTGACGTCTTTACCTTCCCTATTATAAATTTCCCTTTTCTTGAAGGAAGCAGAGGTACCAATGGGGTATCCGAATGTCAAAAGTCCGAAAGGGCAAAGAGACAAAACCAGTTAACACCAACAAGAACGGGACAAAAACAGACAACATGTAAAACATGGAAACACAAAATAACTGAATATCAATGATGTTCCACTAGCGCCGTCATACGAGGTTTACATTTCACAGTTAGTAAGATATGCTCGGATCTGCAGTGGTGTTTCTGATATTAATAATAAAAACCGTTTATTACTAAAAAATTATTAAAACAAGGTTATCGATACCACAAATTGGTAAAATCTTTTTCTAAATTCTTCCACAAGTATCGATCTCTTATTGAAAAATCTAATCGTACACGTCGTTTTCTGATAGTGAAAGGAATGTCACATCCTGAATTTTATGGTAATGTTTTTTATAAAGCTCATAAATTTAAAAGCAATCCATTAGAAATGAAAAATTGGCTTCAAAATTTATGACGGAAAGGATATGAATTGAATATTTTGGTTAAATCTTTGAATTTAGTGTTTTTTGGAAGAAATATTGATAACTTGATACTTACTCGTACTTTAAAACTTCCATAAACGTTTTTACTTTTGTCATTTTGTCATTAAGCATTATAAAGATCAAGCATGTCGGTTTTGTGTGATGACACTTCACTAAATCATTATTGTTTGAAGTGTTGTGTTGGATTTAAAATCTATATGTTTGATTTTTTTTACATCAGTCGATTGATGATTCTCAGTTAGCTGTCAGTAAGAGCGAGTGTTCTATAGAGAGTTACTTTAATTAACCCTCTTGCTGCCAAGAGGACATATGTGTCCACTACCGGCTCGCTGCCAAAGGGACATATGTGTCCACTGCCGGTTCGCTGCCACACGGACATATGTGTCCATCAGACCAAAATATAACATGCAAATAAATCATTCCTGATAATGAAACACACTCGTTCAAAATATATAAGAGCGGCATTTTATAACAGAAAAATATCTAACAAACAATATGGAATCGAATATAAAAGTTGTTTTCAATGTATTGTAACCGTAGCAACGTTAAAAATAAAAAAGCCGTCATATTTCATCAAAGATTCTGGCGTATCGCTATTGTAACGTCACAACATTGTGGCTATACCGGACGTTGATGGAAAATTCATCCCAAAGTACAACTAAAATATTGACATTTCTACCATTTTCGCTCCCTTCGGGAGCGTATTAGCTCATTTGGCCAAAGGCCATGTGAGCTTATGCCATCGCTATGCGTCCGTCGTCGTCTGTTAACAATTTCAAAAATCTTCTCCTCTGAAATCCACTGAACCAATTTAATTAAAACTTTGCAGGAATGATATATGACAGGTTTGCTACAAACGATCCTCATTTTAAATTGATCCGATAAAAACATGGCCGATGTTGCTAAAAATAGAAAAGGGGGTAAAACAGCAGTTTTTTGCAAATAACTCAAAAGTTTTTGTCTTATATCTTAAGAACTATATAAGATATTGAGGTTATTTTGATTGCATATTGTTCAGCTGAGTAAGCTCTACAAAATTGTAAGTCAGATGACCCCTTATAGGGGTTATGGTCCCTTAAATGTCAAGAATAGTGGTTTTTGCCTTATAGATTGTGTGTGATTGATAGAAGATAGGGAAAAGGTTTTGTTTGCTTAAATGTTCAGCTAATTGAGCTCTTTAAAATTGTCTAAAAGGTCCAAGTTGTCAGTCAGATGACCCCTTATAGGGGTTAAGCCCCCTTAACTGCAAGAAATAGTGGTTAAAGCCTAAAAGATTGTGAACGATTGAATATTTTGGGAGAAGGTTTTGCTTGATGAAATGTTCAGCTAATTGAGATCTACAAAATTGTCCATTAGGTTAAAATTGTCGGATGACCCCTCATAGGGGTTATAGCCCCTTAACCCCCCAAAAATAGAGGTTTTTGGCCTTGTAGATTGTGCATCATAAAAGGTATCAAAATTGTCCCTTTGGCAAAAATTGTCAAATGACCATTTTAGGATTTACGACCCCTTAAATGCCAAGAATAAGAAATTGTACGTGAAGGATTGAGTACGATAGAAAATTGTATCACACATTTTATTGCTTGCTTAAATGTTCAGCTTTATAGAGCTTTCCAATGGTTTCATGTCATGATTAAATGCTGGCAATGGTATAATTAAAACCAGGTGAGTGATTCAGGCTCCTGGGAGCCTCTTGTTTAGATTTCCTTAATTGTTTTGTAATTATACGTTTAAATACAGAGTGACAAATCAAGTGGATTTACAATCATAGCAATATATTTTACTTTAATAGGCAAATGTTTGCAATCGGCAGGGGGTCTAGAGGATATGCAAAGAAAATGGTCATGGTATTTACCGATGGTTTGATGAGGAATAGCTCTGAGTTAGTACAAGAAACTAAATATGTACAAAATATTGCTGAAGTGGTAGTGGTAGCCGTAGGTTCTTCTGTTCAGCATAGCTTACTAGAAAATGTCGCCTCATCAGTCGATGACATTCTAAAACCATCCCCTGAAGTTATTTGGAATCATCTGAAATTTCTTCACTCTAACCCAGATTGCCTGTGTATGTTATAGTAAATATTTCACTACATTATGAAATCGTTTGTGATCAAAACAACTTAAGTTTACTCACCTTTGGTAGATTTTGGTCAGGTGTTTAGATTTGATTCTTAATTAACTCTTGAAGAATAGTTACAAAATATTGCTGAAGAGTAATGGTAGCCATAGGTTTGATGAGGAAAATCTCGAATTAGTAGAAGAAATATATATTGCTATAATTTGTATTCATATTGACAAATCCTGTTTTAAAGGACACCACCCAGTTTATCATAAATGTATCTATGACTGCTTTTAAAAAAAAACAAAAATAAAATGAACAAATTATTTTTTCATATGTTTTTGTATTTTTCAGCATGCACGAAACATATACAGGCAGAAGTAGCAATCTTACTTGAAGATTCATCAGAACTTACACCAAACCAATTCACAAGTGGGAAAACTTTTAGCAGTGAACTTGTCCAATATTTGATTAATATAAATGTTGTTAACGTCACCCTTTCAATTGATGTGTTTGGTGAAAATGTAGACAATGTCCTTAAGGCACAGACCGTTAACGATACTCTAGGGCGTAAGCTAGGGTTATTGACCATGAGAGAAATCGCCGGCAAAGCTGTTAATATCACAAATGTAGGCAGCTTTATAAAAGACAAAATACAAGCAATCTCCACTAAAATGTTTATAGTTCTTGTTTCAAGTGGACAATTCTTGAATCCAAGTTTTATCCAGCAAACTAAAACATTCCTAACCAATCAAAACGTCGCACTGGTTACCGTTGGACTTGGACCAGAATCAAACTGGGACGATCTAGAGGACTTAGCTTCCTCGGGTTATTTTGTATTTGACATGGATGATGCTCAGCTTCTCTCAAGACACCTTAAAAAAGAAATAGAAGAAATAAATTGTACATAGATATTAAGATATGAAATTTATCTTCTACATCTGCTGCTCCAATAGATAATAGGATAGATTTTAATACTGCATCAAAGTATATACATCATAATACTGTGTAAATGACAGTCAAGTTATTTGAAAGAATTAAGAAACAAATTAAAGACATGCATTTAAGCATTAAAGGCTTAAGCGTTTAAGCACATTTGGGGGGAAAAGATATACATTGGATTAACAATTTTCAAAAATGGGTGAAATTTTCTAAATTCATTTACAAGAAAGATAAATCGATTCAATGTCGTTCAAAATTTATAATTCAAACCTCAGACTAAAAATAAGTAGCCAATATGGTCCCAATATGGAGGCTTGTTAGGGGTAAATTGGATTCGAAAGTCCAGTTGTGCCACAAGTTCTTTCACATTTCTCGATTGGAACTACAAAGATCATATTTCAAAGTTAACATTTCTCAGGTCCAAATTGTCATTTCTCACTTCCAAGTTGACATTTTTCAGTTCCAAGTTGACATTTCTTAGTTCCAAATTGGCATTTCTCAGTCCCAACTCGGAGGTAAAAAATGTCATGTTGGAACTGAGTTTGTAGTGAGAAATGTCATCTTGGAACTGAGAATTGCCAACTTTGAAGTGCAAAACTCACTGGGATATGAGATATTTAAATACATTTTATTTACAGTGATATGGGATACTTAAAAAACCCTTTTTCGGATATGGGATAATCCTTTATCCGAAAAGACAAATTTACGTGGCAATATAGGATATTGGTGCCCTCCCCCTTTAACAAGTCCCAATATGCGAAATAAAGAATTATGTGCAGCATACACTGAAAGGGCTCTAATCAAAAGTTGGGAATGCCCCTTTAGTTTGGACACAGATCGAATTTAGCATCTGACTTTAGGTTAATTTTTATTTCATAAGGATGATGCTAAACATACCAGAAAAATGAAGTAATGGAAATGAATTGTAAATAGATATCTATTTTCTTTCCTGCCCAAAGCTGGGGCATGCCCCAATTCATCTGCAATTAAAGCATTTTCTTTTGCTATCTTGTTCTTCAAAGCATACATTTTCTACATAGTACGGAAACCCAATGGAACCTTTTATACCGTTTAATGAGCTGAAGCGAGCAACAGCTTTTCTCTATCTGCAATAGTTTTCATTCTATAGGGCAAAAACATAAAATATGCTATATTTGACATTTAAAGGGTCATAACCAAACAAGGAGTCATCTGACGACAACTTCGATCTAATGAAGATTTTTTGTACAGCTTTTGATTCTGAAGAGCCTAAGAACCTTCGGATTTTTTATCTGTTATAGTTGCTGAGTTATAAGCCATTTTTAGTGATTTTATCATATGCTCTATTTTTAGTAACATAACTCATTTTCATAATGAGGACATTTGTTGCTAACATATCATAAATCATTTCTGCAAAGTTTCAGTCAAATTGGTTCAGTACATTTTTGAAATCGATTACGGACAACAACGGACGATAGACGACGCCGGATCATCGGCACATGGCGTTTGGCCAGGTGAGCTAGAAATGTTTTTTTGTTAAAGATTTTGTTGTTATTAAAGAATTTGGAAAATGGCCCATATTGCCCTTCGGGTGCTAGGTAATGGAAATAAGGGTTTTTAAAAAATTGTGGAGTTGAGAATCCAAAAGATGACTCTCTCAAAATTCCTCTTTTAAATATGGATTATTGAAGAAAAACAGGCAATAAAAACATTAAAACTCTCTCAGTATGGCTGATTTTGACCAAAAACAGTTGTACTGAAAAGACCCATATGTCATTTTGTATGTCGGCCATCTTGAATTTTCTTGAAAAAAATATTTAACGAAAAAGAGTCTTGAATGGTTACACCCTGTCTTTTGTCAATCTGAAATTCTTGCACCTTTTGCATGGCTTGGTCATTTTAGGTAAGAGACTTATCAACCAAAGAAGGGTAACTCTATTCCGACCAGAAGAAATTAATCATGTTACTTTGTACACTAATGGTTGAAGAAATGAGTCACATGAGTGAAGAGTACTAGTATATGAATGTATGAAAAAATTAGGAAGACTTTAGGTGGAAAACCGGTAAAAAACATAAAATATTTAGCAAAATCCCTTTGGAACCGAAAGGGCCTTAGTACAAACTTGAGATTGCTTTGATCTAACTTCTTCAACAAAATTTCTACCAGTTGTGCTGATTATCTTAGTGTCCTCGAAATGAAATAACAAAATTCATGGATACATCACAATCATACGTATCAGCTCGTCAAAATATAAAATGCAAAATATGAACAGATAAAATTAATTATGCATTCGAAGTTGCATTAAAGTAAATTTCAACAATTACTGTACAACGAAACAAATTAGACCAGATTCTACCGACAGTTAAAAACCCTTTTTTTAGTTATTCAATTTCTACTATATATTTCCTGGAACAAAATTCATTGTTAACGTGGGTAGTGGGCTAGAAGAATTGAAGAAAATGCTGAACAGCAGTGAAACAACGTGTCGCGACTGAAGACGTTTGACGGGCCAACGTTCCATGTAGATGAACCAAGGGCGAAAAAGTATAAAGTGAACGAAAACTGTCACGAATCGAATAAATATTCATCATTGTAGGATAAAATTTTCGATGTATGACTACAGGGACATGAAGTACCTTCTTCAGAGTATTCCAGATTGAGTATAGTATGGTGTAGGTTATTAATTGGACAAAAAGCAGCTCTGAAGAAAAAAAAAGAAATGAAACACGAAAATGTTGTAGAGGCCTGATGTCATTATAAATGGATGGAAAGGATTGGATAGATATCTAAGACAATAGGATAAGAAGATCAACAGAGAAGCGTTTAAGAGAATGAAGAATTTTAACTGAATTTAATACTTCTCATTTCAACAGCACTTCGTTTGGTAGATGGATTCCTTCAATATATCCCTTAGAGTTAGAGATTAGAGAAACCACTGAATCTACATGTGCGTGCTACACATCATTCTGGCAGGTTTTACATGTCGAATTGGGCCCGGGTGGTCATCTCAGTACAAAATGTACAATAAAATTGACGACTTTAACTCTCAAATACCAAATTTCCTAAACTTGAAATTAACAATGAGTCACCTGCATACGATGTTTATATTTCACAATGCCAGGGCTTGTACAATTTTTCAGATTTTTTAATCTAACACCACTGTCTCCGTTGCCCGACTATTAGACCAAGGTTATAAGAAAATAATTACCATACGATCTCTAAAGAAATTCTTCCCTCTTTATCAGTCACTGATTGGAAAAATTAGAATTTTGTGTTAGACGAAATTATAAGTGATTGCTTTGATTAGAATTGGGTTGGTTGTTGTACTGCCAATGATCACCTCAATACTTTTATTATGTCTCACAACAGTGCTATGTTTAGTGTTACGACAGGGCCTAAGATCTGTTTCTGTAGGATACTGGGCTGGACTTCACTTATGAATATAGTGCCCAGAGTGGTGGTTGCGCTTAGTTGTGAAATTTAGTCACTCAAGGATGCTCTCTGCCCACGGAGAAATTCCTTGAATGTTTCCACCGATGTTGCCCCAGAACACATTCCAATCTATAATAGTCCGATGTATAAAAGACTTCTTGAAGATTTCTGTTTTGCAGCTATATACTTGTATGTTTGTCGCTGCATCTGGTTCTCCCTCTTCGGCAGGAATATCTATTAGGTGATTCACATCTCATACATCAAAATTAGTCGTTTTTCTCGTCGTTGTTCTCGTCGTCGTTCAGATACTGGTTTCAGTCCAGTTCTTTCGTCATACTGGTGACACTTGATGGTCTTTTGTGTTTTGTCGTCATCGTCGTCCGTCGTTGTACTTTTTCTTTGAAAATCAACTCCTCCAAAACAACTGAAAGGATTGCTTTGATACTTTGCACACTTCATTTATGGGATGTCCTCTACCAAGATTGCACAAATGGTGACCGCTGTCCAAACAACATGGCCGCCGTTACTAAAAATAGACCAGGGGGGTCAGACTACTGTTTTTGGCTTGTAAATCAAAAAGTATAAGAGATAGATGAAATCTGATGCCACGCTGCTGATTCTGCATCAAAATCTCTACAAAAGTCTCCATTTAGTCGAAGTTGTCAGATGGCCCCTTATAGGAGTTACGGCCCCTTAAAGGTGAAAAATAGCATTTTATCATGTTTTTGGCTTATAGAATGAAAAGTTGTTCTTGGTCGTGTTGACCGGTTTTGTTGTTGCTCTTTCGAACTTTTAACATTTGAATGCCCAATTGGTGCCTCTTTGCTTCTTTCATATTTGTCGATTAACTTATAGTGACCGCTTAAAATCTAAATTAATTGTTAAATGCATATGGAATTTCAAGGAAAACTTCCAACAAAACTCTGTGACAAACGTGATGACTTAAAACTTTCCAATCATCAGCTTTCCCTTCTTGTGAAGCATTATTCCGTAAGTACAATTTATTCGTTACTCCAAAGCTTGTTCTTTCTACCACAGTCTCAGGACAGGGGTATGTTGCTACTCGGTTGCTGTCTTCACCCAAGAATTTTACGCAAAACATCATGAGCTCAAAAACAAGTATGGGATTTCTTTCTCTCACATGTATTTCAGATGTTGTTTGGTCATATGGTTTTGATCTGTCTTCGTTTACCGGATTTGACACTCTGAATTGGGAATTAGCAGCAATGCGGGTGTGCTATAGCAGGTAGGAATCGCTTACTCTTCCGAAGCACCTTAGTTCACTCCCATTACGACTAGAGTTGGCGTCTTTAATTGATATTCAGTAGTTTTTGTGTCTCCGTGATTTATATGTTGTTTGTTTTTTCCTCCTGTCCTTGCTTAACTGGTTTTGTCTCTGGCCTTTCTGACTTTGACATTCGGATGCACCATTGGTACCTCTGCTTCTTTCTCTCCTTGTATGATCTTGTATTGACAAAAAGAATTAAACTTACAGATCCGTTTACTTTTTCCAAGAGATATACGAGGCCAAAAATTTGTCGGGAAATCGAACTAGATTTATATTAACTAACATTGTGACGTTTTGGGTCTCACAAACCATGAAGTTGTATAAAAATTCCAAAAAAAGGAAGTCTATATATAACCAGAAAATGTCCTAAAAAGGAGGGGTCAGTGTGCAATTTTTTTTTCTTTTTTTCGGTATAGTCCAGAGGATTTCCGAAATCAGACTGAAATTCTGAAACTTGCCAAGTGACCATCCTTAACCCGTTTTTTACCGCCTTGGTATTTTGCATTATAGTATTATAGCATTTGTCTATTACCGCCTGATTTGTTTTATAACATTTGTCTATAAAAGAACAAAAAGTTTTATTCTCTATTAAATCATATACCTCATTTCTCAAATATCTGCCAGTAATGGCAGCATATAATCTCTTTGAACCTTTTCTATGCTATAACTCAAAAATTTATCATATGGACAATAAAGAGCAAAAAAGTGCTAGTTAACAAAACAAAGAATCTTATAGATAAAACACATTTTTAAAAAGTACACTTACACTTCTTTGAAAGTGCATTACGCCACTCCAAAATAAACCGTTCGTCTGACAACCTGAAGCAAAACTTTGTAAAAGGGAGGGGGTATTTCTTTTTTTTTGAGGATTTTGTTTAGATGAACATGCTTTAACATTTGCTTGCTTAAACAAAAAGATTGCAGAAAGCAGCACCTGTCCTTTCACTGAACAATCCTCAGTTTGGTGGCTTGAGATAATTAACACGGTGGATTCTAGGAAGGCTGTTACAGTTAGATCTACATCTTGAAATAGATACACAAGGAAGATTTTTTACAAAACTCAATGAGAAACATGAATTTTGAAAAATCGTAAAATTACTGAAATAATTACTCATAACTGGCCCAAAACCTCACAACTTTTAATCGTATATACATTTCTATGAAACCATCTAATGCATTAAAATTTCAATGAATCATTATATCGCTTGCAGTAAACAAATTGCCCTAATTTTAGTCCAAAAAATTTAATTTCGGTGAGCTTTTTGTTTAAAAAACAACAAATTACTTGGTGAATGTTGAAAAAAATATCCTTTTGTCGACAGTTAGATCAAAACGATTTCTTAGAGAGTATGGAGTAAGAACTAGGGTTAAAATAATGGCCCCTATTGTCCCTTTGGCAAATGACCATATTATCGAATAGAACTCTCATATTTTCCATATGAAGAAATAGGTGTTCAAAACGGCTGTTTACGTTTTGAAGCCAGAAAAAAATCGTATCGATCACCATCATAACAGCAGAAAATATCGGAGTTGTCTGTTGTCATATTGGCGATCGTGAGGAAAAATCTTGTCAGACAAGTCTGACGACCAGGCTTGCGATTACTCTCGGTCTACCAACAGCACCTATCGACCCAGTGGATTCAAGATCAAATACCAACGTCAATATGATAATGCCGTGTATATATAATGCTTATTTCAATGAGAAACCTCTCATCAGCAGCATTTGAATCAAACATTGGAAGTTTAAAACCAAAAGTATTAAAAGAGAAGTTCTTAAAACCAAAAACTAAATCCAGCACTGAGATTATCGACCATATGCAGTGCAAGGAAAGAACCTAAAGTTTAAAACAATTTTTAATTTAAAAAATAGAAAATTTCCATGAATGAAAATCAATCAATGGAAAAATTCATTGCCAGACAAGTCTGACGACCGGGCTTGTGATTATCCTCGGGGAACTCTGATCCGCCAGCAACGGTTATCGACCCAGTAGTTTCATATTATACTTCTAATGCAAAATCTAAATTGCATTTTCTCAGAAATCAGAAAAAAAAAATACAGAGCTCTATTTTCACGGAATTTTCTACTGGATGATGCAAACTGAAAAATCTGAAAAACTTAAATTTAGTTGTTGCCTTTGTTTTGTTTTTGTTTTTATTCCAAATAGGAAAAATTTCAACATTAACCCCCCCCCCCCCCCTTTATTCAATAATTATGAAATGAGGAAAGTTAATTTTTGATGAAAATGAAAAAAATATACTGATTTTCAAAAAATGTGTTGTTTTTCCAGTGTGATTTTGTCATAGTCCTACCTTACAGGTGTGTGAATTTTATTAATACTGACTTTATGATTTCAAACTGATGATTTTGCGATACTAGTTTATTAAAAAAAATATATTTCACAAGTATTGAGTTTTAAAGTGACGCACTGCAGTTTCTTTTTCCATGTATTAAACTGTATAATTTCCTTTTAAATTAACTTAAGTAATGCTAAAAGCCCATCCAAAAATAACAATTTGAGAGAAAACTTTTTAAAACTTCAGTCTTGGTGGTATAAGGCAGACCCGGAAGGCAGACAAGTGAGGATGAGAAAAGGCAATTTAAATTAAGTATTTGAAATATAAATTAAAATTCTTTAATGATGATCCAATAAATAAATAAATAAATAAATAAATAAATAAATAAATAAATAAATAAATAAATAAATAAATAAATAAATAAATAAGTTTTATTAAAGGACGTTAACCTAACAATTCCCCCTTTTGTATGAAGATGTCCATGCTCTTTGAATTTAACTAGTTGACGTGATAATTTTTCATCCAAATATAGTCCAAGAACCAATCAAAATCCGGAAATGATGCATATTGCAATGTTTGAAAGATCAATAATCACGCTGTGCATTTGTGTATTGACCGTGACCTTATTTCAGGTCATGATTACTTGTTGCCCGGATGTAGCACAAAATGGAATGACATCAAAAGTTGCAGGTAAATTTTCACACTTTTACGCTCACACGAGGGCTGACACCTTACGAAAAACATTTAAGCACATAGAAAAGGAGATATTGATTATGTAAACACTTAATAAATACACACACAGGCGTTTAAAGCAACAAGAACACAAACAGAAACTTCTGAATCCATGCCGACTTTGTGTTTGGTTTGAATAGACTTATTTTGTTATTTTGTACTTATCGTACAGTCTTAGTGTTTTTGTAGAATATTTTGGCATTCTTGATATTGAAAAAGGTAGGTTATAATTGTTTTATTTTTTTATGATACGGCTTAATATGTGATGAAAAATGTCATGTGTACTTGAACTGTTGAATAACACTGCAACAAAAAACATTCCTGAATTTCCTACTTCCCACCCCTGTACAATTACATGGGTGTAGATTTAATTGTTAATCTGAGTGTAGACAGGGCCCCAAAGTTTAGATGGTTGCAGGAACCACTACAGAGGGGATGGAAGCTGATAGTGAGCTACAGAAGCTGGATACCTCTGGTCAAATATAACCGGAGAGCATGAATTACTTCACAAAATTGACATGTCCTGACCTGGACTCGAACCCGGGATCTCTAGGTCTACAGTCAGGCGCTCTACCTCTGAACCAAAGAAGTACTTCTCTTGTTCAGGGATAAAGGCTGGCTATTTAAGTTTTCAAGGAAGGGGAGCAACCCCATTACACAAATAAGGAGTGAAGTCTTGTAATGATTGATTGTCAGGTTTTGTAGCTATCCCTGTGTTGCCTCATCACATATTACATGTAATACATACTCACATTATATATACAATGTATTTCTTTTTCCAATATCCAATTGCTACCCTATTTTTCTACTGAACATAAACCATCTTTAAAATTTGATGGTTATCCCGGCTATCAGTATCAGTACCTTCAGTATTTTGATTACACAAGACATCAGTTCTCAAGGCAATATTTCATAAATGAAAGTAAGGTTTAAGTCATGCAATAGACAATAAAGAGATGTGGAATAAGTGTAAACAACACAACCAACAATAAAGAAACAGCAATTTAAAAAAATCACAATGGAAAAAAGCCAGCAGTCTTCAACATGACCAGAGGTCACTGCTCACTGTCTTGCATTGGCCCAAGACTAAAAATACAATACATAAGATTCAAACAAATCCCTAGATTATCAGCGAAAGACCCATTTCTGGACAAAGAACAAAGAACAGATAGTTGACAGGGACAAACTAAAGCTTTGACAAGGATTCCTGGCATAGGACAAGTACAAGTATTGATAAACACTTATTGTATATTTTCAGAAGATACCCTATGGTAACTGAAAAAATAGTAAAGGCAGAAAAAGCAACATGAACAAACAGCTAAGAAGGTATGTTATACCTTAAATTATTTTTGTTATAACATTTATGCAGTTTATATGTTGTATACAGTCACAAAATGTATCAATTAGTATGATGTATACAATGTACTTAGGCATTGGCTATGAGCTGGCCTGAATAATTGCATAAACATGTACTTTAAAGTTGTACTGCAAAAAAAAATACATGCTACAGGCTGAAAAGAAAACATAGGTTAAGGATGTCCATTACTATTATTGGAAATGAAAAGGTTTCAAATTTGATGCCGTAAATGAAAAGATAATACATGTAGTAAAAAGTATAAAATAAGCAACAAATTTTGATAGGTTCATGACCTCGTTTTCAAGATAATTACCCTTCAAGTTTTGGTGGGAAAAGGTTTTTTCTGACTTTTTCATAGGTTTAGCATTAGCACTATTTAACGGTTAAAACCCATAACAGAACAAATAGAATTTGATAAGACTTTTTGTATAACCTCTTCATGACATATTAAAGACATTATTAACAAGAAAATGGGGGTATCGTGGGCAAAAATTTTAACCCTATATTGATGGTAAAATTCAGAGGATTATAAAAAAAAGAAATACCAAAAATAGACCAGCGAGCATCCTTAAAATAAACTTTAAATGAAAGCACTGAGACATTTTCGTTCAAGTTATAATGGGTTGTTGTGGTGTGTTGAATATCTATTGCAGTCTGTCTTTGATATTTTATTCTATTCCCTGCATGCTTGCTGTCATGTCCTTATTTGAACAATGAACAAGATAACAATAAAATGGATTTAAATGAAAAAGAAATGCTCAACAGAATCTGAATGTTGGTTGTAGCTATGTACATTTGTATATTAAGCTTTCTGGAATCATGAACCAGGTGCATTAATGCAAAATAATTTTGAATATTCCTGCATGTAGGAGATTTTTGTCTTTTTATAGAAAAGTTTTACATTATAGATTTATCTGCTTTTTATATGGTATAATTTCTTCTTGTTAAAGGAATAATATGAGCTTTTCATGACAGAAATGACAAAAGGATAGTCACTGCTTCTTATAACTCTATATGGAAAAAAAAAAAATCTCTCTTGAATGGTTTTCTGTAAGCAGTGGAATTTCTTCATGAACATATTTGTATTGTGTATCTCCTTCATGTCCATAAGGCTTTATTCAATCACAGAAGTCCCTTCTCTTCCCTGTTTGTTCACTCTTTGGTATCAAAATTTCTTGGCTTCTATTGCAGGGATACAGGTAAATCTTGAAAAGAAGTTGAAACATTAATCAAGCACAACAGTTGTACCATTCCTCAACTTTCTGTTTCAATTTGTCATTTACACTTATGCTTTTCTAGCCAATTTGTATTGTTTTCCCTAGGTCTAGGTATTATTAACAGCACTGTAAAACATCAGTAAAATGTTTGGTCAAGATAATAGCACTGTCCATCTACCTGGTTTCAATGCATTCTATTACAATTTTTAAAAAGATAGTTCGTGGTTCGATCCTCGTCCGGGGTGAAAATTTCATGAACCAATTTTCCGACTCTCTCTTGACACCATTTTCGAGGATGGTCTCAAGGAACGATGCTAGTCCTTCGGAAAGGATGAAAAAAGGTTGTCCCGTGTATGTGGAGAGCAATACCCCATGCACATTAAAGACCCCTTTGTAGAGTTCGATAAGAGTAGGCTCAATGGGGGCCTCTGCAAAGGCCACACTCTCAAACTGCTAGCTGGAGAGGGATTTACAGAAGCATTAAGCTTGTTTCCCAATCCAGGATAAATAGATATGTTTAAAATAAAATAAAAAGATAGTTCTTCTACTCTGCAGTGCTAAAAGGGCTATAGGAGAACAATGTTTGATTTGACACTGAAATGTTTTTACCGCCTTTTTCCCCACCATGATATTCAGGCAGTTATCTTCTTGTTTTCCTTGGTACCAAATTCATAATTGAGCTCTCAGCTATGTATGGTGCTCTGTTTCTACACAACAATGTATACTGTGTGTCTCTGTCTCTATACCTTTATCTTCCTGTTAATGAAATGGTTGCTGGTGTCAGAGAATGATTTTAAATTTGTCAGTCTCATTAAAATCAAACCTTCAATGTCGCTCCCCCTTTTTTTGCTATTGTTCGCTCGTTCTATGAGACTGGAAATTTGTCAGCCTGGTTCAGTATAACAAACTCTACATCCTTAGCAACTTTCAGACCTGTCAAACTTCTACTTCCTGTAACAGGACGATCAAGGGCATATGTGTCCCATCGACAGTTTCTTTATACATGTATTTGTTTAAAATAAGCCAGACTTTCCTCAGTTTTCTGTCACAGTTAGCATAAAGTATGATTAGCACAAGCTTTTTGTAGTCTTTTTTTTTTTATTGAATTTTTAAAATTTGCTATACATGATTAAATGTGAAGACCAGCAGCTTAGTTGGTTTAACCTCACAAAGTTTGCTCATTGTATTTTGTTGAAAAAATTATAATGCTGAACCAATGCTGTATGTCACATTCACATCTGAGAAATAACAGCTATAGTTGAGGGCTTTTTTTATAAGAAAACATGTACATTTGAATCTGGGGCCCTGATATGCAACAAGTCTAGTCTCTTAATAACTTCAATGCTCAAAATAAAAAGATTTTATAAGTAAAACTTTTGTCTAAAAAAATACTGTCTGGGTTCAATACATTAATATCTGTCAGTCCATAAAAAGTATTGTTTTTGTCATAGAAAATTAACCCATAATCATTGTTACAATCGTTGTAGCAAATCTGTGGAAGTGAAACTATCTTTTTTCCATTAAATTCTCCTTTGAGATTCTGTCTTCCTGTAATTTAATATCATATTTCTAACATGTCTAAACAAATCAATAAATAATTTTCATCTGCGTTATGGTTCTAAATATAGTCATATTGACCCACGACAATGATTTAAAGACGTAATCTTAAGTTCATGCTAAGCGATGATGACAAGAATTAACACAACAACAACAGAAAAAGCAATAAAAGACAATTGCCTTTTAATTGTCTTTGAGTCAAATTGGCACAGGCACAGTCACAAAACTTTGACTTATACATGACATTTTGAAATATGTAAGCAGTGCTTGTTTTGATGTTTTTCATCCTTAAGTCAGCCTTCATAAGGCCTAAAAAATGTGTGTGTTTCAGGTTTCTCTTCCTACCCTAGTTTTTTCATGCTGACCCTAGCCTTTTTATTCCCATTTTTTATTAAGCACCGTTAACCTTGAAATCAACTCCCTGTTAACTCAAGGTAAAATAAAAACTAATGCCTACCTATCGACCCTATATTTTTTATTGGCATGAAACCTGAAACACACATACTTTTTTGGGGGGCACAAGATACATTTATTTTTGTAAGATGGGGATATGGATGGGTAAGTGGTCTTAGATGCTGGCTTAAATACTACTCTATTGATCAATAGTTAATTACCACTTCAGGTTTTTTTTATCAAATCCCTGATTGTAATTTACAAGAACAGGACTTTCCTGCCTGTTTGGAATAAGCTAGGCATTTACCTGCCCAAGGTCTAGTTTGGTCCACCGTTAAAACTGACCGCCATATATGGGCTAGGTGTGTCAAAAAGGGTGTTAGACACCAACACACACATGCAAGATATGATGCATCAGAATTTGAAACATGTACTGACCCTTATCTTTGTTTCAAAGACAAACTACCAATACATGTATTTGTATCGGTAATAATTACATTTTTTCTTTGATGTTTGCCGCTGATAAACCTTGTATCATGAACAGGTGTTTTTCACCGAAATAATATCCGGTCAGTAGGTGACTTAGCACGTGTTGTATTAGTGCGCACACAAAAAAGTTCCATATAAAAACATTAAAAACACCTAAAAACCAACATTTTGTTGCTCACGGTTACCGATAAAGAGAATATAGGACTTTTGAATCTTGAGATCGAGTTTATCACTGGTTTATTGGTTCACCAGTAATATTCTATATTACTCATTCATTTGAAAGGTGAGCAACCATGCATATAGGACAAGTCCCTAAAATAATGTTCAACTTTTCTGTCCCCATCATATGACCTTGACTTTGAAAATACAAGTTAATGACTGACATTTTACAAGACAAGAAAAGGGAGAAGAATGTTGTACACTATTTTGTTGCCTTAAACATTGCCCTCAACAAGCATTATACAAAAAGATACCATAACAATTAGAAGTCACAGAAATGTACCACTGTAAAAGTATTATTTATTGGGAACCAAATTTGGTGGTTTTTGAGTTAGGATTATCCACATATTGAAATATATGTATGAATGACTTTTTGCACATGCCACTTTATCAAAAGTTTTAAATCCTTAAAATTATCATGCTGCACTTGGCAAAGCTTTTTATCGTACATGCTATTATCATGATAATTGACATTTAAAGTTATAAAGCCAAAAAGAAACAAGTAATAGAACTTTCAAGTAGTGGTACATCTTCATGTCCCAAGAACTAGAGTAGAGGCCTTAGGAAAATAAAATTTTGTTTTTTCTAATATGTAAACATCTTACAACATTAACATCTCCACTATTTGACTTTGACCTTTAACTACAGTAAAGGTTACACTATTAAAAAATAAATGTAAGTATGGCTTTTATTTTTTGGCACCTCTGTTTCTCAAGAACTATGTGAGTCCAGCAGGTCAGAAGGTTGCATAAGGTTGATTTTACGTTAAACTTTTCACAAATGTTTCAGTAATGTCACCTCTTTTTTTTAGCAGTCACTAAAACATATAAAAACAGATTGGTCTATGCATTATTTCCTCAAATAATTCAGTGTTTTACCGTGAGAGGTTTAACTTTTAATAACACTTTTGGATTGGACAACCAACACGAAGATCTGTGCTTCATTAACACTGAACTCTGTTTTATACCATTCATATACTGCAAAAAAAAGTGCATAAAAATTCTGTAAGGGTGTTAATCATCAAATTTTAAAGATTTAGAATTTTACTCATCTATTCCAATCACAGGTTTTGTATTGTCAATGGTCAAAGGATAAATGTTGAAAGAAACCATAAGAAAGAGGCATTTTGAATTTAATCTATATTTTCTATTATGTTATTATGTCATTTAGGCTGATTGGATATGACGTAACATATGTGACTCTCCTGTGGGCTGTTTAAGTTTCCATCTGCATTGAATTCTAGAAGTCTTTTTTGTTATATTGCCCCTTTTTATGGTCTAGAAATACTAAAAAAAACCATCAGTTGTGTAACTTGACATCATATTTTATTGTTGTGACATTGATGATGGATGACAATTGACAAATAAGAACATAATCACAAATGCATTTAAATAAATTTGATTAGTGAACTCAAGGTAATTGAAAGCAGCAACATATTTCCGTTATCCCTGGCTCATGGGTGTATCTTTTGACTTGTAGGGGTCTACATGTAATAAACTATTACTTTATTCATTATGTAATTTTATAAATAAATTCAAGGTTACAACATTTTACTTAAATAGCTTTATCATGCAGTACTACACACAAACAGTGGTGTCAGGTGTGCTGATTGAATACGGTGTCCGTTATCTGGGACAGAATCAAATTTCTCGTCATTGATTAGGAGGTTGTTTTGACAAATTTCAATGTTGTATTAATTGACATTTCATGAACAGCTAAAACAATATAAAATAACTTTTAATGTGCTAATAAAATGTAGGTGTATCATAGACATGTTGATATGATACAAGGGTAACTGGTGTATACTAGGCATATTTGTCTTCCATACATCCTAACAAATGCTTTGGATACTGTGTATACTGTCCATGTGAAATCCTGAATCATTTGTCTTAGACCTTTGATGATTTTGTTTAGATAATTTAGAATCTAAGTTGAACCCCAGTCTGCTTTAAATTGCTTATATGGTCATATTTTCGTAAGACCTTTGTCTTGTATGTTTTGTTGTCCCCTGTCGCAACGCGTCGGAGGGACTTAGTAATGGTCTCTGTCCGTCCGTCACGTTTTTTGTGGGTGCAACTCCTCAGAAACTACTGAAAGGATGTTGCTGAAACTTTACACACTGATAGGGTACAATTAGAAGATGATCATTCCATATTTGAAATTTTCAAAATGGCCGCCGTTTCCATGGAAATGGAAGAAAGGTCAAAATATAGGACATTCAATATCTCGGTTACCTAGGTGCACAGGGTTCTGAAATTTTGTAGGCTGATAGAGCAAAAGGTACTCTATAATAATACGGAAAAAAATTTTGAAGCGGTATTTATGGTTTTCGAGTTATTTACGAATTTGTGATTTTTCAGTCCGAAAAATGGGACTTTGTCAAACGTTTTTGTGGGTGCAACTCCTCGGACACTACTGAATCGATGTTGCTTAAACTTTACACACTAATAGGGTACTGTTAGTAGATGATCATCCTATATATGAAATTTTCAAAATGGCCGCCGTTTCCATGGAAACAGGGAAGAAAGGTCAAAATATAGGACATCCAATATCTCGATTACCTAGGTGCACAGGGTTCTGAAATTTTGTAGGCTGATAGAGCAAAAGGTACTCTATAATAATACGAAAAAAAATTTGAAACAATATTTACAGTTTTCGAGTTATTTACAAATTTGTGATTTTCCGGTCCAAATAATGGGACTTTGTCATATCAAACATTTTTTGGGTGCAACTCCTCGGATACTACTGAACGGATGTTGCTGAAACTTTACACACTGATAGGGTACTGTTAATAGGTGATCATCCCATATTTTGAGAACCTATATCTATCGTTTCTCAGAGAATATATTGCTTGAATTGACATACCACACAACTTTTATGCGGCGGCGGGGGACACATGGCTACGTGTAGCAATCTTGTTAAGCTATGCTTGTAGCATGAAACATGTGCAAGTCTTTAATTCCTGGATACATTGCAGGGCTGACCACAGGTTTCTGGCATGGGGGTGTGAGGCAGTGGAATGGGAGGGGTTCCCTTCCCAGTAGGAGAAAAAATTCTTAAATTGGGCCCATTTTGTTGGGGTTAGGTGCTGTAATATCCTGGTCTGAGATCGGGACTTGTCAGTCCTTAATTTAGTATGTTCCAAATATTGTAATTTAGATTATCTCCCTTCAATAAATATGTCTAGATCGAACAGCGTGGTTTAATCCTTTGTTCTACAAACAAACAACAAATCAGTATAAACAATGATACTATAGCAAATATAATAACACACGATCATCTCACTGGCGACGAGGAAATGGCAGAAAGTCTCAATCTCCCCGTATTTCCCTCATTTGACGTGGATAGCGACAAATCAAATGCTGGTCCTCGTTGGACAAAATGGGTAGAACGTCTAGAAAACCTATTTGTGGGCCTAAATATTGACGATGCAGGCCGTAAGCGTGCATTACTGCTACATTACGCAGGGGAACGAGTCTACGACATATATGATGCTGAGAAAAAGCAAACTGAAGCTACATATGATGCAACAAAAGAAGTGCTCAAAAACTATTTTGCCCCAAAACAAAATGCCCAGGTTGAGATATACAAGTTTCGATGTTATAAACAGCAAGAAGGTCAATCCCTTGACGAGTTTGTGACCGAATTAAGAAAACTATCAAAGAACTGTAACTTCACAAACACTGACAATGAAATATTGACCCAGGTCATACAAAACTGTAAATCAAACAGGTTAAGGAGAAGGGCACTCAGAGAAACTGAAATGACTTTAGACAATTTGTTAAAACTGGGTAGAGCACTAGAACTTTCTGATTTTCAAGCAACACAAATTGAAAGGGAAACAACATCTGTAAATAAAGTACATCACAAACATGACAAAACACAACACAAACAAACTTTCAAGAAGCATGAGAAGTTTGTAAAGAAGCCAAACAAGAAGAAACCAAATAACGTGTGTCATAACTGTGGTGGACATTATCCGCATCAAAACGAATGCCCAGCTAAAGGAAAAATTTGCAATTCATGCAAGAAACCAAATCATTTCAGTAAAGTTTGTAGATCAAAACCGTCCCATGAGAATGTGAAAGAAATACAAACCACACAGCGTGTAACGCATGATTCTAGCAGCGATGAAGAGTACGCGTATACAGTCAGATCCAACACTGAGCATGTGAGCCTCATTAGTTCTAAAACTCCAAGAGCTGACATTAAAGTAAACAACAGACTATGTAATTTTCTGTTGGATTCCGGTGCGACCGTAAATTTGCTGGACGAAGACACGTACCAGAAAGTAGGCGCTCCTAAGCTAACACAAGGCAGGAATCCTGCACTTTTTCCCTACGGTGGGGGTGATCCAATCAAAATAGTTGGAAAATGCAAACTAGAAGTTGAAACAAAACATGCAATAGACTGTGACACATTTTATGTAGCAAAGGGCAACAGTGGTGCATTGCTAGGTTATCCGCTATCCAAAAGGTTGGGTTTAATCAAAATCGTTAACCAGGTGAAGGAACCCGATCCGAAAATAAAATACCCTACTTTGTTCGAAGGAATTGGAAAATATACTGGTTCACCAGTCAAGCTACACATTGATGAGAGCGTGACACCAGTGGCACAACGGCACCGACGTACACCGTTTCACTTACGCGGTAAGGTGGAAAAGGAGCTAGAAAAACTCCTGGAGCAGGACATAATTGAAAAAGTAGAAGGCACACCTACGCCATGGGTTTCACCGATTGTTACACCGCCAAAAAAGAACCCAGATGAAATAAGACTCTGCGTTGATATGCGTGAAGCCAACCGCGCCGTAGCCCGTGAACGTCATTTGTTACCGACGATTGACGAACTCATTCACGATCTAGGAGGGTCTACAGTCTTTACAAAACTTGATCTTCGATCTGGTTATCATCAACTCGAACTTGATCCGTCATCACGATATATAACCACTTTTAGCACACACATAGGACTATTTCGTTATAAACGCCTCAATTTTGGCATCACCTCTGCTTCTGAAATTTTTCAAGAAGTAATTCGTAACGTTGTAAACGGAATTCCTGGAGTGCGTAACATATCTGATGACATTATTGTATATGGCAAAACACAGGCCGATCACGATGCAGCTCTTAACGCTACATTCAAGAGACTCTTGGAGAACGGACTTACTCTTAATCACCAGAAATGTGAATTTAATAAGGATAGTGTTGTATTCTTCGGTGTTACATTCGGTAAAAACGGTATTTCGCCAGATCCGAAGAAGGTATCCGCCATCAAAGACATGGAAGCTCCGAAAAACGTAGCAGAACTACGCAGTCTTCTCGGTATGACGAATTACTCATCTCGCTTTATTCCGAGATATGCTACTATTTGTGAACCGCTGAGGAGGTTAACAAGACAGAACATCGACTGGAATTGGTCAGAAGAACAAGAAACTGCATTCGCTAGTCTGAAAAGCGCATTGTCGAGCGATACTGTCATGACCTATTTTAATCCGAAATTTGAAACGAACCTTCTAGTCGACGCGAGTCCCGTAGGATTAGGAGCAATCATGACACAAGAAGGAAAAACTGTTGCGTATGCCAGCCGAAGCTTAAGCGACACCGAAAGCCGATACAGCCAAACAGAACGGGAAGCTCTGGCAGTGGTTTGGGCATGCGAACATTTCGACATGTACATTAGAGGTGCTCACAATGTTATCGTAGTAACTGATCACAAGCCACTTGAAAGGATTTGGAAGAAACCAAAACCACCCTTAAGGATCGAACGATGGGGTTTAAGGCTTCAACCCTACAAGTTGACAATCAAATATAAACCGGGAAGTGAAAATCCTGCAGACTTTATGTCTCGACATCCGAGTAACAAACCGCTGAAATCACGTGAGGAAAAAATAGCCGAGGAATATGTTAAATTTATTGCGAATGAAGCTGTACCACGTGCAATGACAATCGATGATGTAAAAATAGCGTCTCTTAACGACAAGACAATACAAACTGCTATTGACTTTGTACAAACCGGAAAGTGGTATAAAATCAAAGAAATTGCCGATCTGGATATCGACATTGAAGAGCTACAATCGTACAGAAGCGTCAGTAGTGAACTAGTAACCTTTGATAACATACTTTTGAGAGATTCACGAATAGTTCTACCGAAAACATTACGTGATCAAGCGATTCAAATAGCGCATGAAGGGCATCAGGGCCTGACCAAGACCAAAGCGTTTCTTAGGTCAAAGACATGGTTCCCAGGATTGAACGACAGAGTTGACCGTATGATTCAACATTGTGCTGCTTGCCAAACAGTCACTAACACTAAACACTACGAACCGTTGAAAATGTCTGAAATGCCGTCAAAACCGTGGACGAATCTTAGTGCTGACTTCTGTGGACCTCTACCGAGTGGTGAACTTCTCTTCGTGATCACGGACGAATATTCTCGTTACCCAATTGTTGAAATTCTAAAATCTGACTCTGCTGCAACAGTGATATCTGTGCTCGATAAAGTCATATCGATGTTCGGAATACCGACCGTGATTAAAACAGACAATGGACCGCCGTTCAACTCTTATAACTTTCACCAATATGCTGAGAACATTGGATTCAGACACCGCAAAATTACGCCACTATGGCCGCGTGCCAATGCTCAGGCAGAGAGTTTCAACCGACCGATGATGAAAGCTGTAAGAACCGCTCACGTCGAGAAGAGGAGCTGGAAGCAAGAGCTGTTCAAATTCTTAAGACAGTACCGAACTACACCACATGTATCTACGGGATACACGCCACATGAACTCTTGTTTGGTCGAAAGCCATCAACGAAACTGCCACAAATTAGTGTTGATGCACCAAACAACTACAACAGGAAGATGGAGGAGAGTGCGCGACAAAATGATGAAAACGCGAAGGCTACAATGAAGAGACAATTTGACACAAGGAATAACACCAAGCCTTGTGAAATGCGAGTAGGAGATTCAGTATTGAAGAAAACTGATAAGAAGGAAAACAAACTCACAACTGCGTTTGAAAAAGATCCGTATACTGTCACCAATAAGAAAGGAAGCATGATCACAGTGTCAAATGGAAATAGGAGTGTGACAAGGAACTCATCAAAATTCAAGAAAGTTGACATCACACCGAAATCAAACGAACACATTGATATCGAAGAAGAAATCGACATACATGTACATGTAGGCGCACCAAACAAGGAACATCACGAGCCAAAAGTGCAAGAAGAACCAAAGATGGAACGTCCGATAAGAATGAAACATCCACCAAAATACTTGAAGGATTACGTGCAGTAATTTCTATGAATGGATTTGAAATAGTGATAGAGCCATAATAATGCTCTAAATTGTGTGTTAGCCACATATTTGAAATAGTGATAGAGCCATAATAATGCTCTAAGTTGTGTGTTAGCCCCATAGGCTATTAAGTGCTTGCAATGATGAAATTTGTGTTATGTCATTAGTAATTAGTTTAGTTTAGCAAGTAGTTACTTTACATTAGTGAAAATATTCACAATCCATTTTCTAGTCAAAAGAATATACAATTTGAATCTAGTCAAGGAACATTACTTCATTTATAGTATCTTAACTTTTAATTTTTCCATAATAACAATAATTATTAATTTGATTCATTTATGATCATTACTCAAAGTTTAAAGTAATTTCATATACTTAAAAAGTAAATTATCAGAACTGTATTTGGGAAATGTTTTATATCTAACTTTGGGAGGGATGTAATATCCTGGTCTGAGATCGGGACTTGTCAGTCCTTAATTTAGTATGTTCCAAATATTGTAATTTAGATTATCTCCCTTCAATAAATATGTCTAGATCGAACAGCGTGGTTTAATCCTTTGTTCTACAAACAAACAACAAATCAGTATAAACAATGATACTATAGCAAATATAATAACACACGATCATCTCAGGTGCATCCCTTGAAAGTTTTTCATTATATTTTATGTAAAAGGGCAATCATACCCAACACATCCCCCATTCCAACGACCTTGAATCACATCTGCCTGGTAGGGCTCATTTTCTACATTTAAATATTGTAGGTTCCAATACCAATTTTATGAGAAGGTGGTCAGGGTGGGGGATGGGGATACAAGTGAAATTGTGTGGTGGAGGGTCAAGATTGAAGGGAGTGGGGGTTTTGGAACAGCAACATGTAGGAAAGAGTTCTAAAGAAGAGAAGCGGGAGTAAGGAGCTAGATGTTGGGCTGAATTTATACTTGGCCATGATTTATCTTTTCGTTACATAGATGTACATGTATATGATACATGTACATGATTTATTAAAATTGTGTCAAATATAAAAGTTCCTAAAGACATTCTTTGATAGTTTGTTCTTTGTTACACTGTAATATATATGTTAAAGTCTAGTATTTCGTTTTGAATGCATCAGTTCAATTGCATTTCAATGATTTTAATTAAGAATATCTTGAAGTGTGGTTAGTATTTTGGCCATAAAGCTTAAAACAACTAAGATATAGGATAGAAAATAATGAGAATAAGTGTATGCAACACTGAATTGCTTTTACAGCAATGGGAACATGACCATTTTGATTGAGTTTACACTTGTTAGATGAACAATAGAGGAACCAATGGGGCATTCGAGTGTCAAAAGTCCGAAAGGGCAACAATAAAACCAGTTAAAAGGAATAGGAATAGCATGTGGAAACACAAAACTCACACAAAATCAACTGAACAAAAATTCGGAAGAGTTTTAAAGCGATTCCTGTCTGCTATAGCACACCATATGCGCTGCCAATTTCCATTCATATTTGATTATATGCTCTCATTGACATCACCTTTCTATTACTTATTAACATTTAGCAGAACAACATTTTTTTGTATAAAATGAGCACCTTTTCCCCATTGTTGTTCTGCATGTACATATACTCCTCAAAAAAGTTACAGATAGGTAGAAAATTCCCTATATGTTTAATACAAACCATACCATTTCAGAATAATATTCCAGATCTGTTCTGCAACTGATTTTCATGAAATAAAAAACAATGAAAAGAAAAACTAATGGAGCTTATTTGTATAATTTTGAGCAAAATCCTAACCTGACTGTTTTTAAGAGATTGCGAGTTGAACTTGAGTGTACAATTTATGCATCAACTTCCAGTTTAAATCAATGCAAAATGTTCCGTGAAAAACATTGTTCGTGTTCTACTTGCAATGTTTAAAATCCAATGAAGTTATGATTTATGTCAACATTAATCAAAAATCTTTATTCACTTTTCTTTTTACTGGATTTTATTTCATGAAAATCGGCTGCAGAACAGCTCGGCAATATTGTTTTAAAATGATGTGGGTTTGTATATTTTCACCTATGCCTAACTTTCTTTGAAGAGAATATATTGTTTTGTCATGCTTTACCCAGTAAGCATCATTGATAGGGAATACACAGTATTAAATTATATCAGTTGTCATTTGACACTAACTAATTAGCTCTTTATTAATTCATTCTATTATGTTTACTCTTTTTCTTTTCAGGTGGTGAATATATTTTGTAAAATGGATATGAAAAATGACCAAAGCAGGTAACCATTTATCATGTTTTTCATGACTTGCGTTATATTTTTAATCTGAGCCAATTGCAAATCAGTGAGCAGAGGTTGACCCTTTTAGTTTAGTTTTTATATTCTGTTTATTTTTTAAGATTATTTTATAAGACTTATTTACTCTTATTAACCAATCAACCATCCACTATATCAGTGCAGTGGTCCTGATTTGGTACAAACTTATAAAAATGATAGATAGCACCAGATTTTATCAAATTTAGTATATATAGTAAGAACGCCATATGTAAGTGCATATTTTAACAAGAAATAATGATCCTAAAATTATGTGGGAGTTATGGCCATTTGAACTTAAAATGACTCAACATAAACTATTGTTTCTGCTCAACTCTTCTTAATCTACACAACTGAATTGGATGAAACTAGAAAAGCATAAAAGATTCTCAAAATTTAGTTCCTTTGTTGGTATTATGGACTTAGAGAGGATATTAAGGAGACATCATTATTTCCTGCTTATTTTAATATATAAAAGGTCTATATTTGTCACACAAAAACATACAATGTACTATTTTGTATTTTGTCGTGTTATATATGCATATTTGTTAAATAATTAACATCTCCATTCTTTTGTTGTAGTGAATTGACCTCGACATTTTCTTCGTTCTCTTGCAGTGATTTGACCACAGATTTTTCTCTTGCTAGTATCGACCAGACCTCATCAAAACGCAATGCTGACCAAAACTCTCCGTCTTATCTCAATAACCAGCCATTGTCATGTACTTCACAAGTTTCAGCCTTAACCATTAGTTCTAACCCAAACCCAGTTATGACCAGTAGTAACATATCCACCATGATGGGAAAGAATGGAGCCAAGTCTCCACACTGTAAAGTCTGTGGTGATGAATCGTCAGGATTTCATTACGGGGTCGACTCATGTGAAGGATGCAAGGTAAATGGCCAAAGATTATGTGTACTTTTATCTACATATTTTTGTGCTATTTTGGCACTCAGAATTTCTTGAATATGCAAATGAGTAGGAAAACGTCTGTATTCTTCAAGTTATTTAAATATAAAGACTAGTACTGTAGTAACCATTATGGAAACATGGTTTTACATTTACATTGTTGCATAGACACTTATTTGACACTTTGACGCTTATTTGTAGCATTCACGACATGATTGTGCTACTGATCAGGGCTGTCACCAGGTCTCTGACAAGGGGGTGGGGTTCCTTCCCAGTTGGAGAAAATTTTCTAGAATTCAACCCATTTATGTAGGTTTTAGTGCATTCCTAGAAACTTTTTCATTTTATTATACCCCCACTCGTAAGAGAGGGGGCTATATTGCAATCACCTTGTACGTCCGTCTGTCCGTCCATAACAAACTTTCGTAACAGAATTCTCAGCTTCTACTGAAGGGATTGATTTCAAATTTGGTATACAGCTTTATCATGATAAGTTATATCGTGCCTCCCCTTTCCAGGTCAGTCGTGCATCCGCTTCCTGTTTTCTGAGCTGACTTAGACTTTTTTAAGGGTCAAAAATAGACATTTTTTGTAACAGATTTCTCGACAAAATGGATTGATTTCAAATTTGGTATACAGCTTTATCATGATGACTTGTATTGTGCTTCCCTTTTTCAGGTCAGTTGCGCATCTACTTCCTGTATTCTGAGTGGCCTAGTGGGGGTATCCTTAGCATGACTAAGTGCAACCCCTTGTTTTTTTTCAAATTTAGGTACAATCACACCCAACCCCCCTTCCTATGATCTTGCTGTTTGTTTACCGAGGTTTAACAGACAATACTTTATTTGAATGTATTGAATTTTTGAACAGTTTTCAGGAAGTCATAATATAAGGAATTTTAGGCTGGTGGATGGAGAAAAATTTTCATAAAAGTTTTCTCAGCAACTAGAGGACAACAGCAAGGCATTACAGCCTTTTGATATTTGGTGTACATCATCAGCATGGGGTCCTATATACTTGGATTTAATTTAGGTCTGTGGCTATCCAACTTTTGTTTCATGAAATCAAGCCATTTCTTATTTTATACTGGATTTTCTTCACATTCTTTTTGTCAGCAATTTATTTCATAAAGACAGATTGACATGTTAAAATTAGAACCATCTGTAAATTATATAAAACAAAGTGAAGACATGAATCCTTAAAGATAATAGAATCTGGTAGATATTAGTTAAATTGCTCGCCATACTTGTACACTATAATTCAATCCTTGGCGTAGCTATATTTGGTATGTGTTATCAGCTTCATAGACTGTGATCTATACAAATAGAATCTTGTACTTTAGTGATTTTTAGCTCACCTGGACCGAAGGTCCATGTGAGCTATTGCCATCACTTGGCGTCCGTCGTCGTCCGTCGTCGTCGTCTGTCGTCGTCCGTCGTCGTTAACTTTTCTTTGAAAATCTTCTTCTCTGAAACGACTGAAGGGATTGCTTTGAAACTTTGCACACTTCATCTATGGGATGTCCTCTACCAAGATTGCACAAATGGTGACCGCCGTCTAAACAACATGGCCGCTGTTACTAAAAATAGACCAGGGGGGTCAGACTACTGTTTTTGGCTTGTAAATCAAAAAGTGTAAGAGATAGAAGAAATCTGATGCCACGCTACTGCTTCAGCATCAAAAGCTCTACAAAAGTCTTCATTGAGTCGAAGTTGTCAGATGACCCCTTATAGGAGTTACGGCCCCTTAAAGGTGAAAAATAGCATTTTTTCATGTTTTTGGCTTATAAAATGAAAACTATGACAGATGGAGAAAAGTTGTTGCTTGCATAAATGTTCAGCTCATGTAGCCCTACAAAGGTCTTCATAGGGTCGAAGATGTCAGATGACCCCTTAAAGGGGTTACAGCCCCTAAAATAACGTTTTTTTTATATTTTTGGCCTATGGAATGAAAACTATAGCAGATAGAGAGAAGCTGTTGCTTGCTTAAATGATCAGCTTATTTAGTTCTACAAAAGTCTCCATAGGGTCGAAGTTGTCAGATGTCCCCTTATAGGGGTTTCGGCCCCTAAAATGATGTTTTTTCATGTTTTTGGCCCATAGAATGAAAACTATAGCAGATAGAGAAAAGCTGTTGCTTGCTTAAATGTTGAGTTCATTTAGCTCTACAAAAGTTACATAGGGAGATAGTTGTCAGATTACCCCTTACAGGGGTTACGATCCTTAAAATAACGTTTTTTCATGTTTTTGGCCTTTAAAATGAAAACTATTACAGATAGAGAAAAGTATTTTCTTGCTTACACATTCAGCTCATTTAGCTCTAGAAAAGTTTTTATTGGGTCGACATCAAGACCAGGTGAGCGATTCAGGCTCCTGGGAGCCTCTTGTTTTCTGAAGAATATAGAAAAATAAACAGCTGCTTATACATAACTACAAATATTATATTCATGAAATTAAACATGTACTTTAATTTGAGATTGAATTTAAAGATTGGTTTATGATTGAATTTAAAGATTGGCTGATGTAATATAAGTGTTTTAAGGAGTTTAACCTGTCAGGAAAGCTATTAATGAATTCATTTAAAGGATACTCATGATGAAAATGAATAACAGGATAATCAAGAATTATTGTGCTGTCCTTCACATTGTTTAGTTACCTTGACAACTTTACATACAAATTTGAATTAGGAAAATTTGAATATGACCTGATGTAAGGGCTCTAATAACAGTCTAAAAATGGTCCCAATTTGCTTAAGATGCAGGGCCTTAGAAATTTTATCAGGAATGGTTACCCATCTAATTTCTTTTGTAATTATATTTATTATATAGGACTTTTTAAATGAATGGAGGTGTACTCTAAAAATCTTGAATTTTTTTCTTTGATTTGAGCTTTGATTCTAAGCTATCTTGTTTCATAAGCATTTTTTGGGGACAAATTTTCATGATTTTCGTGGTTAACAGTCATACACAAAAATACAAGTGAGAGTTTTTATACCCCCGCTATGACATGTCAGAGGGGGGGGGCCTTAAGTTTTACTCGTGTTCGTCTGTCCGTACGAATTTCTGTCAAGCTTTTCTCAGAAACTGTACAGGAGAATGATTTAAAACTTGGTATGATGGTTCAGTATGACAAACTATACCTCCTTAGCGAATTTGAGACCTGTCAGATTTCTTCTTCCTGTTTGGTACTGGGTCAAGATGAAAATTTACGTGAAAATTTCCTTCAAACTTTTTTCGAAACCCTACAGGAGAATAATTTGAAACTTGTTATGATGGTTCAGTATGACAAACTGTATGTCCTAAGCGACTTTCAGACTTGTTGGACTTTTACTTCCTGTTTAGTGCCAGGAAGGGGGGGGCATCCATGAGCACATTCCTTCTTTATTTTTTTTTACTCTTTTGAGCAACATGTGCAAACCATAAAATAAATATTCAATCAAAATGCTTTTTAGGAAACAATGAGAACTGACCTTGACAGAAATATATCAATCTACAGTAATTAACTTGGTACTGTACATCCTGTTAAACTGAACCCTCATATATACATTGTTTTCTTTCTAGGGTTTCTTCAGACGCTGCATCACACAAGGAATGACCCATAAATGCTCAAACGAAGAAAAATGTGACATCACACCCTTTACGAGAAACAGTTGTCAGTATTGTAGATTAAAAAAGTGTTTTGCCGTCGGGATGTCCAGAGAAGGTAACTTATTATGTCCCCTGAAACATGTTCCAAAGCAATATATAAGGGGCACAAATTCTTCCTGGCAAAGGCCACACTCGCAATCTGCTAGCTGGAGAGGGATTAATATAAGCATTAAGCTTGTTTCCCAATCCAGGGTAAATAAATATGTTTAAACTAAATTCTTCCTGTGGTTTCTTAAAAAATTCTCTCCATAAAATTTTCTGGGAAACTACATGCCCTACACGGCCATTATTTTGTTAACGTTAGTTAATGTTAGAAATTATGTTAAATAGATGTTAATTTAATTAATATTAAAGTTTAACATTTACTATCACATAATTCAACAGGAAAATTAATGTTAAGATTAAACACTAAATTACATTTAAAAAAAATATTATGTTAATTTAGTGTTAACTTAGTGATATATTCACATTAAATTTTAGTGTTAATTGAGCCTTACGTTTATGTAAAGACAAATTGGCTGTGTAGTCCTAGTATCTTTGGCACTTCATCATGTAGCACATCATAGTGTCTATTATTCTAGTATGAACCCGGCTTATAAATGGTGGGATCCATGACAACAAGATGTATAAAAATTTTCAATAAAGCCCAGATCAACTTCATAGTTACCAGCCACATTATAGGGTGCATAAAAAAAACCCCATCAAAATGGCAGATATTTCGTTGTTCACTTTAAATACACCAAAAAGGCCATATGAGAATTGAAATATCTCATCTAACAATAGCAGTCCATTGAATCCTATTTGCTTGTTATACTGTAAAGTTATTTTTTATGATAAATGTTTTGTTTGCTCATGCAGTTGATTCATTTTTGGCCTGATTTCACAAAGAAGATTTTCAGGTTATAAAATTGTTTGGCAGCTGCATAAATTTGTTTTTTTCAATAACGGTGTTCTCAACAACTGCTCTCACAGACTTTTGATGTGTGCATGGGGTCCCAATTTTTGAGGATTTGATTTCAGGTCTGTCACTCACCTATTTCCTGTTTGGTGATATCTGACCTTTTTTGACTTTGACAGATTTGAGTTCATTAATAGCATGAATTATAACTATATTGGGTTTTCTCTTGTGAGTTACTTATATCTAATATAAGAGATATAAAGATATTTTCACCAATTCCTCAAATCTTTTAATCTTCACTTATATCAATAAAAAATCTGATCTACAAAAACCCCTGCCAACATGATAAGAGGTTATATGTTTGGTTTAACCCTAATACCCAGAAAGTTCTAAAGACCTTAACAAGGAAGTGTCTATAAGATTGTGATTATCAATGGAAAGATCGTATCATGACAAACAAATTACAAAAAATTGTCATTGATTTTTCTTTTGCACTTAAAAGATACAAATGTTGGAGTTGGTAATTAACTGCGAGGGATATAAGGAGTTATATCTGTCTCAATATGGTATGATGTTTAACAACTGCAGATGATATGAAATAAATGGTTGTATGAAAATAGAAATAATTGGAAAAAGATAAGAGATTTGACATACTTCAATTGCATCTGTCTCATAAGGAAGGTAGTTCCAATCTTACTCTAAAGCAACAATAATCTTTTTTATCATCAAAGATATATGTTGTAAAAAATTGGGAACACGATTCAAAATCATGTCTCAACATATTCTCCTTGACGATCTTCAATGATTTTTCAAACTGAAAGATAATTTGTAATTTACAGCTTTAAAAGTTCTTCATATAAGAACTCTTTCTCATGCAATCCCTTAGCTAATTGGTTTTGTCTGTTGAACAAAATTACAAATTAATAAATCTTAGATATGGCATTAGTATTTCTATAATGACAGTAATATGTTTGGAGTTTATGAGTTTGATTCAGAGATGAGTTGTCACAACAAGAATGGTTCTATACAAATTGTTCTTGTCATGTTTGTATGTTGAATTGACATATCATATTATAGAGGTTTTATTTTGAAAAAAGTGTTGCACAATATTTTAAATGATTCGTGTAATGGTAGGTATTGAGGATTTTTGATAAATAGAGTGCTGTCATCAGCTTTCAATGGCTGTCTTCATCACGATTAATTATTCCACCTACATAATTCTAATAGAACTGTTAAAAGTAAAGAGTAATAAATGTTTCTTCTTCTTTCTTGGTTTACATGAAATGTGTGGTTTGGTGTATGTTCAGAGGCGAATCTAGAATTGTAGGAGAAAGGGGGCAGATAGGACTGCTCCAATGGTTTGAAAACCTCCTATAGCAATGATGTTGAATGAGACAGTCTAACCATCAAGATATTCCATTCACTAAACATGTCAGAAACCCATATATAATAAGGTCATATAAGATTAAAGTTATATGTAAACAATAGAAAAGCTAGCTAGGCGCATACGCTGTAGATGTCACAAATTTTGTGAGTTCGATCCTGGCTGAGGGCACTCAAAAAATCAAAATCTGTTTGTCAGATGATTTTCAGGGTTGATATTAAAGTAACATTGTTTGATTATATACTAGACATTCGAACATATTATAAAAATTTGAATAATCTTGCATTCTGCAGTTTCTGTGGGATCCAATGAAGCATGAACCTAAATATGATAGAGATAGCAATAAAAAGACCATGTATAAACAATAGAAAAACATATAAATATTATGGGGGGGGGGCTTTTTTCGGGGCAAAAGATTTGGCAAAAGAGGTCTTATCATTCAGGACCATTAATTGACACTCTACCTTCTTTTGATAATTTATTGATTGGCTGCTGTATGTAAATGACAGCTATATGTATTTCAAGTGGCATATATTATGCTTCTCAAGGAAATCATTATTGAAATTCCAGACATCAAGGATGTGGTCTCTTACTTATTTGCTAAAATGATAAACTGACTGACCCAGCTTTAGATCCAAATTTTGTTTCTTAATGCACTGCATGTACATTTACATTTATCATAAAATTGCAAAGTCATTATGATATTTAAGTCTCCCAAACGAAGTTTGGAGACTTATTGTTTTTGTTGCGTTTCTTATTATTATTATGTCTCCCAAACGAAAGTTTGGAGACATATTGTTTTTACTCTGTTTCTTATTATGTCTCCCAAACGAAAGTTTGGAGACATATTGTTTTTACTCTGTTTCTTATTATTATTATTATTCTTTTTCTTCTTTCTCCCCGCCATGAACTTGTCCGGTAGTTTTCTCTCAAACGCCTAGAGGGATATGCACGAAACATTGTAGGAAGGTAGATTGGTTACTGAAGTTGTTGACAGACTTTTCGAAAATTTCAAAATGGCCGCCGTTTCCGTGTAATTGGCCAAAGTTCATAATATAGGACGTTGCAATATCTTGGTAACCTAGGTGCGTAGGAAGCTGAAATTTTGTAAGCGAATAGAGCAAAAGGAGCTTTTCAATAATACGAAAAAAAATTTCGAAGCGATATTTACGGTTTTCGAGTTATTTGCAAAAATGTGATTTTTTGGGCCCGAAAATGCGAAAATCGTCAAAATGCTTCATTTTCGACAAAATTTTGTACCTAGGGGTTTAAAAAGATGGTGAATCATAATATGAGGTCAAAAATGGGTTCGTTTGGGAGACATTTTTGTGTTGGGCATCCCCAACACAGTCAGCACTTGTTATTATTATTCTTTTTCTTCTTTCCTCCCGCCATGAACTTGTCCGGTAGTTTTCTCTCAAACGCATAGGGGGATTCACACGAAACATTGTAGGAAGGTAGATCGGTTACTGAAGTTGTTGACGGACTTTTCAAAAATTACAAAATGGCCGCCGTTTCCGTGTAATTGGCGAAAGTTCATAATATAGGACATTGCAATATCTCGGTTACCTAGGTGCGTAGGAGGCTGAAATTTTGTAGGTGAATAGAGCAAAGGGAGCTCATCAATAATACGAAAAAAAATTTTGAAGCGATGTTTACGGTTTTCGAGTTATTTGCGAAAATGTGATTTTTCGGGCCCAAAAATGCGAAAATCGTCAAAATGCTTCGATTTCGACAAAATTTTGTATGTAGGGGTTTTAAAAGATGGCGAATCATAATACGAGGTCAAAAATGGGTTCGTTTGGGAGACATTTTTGTGTTGGGCATCCCCAACACAGTCAGCACTAGTTATTATTATTATTATTATTATTCTTCTTCTTCTTTCTCGCGCTGCCAACTTTGTCCGGGGCCCTTTTGTACTTTATACTTGACCGATTTATTTCAAATTTGGCACAGTGGTAGAACCCTATGAGATGTGGCTGCTCCCTGAAATTCAAGTATGGGGACCCCCCAGGGGCTGTGCCACGCCCCCCCAAATACCCCAAAAAATGATATTTTTTGAATATGTCGAAAATAGTTCAAATAACTACTTTATAACCATATATATTATTAATCCTTATTATAAGAGGAATCATTTGGTTCCATAGGGGGGTCCCAGGGGGTCATGCCCCGCCCCCTCAAATTACAAAATCCTTAATATCTTTAAAATTATTGAGATCCCCACCCTATAACCATATATATTATTATTCCTTATGATAAGACGAATCATTTGGTACCATAGGGGGTCCCAAGGGGTCATGCCCCGCCCCCCTCAAATTACAAAATCCTTAATATCTTGAAAATCATTGAGATCCCCACCCTATAACCATATATATTATTACTCCTTATGATTAGACGAATCATTTGGTACCACAGGGGGGTCCCATGGGGTCATGCCCCGCCCCCTCAAATTACAAAATCCTTAATATCTTGAAAACTATTGAGATCCCCACCCTATAACCATATATATTATTATTCCTTATGATTAGACGAATCATTTGGTACCATAGGGGGGTCCCATGGGGTCATGCCCCGCCCCCCTCAAATTACAAAATCCTTAATATCTTGAGAATTATTGAGATCCCCACCCTATAACCATATATATTATTTCTTCTTATGATAAGACAAATTATTTGTTGCCATAGAGGGGTCCCAGGGGGTCATGCCCCACCCCCTCAAATTACAAAATCCTTAATATCTTAAAGGCATTGAGATCCCCACCCTATAACCATATATTTTATTACTACTTATTTGAAGAGAAAGCATTTGTAATCATAGGGGAGTCTGAGATTATTACATGGGAGTCAATTGGGAAACTTCGTTTGGGAGACTTAGTAACAGTTTCGCTGTTACACTTATTACTTGTTATTAAAATAAATGGCCTTACAACTTGTACTTTAAATATGTTAACTTCCAATTTCATTTTAATGCAAATTAAGAATTGCTTTTAAATTATTAAAACAGTCTATGAAACAAGCTAAGAAAAGCTGATGATTTTCATCAGCCCTCTTATCTCAATCTTCATCAGCTAAATCAGTAACCTCTCAGCATGATGGTCATAAAGACAGTGAAAGTTAAACATAAGATTGGTTTTAATTACTTGTACACTGTCAACTTCAAAGTGATGTTTGAAATCATGTAAAATATTTTCATTTTTGTGAAGAAAATTCTGTAACATGATATGTGCACCATAGGGTTTGTGGTCAAGGAACTCAACTGGGTGTTGACATATTTATAACTAATTTAAGGTGATCAGAGATAAGAAATCTAGCATTCATCTAGCTTATTTCATAGACTGAAAAGGGGAGTAACATAAAATAAATTGTAAATTTAATTTATTCTCAATGTAACATGGCTTAAGGTGAAGCACTAATTTTCAAGCAAGGTTTGTGATTCCTTCCTTATCATGGATCAAAAATTAGCGAAACAGTTTTCACTCTTCCTTGGCATTATTTTGAGAATGGTCTCGAGGAGAATAATAAGGGACCAAAATGGTTTTCTAGTAGAATCACATAAGCATCAAGCTTGTTTCCCAATCCAGAATAAAGATAAAAGATTAAGCCAAGCAAGTATCAGGAAGTCTATTCATCATTTTGTAGCCATATAAGACAGATTAGGTATAATTGAGGATAGAAGTGATTACAATGGAAATGTCCAGTAAAATAAAAATTGTGTCTGTTAAAGAAATTTTTTTTTTTTACCAATGGAATCACTGTAGTAATTGGTTTATAATTAAGATAGAAAATAAAGGGATGTGGAATAAGTGTACGCAACACAGCCCACAATTAAACGGCAATTTAGAAAAACCACAATGGACAACCGCCAGCAGCCTTCAACGAGGCCATTTGGCACTGCTCACGGTTCTGCAATTGGCCCATGGTCTAAATAAGATGCATTTAATTCAAATCCAGCCCTGAAATAGTCACAGATAGACCCCCTTCTTAAACAAGGAACAGAAAACATCGAAAAGACAAGTACAAACGAAAGCTTTGTCAAAGATTCCTGGCTTAGGACAGGCACATGTAATATGTGGCGGGGTTAAACTAGTTTTTTGGGCCCAACCTTCCCCCTATCAATATTCCTAGACAAAGCACAAAAACTAAACACACTAAGAGTTTAGTTCAGTAAAACCCTTTAATCACTGTAATCAGCATCTAGGTTCTAATTTATGAACAATTTTGTGATTTTAAGATATAATCCTGCATGGAACTAAATATTTTAAATTCATTCAGGTGTATTCTGTTTGTGAAAAAATACCAGTGTTTCTGGTGAAATGTTTAGGAGAGAGTCAAATACCTTTGGAGAAAAACAGGAATTTAATTTTTTAATTAAAAGATTGGACTCAGAATCTGTTAAGTGTGTGGCTGTCAAACATTGATAATTCCTTCAGGTTTCTAAATAACTGTAAAACTTTTAAAATTAACTACAAGCTCAATGTTTCCGAGGATAGTCAAAGTAAATAAAACTTCTAATAGAAATTGACATTTTTATGCGATGAAATTAATTACATGTAATTTTAAGGTTGATTCCAATCTAGATTTGGTTCTGTATAGAACCCAAAGATCTGTTTCACTGTAAGCTTATGTAATCTTGATTGGTAAAATCTTAAGTAATAATAAAAACCTTGACCAATAGTGGATATTGCACCTGTGCACAAAGAAAACAGCTTCGGGAATCCTTAGATGGGCAGTTATATGCATGAAAGGTTGACTAGGAAATATGTTGTTAAGGTCTCGACTAGCAGTTGATAAAGCACGTGGTGAAGAAAATAGCTTGCTATATGGGCTATAAACATTTTGCTATTAAGCTAGTATGTGTGCATTAATGAAAAACTTGAAAAAAGATTTAGCCAGCAGGTGTTGAGAGAGTTTTCTTTTCCTTCTCTAATATCTCTTATACCTCATCTTTCTGTCAGGTTCTTATAAGTCACATCTCTTTCTATTGGTTAGTTTCTAGGTTAATAAATTGTGATTGGTTGAAAAGTAGGTGATGTGACATAAGATACAACTTCAAAGTTGACAATAACTGGATATGAAACCACACACAGCATTATTATATGATTTTTAATGAGAAAGAAAATTTGGATTTTATTCGCTGACATCTGATATATGTCTTTGCCTGAGCCCCATGAATATCTCATGTTCTTGGGTGGGTTTGGTAACATTTGTGTCTGCCTGTCCGTTTGTCAATCTGCCTGATTGTCTGTAAAAAAAAAGAGGATTTATTAATTTTGGCTGTATAGTTGATAGAAAATTTCAAAATATAAAAAAAAATGTGTGCAACCCTCCCCCTCCAAACAAAACAGACTCCAATTTTTCCCTAAATAAAAAGGCATGATAAAAATGATCTGTAGCACCCCCCCCCCCCCCCCCCCCCCAAAAAAAAAAAAAAATTCAAAGCATTGGCCCTTACACAATGAACAAAATTGCTTGTATTATCAGTAATTATGGTGGGGGCTTGTATGATATGCATTGCCAAATGATCTTATTACCTGATTGACCATTAGTAATGTGGTGTGTTTGAGTCAAACATCTTGATTTATTATACCCCCACTCGTAAGAGAGGGGGCTATATTGCAATCACCTTGTCCGTCCGTCCGTCCGTCCGTCTGTCCGTCCGTCTGTCCGTCTGTCCGTCCGGTTCAATTTCTCTGCTTCTACTGGATGGATTGGTTTCAAATTTGGTACACAGCTTCAGCATGATGAGTTATAGTATGCCTACCCTTTCCAGGTCAGTCCATCATCTACTTCCTGTTTTCCAAGCCGACTTAGACTTTTTTAGGGGAAAAAAAATTTGAAATGCAAAATTTTTCGTAACAGATTTCTCGGCTTCTACTGGATGGATTGGTTTCAAATTTGGTACACAGCTTCAGCATGATGAGTTATACCGTGCCTCCCCTTTCCAGGTCAGTCCATCATCTACTTCCTGTTTTTCGAGCCGACTTAGACTTTTAAGGGTAAAAAATTTGAAAAGTGAAATTTTTCGTAACAGATTTCTCGGCTTCTACTGGATGGATTGGTTTCAAATTTGGTACACAGCTTTAGCATGATTAGTTATACCGTGCCTCCCCTTTCCAGGTCAGTCCATCTTCTACTTCCTGTTTTCCCAGCTGACTTAGACTTTTTATGGGTAAAAAATAGACAATTTTTCGTAACAGATTTTTCGGCTTCTAGAGAAGGGATTGATTTTAAATTTGGTATACAGCTTCAGCATGATGAGTTGTAACGTGCCTCCCCTTTCCAGGTCAGTCGGTCATCTACTTCCTGTTTTCTGAATGGCCGAGTGGGGGTATGCTTAGCACGACTTAGTGCAACCCCTTGTTTTAGTATACATGGTATACTACATGTATGAGGTTTAATAGGCTTAATAGGCAAAATATAACCCAACTGGAAAAAACAATAGAGGATAAAGAGGTGTTGTGCAATAGATTTTAATGACACTGCCTACATAAACAAGTGGCAATTCAAAAATCCACCATTGAAGACAACGTGACCAGAAGTCCCCAATTGGCCCTAGATAAAAAATATAATGCACATGACTCAAAACCAATCTTTAAATTGCTACAGAAAACTTCTTCTTTCACAGAAATGATAAGTACATAACACGGCCATAATTCATGACAACCAACCAGAGGTAGCAACAGGAAGAATAATTTGAATGTTTTGAGTCATAAAACCACATGTCATGGACTATTCTTATTATTTTAAATCGTTTTAATATAAATTTTGTTATGGGGAACCTCTACCGAGTTCTTGAAACCAAGCACCAAGTTCAGGTTATCCCTAAAGAAATCTTGTTTGTCCTATTTAAGATTTCTATTTCAAAAGTCATAAATTTTGGTGATCATCGACCAATTTTATTTACATAAATCGGTCAAGACAGACATGATTTTTGTGAACACTGCATTTAGGGTAAATATACTATTACTGGTCTTTGAATTTGGTAAAATCGTTTAAAATGAGTCATTAAAAATCCAGTTCAAACAAACTTTAAGCAGGGAAAAAATTGCAAGTTTTTAAAAATTATTTTAATGTTCTTGTTTACCCTATGTAAAATCATTTAGATTATGAAGATAAGGAATTATCATTCAGTAATGCAGAAAATATGGTTTTTGATGTAATTCTTTAAAAGAGAACCATTAAACTTTTAGTTTTGACCCTAAAGTCAATTAATACAGTTTATGTAAATTAGATGCATATAGTCAGGTAATTAAAAGTAAAAAGGGCAAAAAACAGCTGTTTGAACTGTGTGAGAAATATTAAAATTTATATAGTTTTCCATTGCATAATGGGGATGATGTCATAAGTATTGCTGGAACACTTCATACACATTGAAAATTATTGGGATGTGGAAAATAATGGTACTAAAACAAATTTAGACTCCATAAATTTTTTACATGCAGGCTTTAAAAATATTGAATAAAAAAAACATTGTATTAAGTGTTTGACGAACTTGTTTCATTAATAATGAACTCTTTTGTACAGTATTAAATGATGCAAAACTTTCCTTGCTATTGAAAAAAAATATTGAGCAGACTTTCTTTTTGTATTTAATTCGAATTAGAAATTAGTCTGTCTGACATGGTTTTAAAAAGTTAGTTAATACATGTATCTTATTTTTAAAAAATTGTTCAGAAAAAAATTAAACTAAGATACTTAAACATTAAAAAACATAAGTACATGAGTAGTGCACAATGGTTACTGTAAATATGACAAGCTTAAGTTAAACTTATTATTATAACAAGCTCTATAATGAGGGGGGAGGGAGGGGGTCTGATCCCAGAATCCCGAACTAATTTTTACAAAATCCCGTCATCCCGACTTAAAAATGAGAAAATCCTGAAGCCCGGTAAAGTTGATTTAATTTTATCCCGGAATCCCGAACTTAAATTGTCCAAATCCCGGAATCCCGAGGTTAAATATCGCCAATCCCGTTGTCCCGAAAAAGGTCCTACCCCCCCCCCCCCCTCTATAATGCTTATACATGTAAGAATCCCTCTACAGTTTGCAGTTAGCCAGTGTGGCCTTTGAAACTGCTGTTATTGACCTTAACTTTTCAAAGAGAACTTGCATTGGTATTGCTTATCATATACACAGAACAACTATGCAAACAAACAAACTCTATTCACCAAATCAGGAGCCTACAAGGAGTAATCAGTATACAGTTATTTAATGTGAAGCCAGGCAATGGATCAGAATATTTTCCCCGAGGTATCCAGATCAGCTTAATGTTCTATCGCCCGAAGCCGTAGGCTGAGGGCAATAGAACATTGAGCTAATCTGGATACCAAGGGGATAATATTCTGATCTATTGCCTGACTACACATTCAATAACTTAGTCGTATTGTATTGAAAGAAAATTTAGGTTATTTTTTCCATATACTTAAAAAAAAATAAATTAAAAAAAGATTGGTTAAATGACCATTTGAACTACGCCATATTATGGAAGTAATGACAGACCAGCCGGTTTAATCCAGAAAACACACAAGCAGACTTTGCAGTTGCACGGACTTCACGTAAATGACCCCGGAATAGATAATAAATATTCATGTTTATATTTCGTCCAATCAAATTTGAGGTCAAAATGTCAACAGGCAATAGAACGTCACTGTGCAATAGAACACCTTTCTATTGCCTGGTAGAATGTGATAATGGTCAAAATTAAAATATAGTTAATATAATTGGAAATTTTATTATATTAGGTAATAAATTTAAATAATATACTATATTTCATCCCTTTAAATGAGCTTTAGATGCTTCATGTTGAATTTGTCCTTGGATTTAGAAATTGAAAATTATGGTGCAGTTTAATGTCATCCTGAAAAAAAAATCTTTAATTGTAAATACATGTATAGCAAAGATTTACTAGATACATTTTATTAAGAAAGACACTGCTTAATGAAATATTTTTCTGATTGTTGAATTGAAAATTATTGTGAAGTTTAAATGTCATTCTGAAAATAAATAAAAATCTTATAATTGTAAATACAAGGCAGCTTTAGCCACTTTTTAAAAATGACGCTCCTTGTTGAATTCTTCTGAGCGTAGAATCGATAATACAGTTCTTTGAATGATGCATTTCTTTCTTCTAGTCTCTGCAATAAACCACAGGCTCCATAGATATCAGAATCAAAGATCAATTTTTGTAATCTTCTTTTATTGTAAACAAAACTTTCACACTTGATATTAAACATTGATTATTTGTTTTAAGGAAATAGCGTAGGATAAGATTAATTTTCAACTTTATTACTTATTTAAAGAAAAGAATATTAAGTAGTCTGTAAATACCAGACTTGGTACATGAAGTGCAACACTCTTATCTTATTTGGAAGATGGTAGTATGGTATATGGTAGTATTTTCAAGATTAAAAATAGCAGATGTGTTTTTGTTATACGACCGCAAAAAATTTGCGGACGTATAATGGTATGATGCTGTCGTCGTCGTTGTCGTTGGCGTTGTCGTTGTCGTTGTCGTCGTCGTCTGTTAACTTTAGTGTATACACGATAACTTTAGTTCTAGTTATCCAAATGCAATGAAATTTGACAATGATATTTCTTACCATTTAAGGATGGATGGGATTGATTTTGGGAGTCCCCCCTTTTTTCGTTTGGAAATTAAGGGCCAAAAGGGGCCAAAATTGCAACTTTTTTGTTTGTTCTTACAATAACTTTTCAAAATCTTCTCCTCTGAAACTACTGAACAGAATTCAATGAAACTTGGTATGATTGATCATTAGGGTGTCCTGCACTATCGTAATGTTTCAATTTCTGATTCGTCAAAAAACATGGCCGCCGTGGCTTAAAATAGACCTGGGGGGTCAGACTACTGTTTTTGGCTTGTAATTCAAAAAGTATAAGAGATAGATGAAATCTGATGCCACCCTACTGCTTCAGGATCAAAAGTTCTACAAAAGTCTCCATTTGGTCGAAGTTGTCAGAAGACCCCTTATAGGGGTTACGGCCCCTTAAAGGTGAAAAATTGCATTTTTTCATGTTTTTGCCCTATAGTATGAAAATTATTGCAGATAGCAAAAAGCTGTTGCTTGCTTAATTGTTCAGCTCATTTAGCTCTACAAAAAACTCCATAGGATCGAAGTTGTCAGATGACCCCTTATGGGGGCTACAGCCCCTAAAATCATGTTTTTTCATGTTTTTGGCCTATGAAATGAAAACTATAGCAGGTAGAGAGAAGCTGTTGCTTGCTTAAATGTTTAGCTCATTTACACAATTAAGAATTAATTTTTGCGACCCCCCTTTTCCCCCTATTACGTAATTAGGGGCCAAATGGGGCCAAAATCAAAACTATTTTATTTGTGGTCTGATTTTAAAATTTTTTTGTGCAAGTTTATTCTTGTCAGGTAGTGAGTCCAAATTTGAGAATTAATTTTTGTGACCATCCCCTTTTTCACTTGTTTTGTAATTAGGGGCCAAAAGGGGCCGTAATCAAAACTTTTATTTCTGGTTTGTTTTTTGAAATTTTTTTTGGCAAGTTTATTTTTATCAAGTAATGAATTGAATTTTGAGAAATTATTTTTGCAACCCCACCCCTTTTTCACCTGTTACATAATAAGGGGCCAAAAGGGGTCGAAATTGATTTTTTTATTTCTTGTCTGATTTTGACAATTTTTTTGCAGATATATTTTTGTGTCCTCTTTTTTTACTGTTATGTTATTAGGGACCAAAAGGGGCCAAAATCCTAACTTTTTTATTTCTGGTCCATTCTTGCCAAGTAGCAATTCGAAATTTAAGAATTAATTTTTGCGACCCCCACTTTTTTTTCGCTCATTACCTAAGCCCCTTAGGTAATGAGCGAAAAAAAATTAATTCTTAAATTTCGTAATCATAATTTTAAAAAATTTCTGGATTCGATTTTTAATTTATTTTCCCAAACATTATTCTTTTCAAGAGTAGATTACAAAATTGAAAATTTATATTTTTACCCCCTGGGTCGAAAGTCCACCAGAGAAGCATGTGTCAAAAACCTTTGTCAGTCCACCATGGGCTGAATGTGTCCAGAGCAATAGACTATCCATATTGGGCCTAAAATGTACAGGGTTCAACATGTTGCGGTCGTATCATGCTGCGCTCGGCGAAGCTTTTTATTTCGTTTTGTTTTTCCATCTTACTGGTCACCTATGATTCTAATTGGTGACTTGTTGGTAAGCATTTAGGATAACTCATTCAATCCCTTTGTACATCTGTATATTTGTTCATTCATACAAAATTTTTCGGTCAAGCTTTTCTTGGAAGCCATTCAGTCATGAAAATAGTTTAACTTTCACAAGGTGGTCTGGTATACATGTAGATAACTTTAAATATGGTTTTATCATTTGTTAGGCTTTAATTTTCGTGGTTTTTGTGACTGGCAGTCTCTACAAAAATATAAACCACACAAAGAGTAATTTATATTTTGGAGCTAGCAACATGTGCAAATCTGAGGCTGTTGAAAATTCAAAATGTCTTTTATGAGGATAACCACCAAGATGGATCCATCAAAAATAAAAGGTCTAGACTGTATGTCCTTAGACATTATCAGACATACAGTACTTCTTCCCTATATTTGAAGTCTGTTCAGCCTTCAACAATTTGTTGTGAACTCTAAAACTCAAAGACTATTCCTACTACAGTTCTAAAATTTGTAAAGTTATTCATTATAAGCATTTAAGACTGATTTAGTTATATTTTTAACAATAATTATTAATAGATTCAAGCGTAAACATTCATTAATGAAACCCATCAAAATTTAGTTTTTTTTTCTTGTACAAGGAACTGGATAGGCTCTTTTGAGGTATCCAAGACAAGTACTGTATAGGTTTTTTACATGAACACAATCAAAAAACAGATGTTCAATAGTTTCATCATAACATTTACAAAAAAGTACAGAGTCTTGAATCAACAAGATATAAAAGATATAAAAACTTTTTGTTGGAAAAATTCTATGCAATAACTTGAACTGAATTTTTTTTTAGATATGAGTTTTTACAACATTTGTCTAGCACCATAAAAAATCACTCCACTGAAGATCTCCATCTTCTTACTTATTCTATGATTTGGCAAAATAAGATTTTCCTTTATCATAGTATGATATAGATACTTTAAGCTACTCTTTTGAGTTTCTCTATAAACCTATTACATGTTGAAAACTCTCAAGCTCATTTGTAGTAATTTTGAATAATTCTTCTTTTATTATGTTATACTAGAAATATTAATACGTTTAAAACTCCTAAAAAAAATTCTTTTTATTTACAAGCTGACTTCATTTGATCAAAATTTTAAAATCTTTTCATATTTTTATCTATTAAATCTATTACACATTTTATTCTCTTCTCTTTCCATATATCAATATAGGGGATAATCCAGAACTTGTGCTAAATTCAAAATGTCTTAACTCAGTAAATCATTACATTCATACTCATATCTGGTTTTACAATTACATCTTTCCAAATTGAGTTTGAAATCATGTCAACAACTTAAAGTAATATATGTTTTTTTTTTTTTTCAATTTGAAAAATTGTAAAACCTCCAAGCTTTAGTTTAAGGTACAACATGTATGTACCAATGGACTTAATATCTATCATACTTAAGCCCCAATCACAAAACTTTCCAATCAATGTGTTTCTTTTAATCTTTTCTGTCTTTCCATCCAAAATAAGGTTGTAAAAAAGCTTCTTGATATCATTCTGGAGTTGGGCAAGACCGTCAACAAGTGAACAATTTTAGGTAATGCTAAGGATTTGAAAACTGTGACCTTTTCTGAAAGAGATAATTTACGATAATTTATGGTCTGAATATTTTTTACCTCCAATCCAAACTGCTTTGGTTTTAGAATTATTCATTTTTATACCCCGCCACACGAAGTGGCAGGGTATTATGTTATACCCTCAGTTTTTTTCGGTGTCTGTCCGTCCGTCCGTCCGTCCGTCTGTCTGTCCGTCTGTCTGTCCGTCCCCCGAAGGTTTCCGACCAATAACTTGAAAACGCGTCAAAGGATTTGAATGATATTTTGCACAGCTGTTTAGTACAATAAAATACAGGTCAAGTTCGATTTCCAGCATGATCCAAAAAATAGTTTTCGAGATAGGCCACTTTGAAAAATCAAATTTCATGAAATTTTGAGTTTCGGACCAATAACTTGAAAACGCGTCAAAGGATTTGAATGATATTTTGCACAGCTGTTATGTACAATAAAATACAGGTCAAGTTCGATTTTTACCATGATCCAAAAAATAGTTTTCGAGATAGGCCACTTTGAAAAATCAAATTTCATGAAATTTTTAGTTTCCGACCAATGACTTGAAAACGCGTCATGGGATTCAAATGATATTTTGTACACCTGTTAAGTACAATAAAATACAGGTCAAGTTCAATTTCCAGCATGATCCGAAAAATAGTTTTCGAGATAGGCCACTTTGAAATCAAATTTTATGAACTTTTGATATTATATCGTGGCGGGGTATCATTTAATGTCCCATTACATGCCCTATTTTTAAGTCCTGAAATTTTATGGAAAAGAAACTTCAAAAACCTTCAAAGATTACCTGAAAGAAATTTTTTTCCACTGGAGTTAAAAAAGTATCGTTTTCTTATTGGCTTATTATAGTTAAAAGTGATGTGCAATTCTTAAAAACTATCCCTTTTATTTCAACATTTTTTTTTAATTTTCAATGACAATAGTTGTACACCAATAATAAAAAGATGTTTTTGTAGTTTTTGCTTGCATTGTTTAAGTATTGAATGCAGAGTTAGATAATTAAATTATGTTATTTGTTATTTCAGCCTCTAGACTTGGTAGACGTCCAAAGAGAATGAAAGATCCCTCAGGCAAGGAGAAGCCCACAACAAACTTGCCCATTGCTCCTTACCCTGCGAATCAGGATGTCAATAAAGGCCGTCTCCAGGAGTTACAAGGATTTTTACAACAGGGCGGTACTTTAAAGCCTGAAATGATGGAGGCTTTCTTAAGTGCTGCTCAGGTCAGTTTTAGGGAGCACCAACGTACCCATAACACCACAAACAATAACAATACAAATGTTATGAACAATACAACTGTAAATACTATAAATACAACAAAACCACATGGTCAAAGAGCGGGGAATGACTCTGGGTACTCCAGTCTGAGTAGTCCGTCGAGTAACAAAAGTTCCTCTCCTCCTCAGGAAAACCAACAGATCTGTAGTATAGATGGAGAAAACAATGTGGAAGAAAGTAAAAAGTCACTGAATGTAGACTCAAATATGCTTGGCATGTGCATTCCGACCACTACACAATATTCTGTTGATATAAAACCTGAACCTACTGAGAGATTAACATCTTGTTCAAAAACGGGGGCTCATAATGCTGTGATGGATTTTTGCCCTCAGGACCTCGATGTTTTTAATCAAAATAGTTTAGCAGATATTCAAGAGTCGGGTTTTGATGTGAACTTTGATAGTCGGTATAGTAGCCATTCAGAATTGGAGTTGTCAACACTGTATACAGAACAAAGAGATGAGGGAATGACGATACCATCAGCAATTGAAGAAATGTTCGAGGACAATACATTTGCTATTGATGTTGACAAAATCCTCACTGAGGTAAAGAAGAAGCCGTCTGATATTCGACGAAATCTTATTGATCAAGTCACAGAGGAAGTTGTCAGTGCACATTTTAAGACATGTAAACCTACTTATCAGAACGTGAGAGAAGCCAATGCTAGATTTGAAAAGTTAAAATCACAGAATTTATTGGTGAGTATTGGTCTGATTCCAAATTCTGTAAACACTATCAAACATCAATGACATGAGGTAATTATTAAAAAAAGGCATTTAAAGAAGATAACAATCCTTATAGCCTCTAGTTTTATTTTATTGGCTGGATTTTTACAGAGTGAAAAATCCAGGTTATAAAATGGTGAGTGTTGGGTGTGGGAACAAATTTTCATAACAGATTTCATACCTACTACTTATCACATCCCATTGATATTTGGTATACAGCATCAATGTGGGGTCTCATAACATGTGATTTGATTTCAGATTTGTCAATCACTTACTTCCTGTTTAATGAACTGTGGTCATTTTTGACTTGGACTTCTTTATTGCTAATACATGTAATAGGATGAAATATTTTAGTCACTACAAAATATAGGTACATGTTATGTATTGCTGAGATTGTGAGCCTTTACACAATGTTACAAAAAAACAAAAACAATATATGTTGTATCAAATTTTAATGATCATGTTTTATACAAATACAATTTATACAATGTAACTATCAGTAGTACATGTACTTAACTTTATGATTTGTATGAATATATTCAATTCTCTCTAAATTCTCCCTTAATAATTTTCTGTTTTCAAATAACTTTTACCACTACTACCAGAGTTCAGGTTATTGACAAAAGATGTATTGTAAAACATTGGTTGTTAAATAACAATAAATCTTTACATTGTCTAAAGTAAATGTTTTCTGGATTCCTAAGAGGAAGATTTGTAGGTCTTCTAATTACATTCAGGCTTAGAGACAGAAATAGGCTTGTCAGCTACAGTATTGACATACAAATAATGAGATTACTGTCGTTATATAATATCTATCTGGCTGCTGAGACTATTGTTAAAGGGTCATAGTATTGTCTAATAAGGATCAATCCTTGTCAACTTGTTGTACTTGAATCTTAAAATGGGGAAAAGATTTATTTTCTTGTAAGTCTATGGAAAAATTTTCATCTTTTTCATTCATATAAAAGATGAGTTAAAAATCTGCCACCATTAGCAGTCTTCTACATGTTATTATTTGGTGATTCATTCCAGAAGAAACAATTTCTGTCTCTGTTTTAAGGTCATTTAATAGTATCTATTATAAAATAATAAATTTGCAAACATAGCATTGCAGTCTTATTACATGTACTTTGAAATTATCGAGTGTCAAAATTGAGAAATAATCTTATTAAGTCATGAACACTAGTGCTGCTTACCATAGTTAACCACTAACAACATTTGACACTTTCTAAATTAATTAGATGCTATATTTAATTTAATCTTTTGTTTAGCCTGACTTTAGTCAAATGACGATTCAGAAACTATATTTAATTTGATCTTTTGTTTAGCCTGACTTTAGTCAAATGACGATTCAGAAACTATATTTAATTTGATCTTTTGTTTAGCCTGACTTTAGCAAGATGAAGGTTGACCCTTCCAAGATGTGGGACCAATATGTACAGAATATGGTTCCAGAGATTACGTTAGTCGTCAAATTCTGTAAACAGATACCAGGTACTTGTAATACTTGTTACACTGCAAAATACAAGCTGGTTGACCAGACCTTATCTTTATTTACTTTTAGCTCCATGTTCAATAAAAAATAATGAGATGTGGAATAAGTGTACGTGACACTGCCCACAATCAAGCCGCAATTCAGAAAACCACAATGGACAACCCCCAGCAGCCTTCAACGAGGCCATTTAGCACTGCTTGCTGTTCTGCAATTGGCCCATGGTCTAAATAAAATGCATATAATTCAAATCCAGTCCTGAAATAGTCACAGATAGATCCCCTTCTTAAACAAGGAACAGAAAACATCAAAAAGACAAGTACAAACGAAAGCTTTGTCAAAGATTCCTGGCTTAGGACAGGCACATATAATATGTGGCAGGGTTAAACTAGTTTTTTGGGCCCAACCTACCCCCTATCAATTTTCCTAGACAAAGCACAAAAATAAAGATTTCCCCAATGGATGATAGCCCTGCTTTAAATCTATGATAAAACTGATAAATTCTTTCCATTATTTGGTTTGCACCAGTTGAACCTAAAATTCATGTTCCATTATCTGGTTCCGCACAAGCAGTTTGCATCAAAAGACGAACCAGACAACCTATGACAACACAAAATAAACTGGTGTGAACTGCATAATGGAAAGCGACCTTGGTAACTGCTATCATGAAGGCTATGGCAAGCACTTGGTGTTTGTCATTTGCTCATTCACTTTCCAAACTCTTCTGGCAAAAGCAACTAGTAAAGCTGTTCATTTCCATTTTTTTGGTACTAAGCTGATATTAGAATCTGTCTCAGTTAAAAGAAAATCATTGTTTTGATGGCCCTTTGACTTATTATACTCCTACTTTCAAGAAGTTGAGGAATACTGTTTTACCCTTGATTATCGGTTTATGTTCCTTGGTCATCTACTTTCTGTTTACCAAAAACTTAGGTTTTTACACACAGTGGCCATATATGCAAAATTTCTGTCACAGTTTTCATAGCAAATATATGACATAGAAGTCTGATATTTTTCCCTGCTCTGGTGAAAGCCAGGGGATGATGTTTTGCTGTTCAATGTACGTACATAAGTACATACTTATGTCAAGGACAATCTCTGTAACCATTGGGACTGAGTGGGAGTAGAAAGATGAAATGAGGGCCATTGATTGCATTGTAGGTGGGGACATTTCCAAAGGGAGGCCTAAGGGCACATTATTCCTTTGTCACACAACTTCTCCCAGGTTATTTGGAATATCGAACTGAAACTTGGCTCAGTAGTTGCACTATGGACGTAGATTTGCTGAAGGTTTCACAATTTTGACAATGCCCCTAGGGGCTGGGCTGCATAGGTAGCCTAAGGGCACATTCCTTGGTCATGCAATTCGTCTTAGGTTATTTGGAATACAGAATTGAAACTTGGTGCAGTATTTGCACTATGGATGTAGACTGTGCCAAAGGTTTCAGCATTTTGATAATGGCCCTAGGGTCTGGGCTGCATAGGTTCCCTAAGGGCACATTATTCCTTTGTCACACAAATCTTGCCAGGCTATTTGGAATACAGAACTGAAACTTGGCTCAGTAGTTCCACCATGTTTGTAGATGTCCCTAGAGGCTGGGCTACATAGTTAGCCTTTATACTTATACCAGGTTATTTGGAATATGGAACTGAAACTTTATTTTTTTTTGTGTCAGCTAAATTAACCTCAGAATTAGTTTAGATTGATGTACCTACCCCTAAACCATATATAAATAATCTTATTAAAACAATTTCATTCTATGTGAAATTATCTCAGGACCGCTGGCCCCTGTAAAAATCTGTTTGGCAAGTGAAATTTGTAGAAATTTTACATGCGATAAATAGAGAATAAAACTTGAATCTCAAATCGTAATTTCTAATTAAACAATATCTAACAGTTATAGTGCCAGTTCATTTCTTTCTGTTATTTGCCCTATATACTATCAACACAAGAAAAGCACGGAGATATGCAGCCTGGCTGCTTTGACTAGTTTGCATATAGCTGTATCCCGTAATGCCACATGGTTTAATATAGCGTTCATGCTCCTAGGTCATCAACTTCCTGTTCATTGTATACTTAAGTATGCAAGGTTGGGATATCACTAGTAAGAATAAGCTCACAGATTTATTTGTTTTTGACTCAAACTGAAATATTAAACACTTTACCAAAGCCTTCATTTGATCAAAGATCATTTAATTGTCAGATAAATCTATTGCTCTAGAAAAAAACCAATTGCAGATAGAAAAGTTAAGTTGCTGCTTATAAATACATCATTTCACTTGACAAGAATCTATTGAATCTGACCTTGAGCAGTTACACCAGATATATGTCATAAAATATTTTCCAAGAGATTAAGATCTTTTATTTCCCTTAATTAGACAAGAATTTATTTCATATTTCTTTCAGTTATCAAGTACAGAGGCAAATAATATTAATATATAAATGTAACATTTTATTACAGTAAAATCTGTGTAAATTAAAATTCACTGCTTAAACTATATAAAATTCCTAAGTGATTGTTTTACACTGGCATTTTTGCCACTACATGTACGTGTATGTCATGGTTCTATTTGAGTTGCTTGCTGCTAGACCAAACCCTATTTGCATGATCCTATTCAGTTTCAATTAAAAAAAAAAACTTTATATCTTGTCACCTATTATTTCCATACATTTTGCCCCAAGTCTTGAAGATTGGTTTCATTGTATTTCATTAGATTTAATCTTCAACATCCTAGCATCTTATTACAGCTTGAGTGAATTGTATTGTTTTCCTTCTTATCTCATGTTTTTTTTCCATTTAAGGAAATCTTAAATATCTGATATCTAAGGTTATTACTAGTGCATAAATGTTTAACAGAGAGATGAGATATTGCTGCAAGTGTCTTTGGGTTATGAAACTAGCTTTTATATCTTTTTTATGTATCTTACTCCCAATTAAATCATTAAACCCCATTTTATTTATCCTTAAGCTGACCTTTTTACTTAGCTGTAACTAAAGCTTACTTAGCAAATTGGTTTTCCAACTATCAAGAATTAAAGCCAATATATGTACTCATGTATGTGACTCTAGGATTGAATTCATTTCTAAAATTAGTGACAGTAAAAGGTTTATAAATTTAATGGAAAAGATATGTGAAATAAGTGTCCATTACACAACTTCCAGAATTTGACCAGAAAACAACATTTTTTACATTAACTACATTGAACTAACAAAAAATATTTCAGTCAATAAATTGTCTTGAAGCTCAGAATTTGAATTGAAAATATTTTACAATATACAATGAGGAAACATTTATAATGGCAAAAACCATTAGACTTATGTCTAAGCTGGCTGAACAATTATACTCATTAAAACTTTTCTTTTTCATTTTAGGTTTTGATGAGATTTGTCAAGAAGACCAGATCAATTTAATTAAGCAGGGTTCATTTGAGGTGATGTTGGTCAGAATGTGTAACTTGGTAGACATCGAAAAAGAAGAAATATTTGATCCAGACATGAAAATGAAGTGTCCTAAGTAAGCTATAGAAATTTATGTAATGATACTGAATCTGTTTGATGTTAGGCCATAATAAAATAGTTCCTAGATTCTCAACCAAATTTCTTAAAGATATGCAGCAGGGGGGCGAATTTTATTTTTTAATTTATATCCATTTTGACAAAAGATGCTGCCATTTTAAAAAATAAACTCCATAAACAGACATAATTTTCCAAAATATCAAAAATAACATTTCTAAAGCAGCTTAGAAAATAAGGGCGGGAGGGGATGAGAATCTAGGATATTTTTTCATATTGGCCTTAGGGAACCCATCTATATTTTGTAACATGATATAGATGTGCAACTATTTAAATTGATCTGATCGATTTTTTTTGTAGGGGGTGCATTTTAGAGATTAAAACAGTTGCTCCAGGGCTTTAAACAAATATTTTAGTGTTGTTGTCAAAGGACAAGTTTTTTCACCTGGAAACCAAAGTAAAAAAACCTGCAAAACCAAAGTACACCCTCGGGCTTTCCTGAATGTTTCACTCTATTATCAACAGTTTTGACTTGAAAATAATATGTTGACCTTAGAGTTTTCTTTTTTCATTTTTTCAGAGCCCTTGTATTAGAGATGCCTTTAGGGACATTTATGGTGGAATTTTTCAAGGTAGCCAAATCATTTAACCCCCTGCAGTTAACGGATGGAGAAATAGGACTATTTACTGCTGCTCTCATTATTTGTCCAGGTAAACAAACTGAATTATTTTGACATTCTGAGTGGTCAATTTTCCACTTGAAAAAAACAAACTGAACTTAGGGGGTAAGTCTGTGATTGCATGGACTAATCCTATAAGCAATGAAGGCATACTACGGTAAGGTTGTGCATACATGGACTAACCTCCTTTGTTCAGTATTCCCTACCTGTATGAAAATAGGTTTGTCTGTTACCTGCCAAAGGTAACAGGTACTCCAGTTTCCTCCACCATTAAACTGACCACCCTATATGGTCCGGTGCATCAAAAGGGTGTTAAACCCTTAACCACACACACATTAGTTTAGTTAGATTTTGTTTTGGAAAGGTGTTTTTTTTTGCAAATGTTCAACTTATTCTGAGTTTAATTAATACCTTATTTAGGTTATATTACGTATGATAAAGATATAAGATAACTCCAAAACCCGAACAGAGATGACTTTTCTAAAATTTTCAAAGAAGATAAGACAAAGAAGAACAGACAGTATGACATAAAAATAATATTTAGACATGTTATCACAATGGCTCAGACTTAGTAGAGGTAATTGAAATGTCTAAGACCACTAAGCCGATTGGCCCCTAGATTAAATTTGGAAGTTTGATGTTATACAACTCTATCCTTATTGCTTTTCAACAAAAAATAAACAATCAATCAATCAGTATAACCATATGGCAGCATAGCAACAAGTCACAGATTATTTTATGCAAGTAACACCTACTTAAATGATTGATCAGTAAACATGCACCTGTGTGCATCCATGCATTGTTTACTACCCTTTAATTTCAAAATTAATGTCGTTTAAGTGTATTAAGAACACATTTGAATGATAAACAACTAAAACTAGGTCCTACTACTATCTGTACCTTTCTATTTCAGTCAAAACAATCTGTTATAATCTATGCATTATTATGGGTTAATAGAATAGATAATAAAAGTATGGAAATTTTTATTTCTTTGCTAAAAAAATCAGGTTTTCATCCTACACTCATAAATTAATTTTAATTTCTGCATCTTCTTTGATGTATTGGGTTGTTGCATATAATCAACAGATGCGACCCCATAAATGCACTTGGAAGCTTTTATAAGGAAGAACCTTTGCATAATTCTTTGGCAGGTGTCTTACATCTGTGTCAAGATGACAAAGTGATTATTAAGTCTCCCAAACGAAGTTTGGAGACTTATTGTTTTTGTTGCGTTTCTTATTATTATTATTATTATTATTATTATTAAGTCCCCCAAACAACGTTTGGGGACTTATTGTTTTTGCACCGTTTCTTATTATTATTATTCTTCTTCTTCCGATTCTTCCACTTAGTCGTGAACTTGTCCGGAGATCCCAGAGAAAACGACTCCACATATCAATATGAAACTTGGCAGGATAATAGATATTAAAGAAAGGAAGCTTCGTTGACAATCGGACTTTTCAAAATGGCCGCCGTTTCCATGGAAACAGGAAAATGGACTAAATAACGGACATTGCAATATCTCGGTAACCTAGGTGCACAGGGTTCTGAAATTTTGTAGGTTGATAGAGCAAAACATTCTCTTTCATAATATGAAAAAAAATTTTGAAGCGATATTTACGGTTTTCGAGATATAAATAAAAATGTGATTTCTCAAGGGAGATAATCGGGTCGAAATTTTCAAAGTGCTCCGATTTACATGAAAATTTATATTTAGGGGTTTTTTGACATGCTGAAGAGAATAGTGGCAAATACGGGTCGTTTGGGGGACTTTGTGACTTGCTTGCAATCACAGTTAATACTTGTTCTTCTTCTTCTTTCTCGCGCCGCCAACTTGTTCCGGGGCCCTTTTGTACTTTATACTTGACCTATTTAATTCAAATTTGGCACAGTGGTAGAACCCTATGAGATGTGGGTCCTCCCTGAAATTCAAGTATGGGGACCCCCCAGGGGCTGTGCCACGCCCCCCCCAAATACCCCCAAAAATGATATTTTTTTAATATGTCGAAAATAGTTCAAATAACTACTTTATAACCATACATATTATTAATCCTTATGTTAAGACGAATCATTTGGTACCATAGGGGGGTCCCAGGGGGTCATGCCCCGCCCCCTCAAATTACAAAATCCTTAATATCTTTAAAATTATTGAGATCCCCACCCTATAACCATATATATTATTATTCCTTATGATAAGACGAATCATTTGGTACCATAGGGGGGTCCCAGGGGGTCATGCCCCACCCCCCTCAAATTACAAAATCCTTAATATCTTGAAAATCATTGAGATCCCCACCCTATAACCATATATATTATTACTCCTTATGATTAGACGAATCATTTGGTACCATATGGGGGGGTCCAATGGGGTCATGCCCCGCCCCCTCAAATTACAAAATCCTGAATATCTTGAAAATTATTGAGATCCCCACCCTATAACCATATATATTATTATTCCTTATGATAAGACGAATTATTTGGTAACATAGGGGGGTCCAAGGGGGGTCATGCCCCGCCCCCCTGAAATTACAAAATCCTTCATAGCTTGAAAATCATTGACATCCCAACTCTATAACCATATATATTATTACTCTTTATGATTAGACGAATCATTTGGTACCATAGGGGGGTCCCACGGGGTCATGCCCTGCCCCCCTTAAATTACAAAATCCTTAATATCTTGAGAATCATTGGGATCCCCACCCTATAACCATATATATTATTTCTTCTTATGATAAGACAAATTATTTGTTGCCATAGAGGGGTACCAGGGGGTCATGCCCCACCCCCTCAAATTACAAAATCCTTAATATCTTTAAAGACATTGAGATCCCCACCCTATAACCATATATTTTATTACTACTTATTTTGGGGGAAAGCATTTGTAACCATAGGGGAGTCTGAGATTATTACATGGGAGTCAATTGGGAAACTTCGTTTGGGAGACTTAGTAACAGTTTCACTGTTACACTTATTACTTGTCTTACAAACTTTCAAAAGGATTTCAGTTTGTCTTGTAAAACACATATTGTTTCATCTTCAAACATTTGGTGTTGATTTTCTCACTTCCCTATCAGCAGAATGATGATGCATGCTTGATATAATTTACTGTACATTAGCAGCCTGGATTGAAGAGTAGTTAAGGTGGCTAGTCAATAATCTATGGCTAAAAATTGTTGAACTACTAAATATAATGGCTTGCTCACCCGTATAAACTGTCGAATCTGTCAAATAAACCAAAAGCCTGTCTAATTCAAGCTGGATAAAAAAAAAATAATGTCTTCTTCATGTTTCCCTAAATACTCAAGTACAATGTAGTATAAAACAAACATTTATCTTTACCAAATAAATTCTTCCATTTCCCAGAGGTTCATTTTAGACTGGTTTCAATGTATAATGGTTGTCAGAAAACAGTCCTGACTTATCACTGCAGTAATATCTGCCAATAAAACTGATTGAACACTTGATTAAACTGACTAAACACTTGATAAGACTGATTAAACACTTGATGAGACTGATCAAACACTTGATAAGACTGATTAAACACTTGATGAGACTGATCAAACACTTGATGAGACTGATCAAACACTTGATATAACTGATTAAACTCTTGATTAAACTGATCAAACACTTGAAAAGACGGATCAAACGCTTGATAAGACTGACCAAATCTTGAAAAGACTGATTAAACACTTAAGACAGATCAAACACTTGATAAGACTGATGAAACACTTGATAAAACTGATAAAGCATTTGATTAAGACAGATCAAACACTTGATAAGACTGATCAAACACTTGATGAGACTGATCAAACACTTGATGAGACTGATCAAACACTTGATGAGACTGATTAAACACTTGATAAGACTGATCAAACACTTGATAAGACTGACCAAATCTTGAAAAGACTGATTAAACACTTGATTAAGACAGATCAAACACTTGATTAAGACAGATCAAACACTTGATTAAGACAGATCAAACACTTGATTAAGACAGATCAAACACTTGATTAAGACAGATCAAACACTTGATTAAGACAGATCAAACACTTGAAAAGACAGATCAAACACTTGATATAACTGATTAAACTCTTGATTAAACTGATCAAGCACTTGAAAAGACGGATCAAACGCTTGATAAGACTGACCAAATCTTGAAAAGACTGATTAAACACTTGATTAAGACAGATCAAACACTTGATGAGACTGACTAAACACTTGATAAGATGGATCAAACACTTGATAAGACTGACCAAATCTTGAAAAGACTGATTAAACACTTGATTAAGACAGATCAAACACTTGAAAAGACAGATCAAACACTTGATATAACTGATTAAACTCTTGATTAAACTGATCAAGCACTTGAAAAGACGGATCAAACGCTTGATAAGACAGATCAAACACTTGAAAAGACAGATCAAACACTTGATTAAGACAGATCAAACACTTGAAAAGACAGATCAAACACTTGATATAACTGATTAAACTCTTGATTAAACTGATCAAGCACTTGAAAAGACGGATCAAACGCTTGATAAGACTGACCAAATCTTGAAAAGACTGATTAAACACTTGATTAAGACAGATCAAACACTTGATGAGACTGACTAAACACTTGATAAGATGGATCAAACACTTGATAAGACTGACCAAATCTTGAAAAGACTGATTAAACACTTGATTAAGACAGATCAAACACTTGAAAAGACAGATCAAACACTTGATTAAGACAGATCAAACACTTGATAAGACTGACCAAATCTTGAAAAGACTGATTAAACACTTAAGACAGATCAAACACTTGATAAGACTGATGAAACACTTGATAAAACTGATAAAGCATTTGATTAAGACAGATCAAACACTTGATAAGACTGATCAAACACTTGATGAGACTGATCAAACACTTGATGAGACTGATTAAACACTTGATAAGACTGATCAAACATTTGATAAGACTGACCAAATCTTGAAAAGACTGATTAAACACTTGATTAAGACAGATCAAACACTTGATGAGACTGACTAAACACTTGATAAGATGGATCAAACACTTGATAAGACTGACCAAATCTTGAAAAGACTGATTAAACACTTGATTAAGACAGATCAAACACTTGAAAAGACAGATCAAACACTTGATTAAGACAGATCAAACACTTGAAAAGACAGATCAAACACTTGATATAACTGATTAAACTCTTGATTAAACTGATCAAGCACTTGAAAAGACGGATCAAACGCTTGATAAGACTGACCAAATCTTGAAAAGACTGATTAAACACTTGATTAAGACAGATCAAACACTTGATGAGACTGACTAAACACTTGATAAGATGGATCAAACACTTGATAAGACTGACCAAATCTTGAAAAGACTGATTAAACACTTGATTAAGACAGATCAAACACTTGAAAAGACAGATCAAACACTTGATTAAGACAGATCAAACACTTGAAAAGACAGATCAAACACTTGATATAACTGATTAAACTCTTGATTAAACTGATCAAGCACTTGAAAAGACGGATCAAACGCTTGATAAGTCTGACCAAATCTTGAAAAGACTGATTAAACACTTGATTAAGACAGATCAAACACTTGAAAAGACTGATTAAACACTTGATTAAGACAGATCAAACACTTGAAAAGACAGATCAAACACTTGATATAACTGATTAAACTCTTGATTAAACTGATCAAGCACTTGAAAAGACGGATCAAACGCTTGATAAGACTGACCAAATCTTGAAAAGACTGATTAAACACTTGATTAAGACAGATCAAACACTTGAAAAGACAGATCAAACACTTGATATAACTGATTAAACTCTTGATTAAACTGATCAAGCACTTGAAAAGACGGATCAAACGCTTGATAAGACTGACCAAATCTTGAAAAGACTGATTAAACACTTAAGACAGATCAAACACTTTATAAGACCTACCAAACACTTGATAAGACTGATGAAACACTTGATGAGACTGATCAAACACTTGATGAGACTGATCAAACACTTGATGAGACTGATCAAACACTTGATGAGACTGATCAAACACTTGAAAAGACCTACCAAATACTTGATAAGACTGATTAAAAACTTGATAAAACTGATAAAACACTTGAGAAGACTGATTAGACACTTGATAAAACTGATCAAACACTTGATAAGACTGATTATGCACTGATTAAATGACTTCTGTTTTTCAGATCGTAAGAATATCAAGAACTCAGTGGCTATCATGAAACTGCAGCTTCTATTATTACAGTCCTTATATGTACTGATCAAGAAAAATCATAGTGGTGAGTATGGGCTTTATTACTATACCCATGCTTATAAAAAGGGTGAGGATTCTGGTTATCCTCTGTCTGTCTGTTACCAAAACATAACTTATATCAGTTTTCTCAGCAGCTACCCAATACCGTGACTTGAAATTTAGTATATAACTTTAGTATGAGGTCCTTATTTCAAATCTGTTGCCTATTTTAACATTTTAGTCATGATAGTCAATGTTTTTTCATTAGTTTTCTTAACAACTTAAAATCACAGTAACATGATATTTAGTGTTATTAGTAATCATTACATTTTCCCTTTGATACATGCCGCTGATAAACCCTGTATCATGAACAGGTGTTTATCACCAAATTAATTGGGTCAGTACGATGATGTAGCACTTAAATGATATTAGTTCCTATCAAAAACATTAAAAATAAACACTTTAGAACGAAAAAATAACATTTTGTCGCTTGGTGATTACAGATAAAATGAATATAGGACTTTTCAAATTTTGAGATCGAGTTTATCACTGGTTAATGGTTCATTCACCCTTTGGGTTCACCATAAACCAGGATAAACTAGATCTTAAGATTTAAAAGTCCTATATTCTGTATTGATTCCTTAAGTATATCATGTTTTGTATATTAAATATGCAGATTTTTGGCCGATAAACATTTCTGAAATTGAGTTACACTTGTCAAAAATACTGTATATGACCATATTGAAAAAATTGAGACATCAAAATGTATAAACTATGACTCATAGTTAATATTCCTTGCATAAAAGTTAAAAATCAAGCAAAATTAATTGTTTTTTCTTCAGGCTTACGTTCTTTTGTCACTTCTCCATCTGTGATATTTTGTGTTACAAACAAACCCTATTACTTTTTTGCATTCTAGTTGAATTTGTCAAGTACCTTGTAATATTTGTTTTTCCAGATTAAGTAAATGGGGTAAAACTTGCATAATACACTAAGAGAAGACACAAGCTCATGCATTTAAAAAGAAGGTGTAATTTTTTGTCTATTTTCAGATTTTGATACATTGTTTGTTGACCTGATGAACAGAATACCAATGTTTAGGGGAATAAATGCCAAACATGCCATGGAACTAAATAACATGAAAATGCACTCGCCTGAAAGCATGAATATGTTCCCAGATCTTCATAAAGAAGTTTTCATGGATAATGCGAAATAAAAGTGTGGATGTCAAAATTTTTGTGCAAACATTAACCTTAAATAGTTGGAACTGTTATGTTCTGAACTGTTTTCATAGAAATTATCTACATATATATAAGGTCTAGGTTACAAGCTTGTACTGCTTGGAGGTCAGATTGCTAAATTGTATCGGACATGAAAAGTATGAACCAGGCTTCTACTGCTGGATAGGATTACTAGTTCCAATGTACTATAAATGTCCACCATCTTATACATGTCGTAAATTGTCATAAAAACATGTGACTAAAGTGCTAGATATTGAACTTGAAGAATTATCACAACATGACATCGATTTCCAAAATATCCTGTTTTGGGGCTTTGATTAAAAAAAAAAACTAGCAAACATTTAAACAAAATCATCAATATAGTGCTACATTACTACTTGTTAAGTTACAATGTGATGCATCATTTTCTTTTATCCCCATTATACCATATAAATTAGCCAGCAAATGAATTGTAATAATACCAGTAATCAGATTATTTGAAGTACATGTTATCAGATATCTTACTTCTGTACAATTAAGCTACTTAGCTACTTAAAATGTGGGATCTACAAACTATAAGAATAAATAATAAGTTTGTAAAAAAAAATATTATATACATTTAAGGGGGGTAAGAGGAGTGGGTGTTTATAGTGAGTTTATAGCATTTACCAATACACTGTACCATGTTGTGATAGTTAACATTCAGAAAGGTTGTACCTAAAGGGTTAATATCAATGATAAAAAATACATTGTTTCAAATCAAATATCATTAAAACCAATTAATTATGTCAGAATTGTAAAATACGTAAAATTATGTAAATACTTAAGAGCAATGTACTTTGTACATATTTGAATCTTGTATCAGTATTTTCTGTAGTAACATCTGGTCTGTGCATTGATTTGTAATCTACATTTTGTACATTGTAAATGACAATTAATTCTCCATCATGTTTATTTAATGATGTTATACTACATAGAGTGTATACCACCACTGTGCCTAAGAAGAAGGATAACTTTTATAATATATAGATTTGGTTTTAGTCCATATTTTAACTGTATTTTTAACATTTCTTCTTTTCCTCTCATAAAGCATACAAGGAAAAAAGGGTTTTGTCTTTCTAAGTGAGATAACATTTGTCATAAGGATTTGTCTTGGACATGTGGGTAAAGAATAAAATTAACACATACAAGATGTCTACATGTTATTAAGGAAAAAAATCTCTGGATATTGAAATTTAATTTAAATTGTCATTTTACATTTCCCACATTTGATTTTGGACAATGTACAATTGAAAGTCTAATATTTAAATATCTTCACATATGATTTAAACCTAATCCATCATTTGACATCATTTTCACTTTAAAAATCTGACATTCTTTTATTTCTCTTTTGTCTTATTGTTCACATGAAATAACTTTCATTTGTCTTTGATATTTTATCTTTGAAATGAACAAGGAAGTAAATAAAAATATTCAGATTTCAAAAATTCATAATATATTTTGAAGCCTTCACTTCAATCAGTGATAGTTACAGAGATTATATACATCAGAAAATGAAAGTAAAATTGCCCCATTATATGTTGATAATAATTACTATCTTTTCTTTAGTCGAAGAAATAGGAAGAATAAACATGGGGGAAATATCAGATTTCATCTAAAGGTTTATCATGACTTTCAGACCTAAATGTCAAATCAGAACTTCTATACTTTGAAATGCAAAAAAAGGTCCAAATCTGATAAAATTACATTGTACATGTATGTACATCAATTTCAAAATTTTTCCCTGTAAAACAAAAAATGAATTTTTAAGGATATAATGAAAACACTCTTTAGCATATACTATACTTTGAAATGCAAAAAAAAAGGTCCAAATCTGATAAAATTACATTGTACATGTATGTACATCAATTTCAAAATTTTTCCCTGTAAAACAAAAAATGAATTTTTTAGGATATAATGAAAACACTCTTTAGCATATACATTTCATCAACTTTAGTTTGGCTTTTGTTAGATACACTTTTTTTTTTATTATTCACAAAAGCAACATTTTAACTTTCAATGACATTATTTTACAGAGTGATCGTTTAAACAACATACTAATACATGTTGTATTAATTTTCTGTCTAAGAACTAAAATGCCTACACTATATTGACAAGCTCTTTGCATATATTTTATGAATTATTTTGTGTATTAACCCGGTGTTAATTAAGACATTTCCTGTATAGATTTTATTGTACAGAGCATGTGATATAATATTTATTATTGTTATATTAGAGGAGAATTATAACATTATAAAATCATGTTATTAAACTAAGAGGCTGTCATCATTCACTCTCCCATGGACATAAGATTTTTTTATTAACTTTAACTTTTTGCAAAATCGTAGATAAAATAATTAATGAGTTGAGAAACTGATTATACATTGAAATAGTTGTGAAAAATACCTAACGCAAGTTAGCTTAGAAAGATCATATGTATACATATATAACTGTGGCGGATCCAGACATTTTCAAATGGAAGGGCGCGCAATGAAAAATAACTTATTGGACCTCTTGTTTCATGCAGTTCCTAACAATTTTTTTCTGTCAAACAGGAGCGTGCCCGGCACGCCAGTCCTAAATCGGCCTTAGTATAAATTAGGAAAAATCTAAAACATTCAAACAAAGGAACAATGCTTTCATTTCTGTTTTCTTTTCTCCAAAAAATATGTATGTTTCTGAATGATGACAGCTTCTTATAATAATTGTTAAGACATGTGTAACTTTGCTCAAAGTTTTTATTTTTGTCCAGGTATTGTACCGGTTTTAGTAGATTAAAGCAGCTTCAACTTTTTGTTTGAAAGATCTCCCTTGTGGTCAGGTCTAGAATTCTAGATATAGCTTTGCTTAACTGGGCGGATGTGGATGTTTCTCAGAAAACTTTTCAGATAATAGGAATTGGTTTGTTTGATCTCGAAGTAGATAAAGACTACCAGCTTCTACGCAAAAATTTTGACAGAATTGAATTTTCCAGTTTAGGCTGTGGTTTGATTTAACTATAAATGTTTTATCAGTTTAATTGTAAAAGCAGGCGGGTGATACTTCAATTTTATTTGAAAACGAATGAAATTTAGAATTTTAAAATCATGGCAAGTCTTTGCTATCAATTTTGTGGGCATTTTAAGATTTCTGCTTGTTTTGACATTCTATTGTGTTATTGAGATATTTAGATTATTTGTTTTGTGTTTTAGTGTTCTATTGTTTAGCAATTGTATGTTTTATTTTCAATCTTCAATTAGATATAAAAAAATCTTATGATTCAAATGGATGGAGTTTTATTAAAAGTTGTCCAAAATGTATTTGGAATCTAAATGTTTCAAGTGTATTTACATTGGTCCTAGATATGTTTTATTGTCAAATTAAAACATGAGATAATTTATCATTTTCACTTCTATTTTGACCTTCATATGAGTTTCTAGAATGTGATTATATATACATGTATAGTGCTTAAACAATCAGACATAATACAAAGACACACCTTTCTACCAGCCTGGGGGTAACAGCTATATCTCCCTACCCCGTACATACAGGATGAACCTCCATAAAAGGGAGATAATTCATTAAATCTTTATTTTGATTCACTTCTGGTTAGAAATGAAATGTAGTTGTTAAATGATGGAATTTTTCAAAGATTTTTAAAAATGATGTTGCAGAATGAATGATAATTAAATATATAACAGATTTTTTTGAAGTTATTCCAGTAGTCAGTTAAAAAATTTTGATGGATAGGGTTAAAAGTACCCTTGATATTGTACTAGGTAATTTGCTAAGATTATCTGTCCTTGACTGACCGTAGAAGACCTGAAATATGTACATTCTTTAACCTTAGGAATTACTTTGAACATTTTGATACCAGTTAATAAAACTGTACTCTAGTGTCTGGTAATCTTTCATTTGTCTTGAAAATAATGACTTTGTGTCATGCCATACCTTCTCTTTTAATCTGTTATTCACAGGCTGGCTAAAGGGTGTACAGAAAAACAAGTGCCATATGAAACAAGTGTATTTGTTTCATTGTAAATTATCATCCTGTAAATACCATTCGTGTATTCTATATTTAGAAACTAATTGTTAGCCATCAATCTTAACCTGCGTGTCATGAGGTTGGGATGAATATAGTGTTATTGACTTAATATAGTAAAAAATTATATGTTTTAACATCACAAAAAAAAAAATTGTTAATGTACTTTGTGAAAAACAATAAAATCTTCAGTTTTATTATTGTGTTTATTTACCATCTGTGTCACAACAGGTTCAGTGAGCAAATTGTCTCCACTTGACATTTGTTCTACTCCACAGCCCATTATCTGTTAACTTTTGAAATGTGTACTCCAAGTCAACAAATGTCCAATTGAAATATTAAAATGGATCAAAGCTTATGCACACATAAAGTTCAGCTGATTGAGATCTACACAATACAGTTATTATGTCTCCCCCCACTTTTGTGGGGTGTCATATTGTTTCTGTAGTGTCCTTCTGTCCGTCACAAAGTTTGTCAGGGCAACTTCTTTGAAACTTCGGAACCCAATTAATGAAACTAAGTATAAAGGAAGGACATTATAGGCAGTTGTGCATATTACCAGGAAATTGTGATCCTCAAACTTTTGTGGGAGTTATGACCTTTTGAAGTTAGAAATTTGCTGAAAACTAGTCAGTGCAACTCCTCTTAAACTACTGAACCGAATTCAAAGAAACTTGGTTTATAGAAAGAATACCGGGTACCATATGTAGTTGTGCATGTTACCAAGAAATTTTTATTCCCAAAATATTGTCGGAGTTGTGGCCTTTTAAACTTAGAACTTTTTGGGGGGAAACAGGGGGAGACATCGTTTTTCCATGCAAAAACAAATATTAGTGTTGTGAAATCTGCAACCCTATGGTACCATTAAACTGGTAGAAACAAACACCTCTCAATATTGAAATTCTCCAGTTCTAGTTTTGACAGATTTCACTGCTTTGTGACTTCTTTAGAATAATGAAAATCTGTCGCAGACAAAAATGGCCAGATTTCATTAAACAGGAAGTAGATGAGCAACAGACCTGAAATCGAATCCCATGTTATTGGACCCCACCACATGCTCTATAAAAGGCTGTGATAAATTGCTGAGAAAATCTGTCAAAGTCAAAAATGGCAGGATTTCATTAGTCCATGAGCAACAGACCTGAAATCTAATCCCATATTATGGGTCCCAACCCTGATGTTGTATACCAAATATCAAGTGGCTGTGGGTAGTAGTTGTTGAGAAAACTTTTACGAAAGTTACTTCCCCCTCCACCCTCCCATCATTCACCATTTTATAACCCAGCCATAAATTCATTGCAAAAGAAAATTAAAACAATTGTTCCAGGTCCCCTGCCTGATACTATAAAATGTCAAAAGGGTCATTAGTGGCATCCCAAATATCTGAATTCTAAAATTGAGATGCCTAGCTATTATTCATTACAAGAAATTCATGTCAACAGAAGGCTTACAAAGAACTTAACAGCCTGAAAAAAAGTTCGAGTCACTGAAGCATAAAAATGGAGTCAGGGTCACACAGCATGGTGAAAGTTGCATATACCATAACTGCAACTGTCTGAATACCAAATATCATATGCCTTGCTATTAAACCTATCAAGTAATTTCAACAAACGTCTTACAAAAAAGTTTACACCACTGTCGCCGCCTTAAGAAATAAATACCTATGTCTTGACTTCTGCAACTATTTGTCACAGGCAAGACAAAAATGAAAACTAAGTATAAAAATCAATTAATAATTTAATAGTTTTAATACAAAATGTATACATTCTGTAGAAAACGTATAGTGTTACAATACCGTCAGAAGATTATCAAATAGCTGCATCAATCATTGTTCAAACATCAGGTACACACAGAACAACAAGTGTGGCCACTAAAAGTATGTCTCGCCTGCCGGCACCATCACTAAAATCAACTACCTAAGCTTTCATTTCTTGATATAAACACAAAAAGTGTCTGTATACCTAAAAACAGATGCCTAGTTATTATACTATTCAAGCAATCCATTGTCCACAAAAGTCTTACAAAAAAGTTTTTTGGCCTGAAAAAAGACCTAAGTTCACAGTCACTAAAGCGTGAAAATGGGGCCATGGTCACATGGCATGGTAACAGTTGCGTAGACCATAACCTAAACTGTCTGTATACCTAATATCAGATGCCTAGCTAATACACTTTTCCAGCAATTCATCGTCCACAAAAGTCTTACAAAAAAGTTTACGGCCTGAAAAATGACCTAAGTTCACAGAGTCACTGGAGCGTGAAAATGGGGTCAGGGTCACATGGCATGGTGACAGTTGCGTAGACCATAACCTGAACTGTCTGTATACCAAATATCAGATGCCTAGCTAATAAACTGATCCATCAATTCATCGTCCACAAAAGTCTTACAAAAATGTTTACGGCCTGAAAAATGACCTAAGTTCACAGAGTCACTGGAGCGTGAAAATGGGGTCAGGGTTACAAAACATGGTGACAGTTGTGTAGACCATAACCTGAACTGTCTGTATACCAAATATCAGATGCCTAGCTAATATACTTTTCCAGCAATTCATTGTCCACAAAAGTCTTACAAAAAAGTTTACGACCTGAAAAAAGACCTAAGTTCACAGAGTCACTGGAGCGTGAAAATGGGGTCAGGGTCACATGGCATGGTGACAGTTGCATAGACCATAACCTGAACTGTCTGTATACCAAATATCAGATGCCTAGCTATTATACTTTTCAAGCAATTCATTGTCCACAAAAGTCTTACAAAAAAGTTTACGACGCCGCCGCCGCCGCCGCCGCCGGAAAGTAATACCTATGTCTCGCCTTCCGCGACTATTCGTCGCAGGCGAGACAAAAATGAAAATATAGGATAACAATACACAAACAGCTTTAAAAAAATAACACACAAGTGGTGATGTTTAGAAAATAATTTCAAGGTAGCTATCAAGCTAATTAAAATCCAAACAAATATAACCTTTTATGAAATTAAAAAGCTAATGAGATAAGATACAGATTGTCGGCTCAGCAAATATTATCAAAAACTCCATCTTGTTGGTATATTTCAGTATACAAAATAGAGTTGTAAAAAATTAAGTGAATGTAAACTTTGCGTGTGACAAGACAAAGGCGGATTGAGCACCCGTGTGACGGGTGCAACCCTCCCTTTTGACAGATAAATTTGGATAGGAACTGTATGAAACGAGAGGTCCCAGATTCTTTTTAAATTGCTGGCCCTCCTGTTTGAAAATTTCTGGATCCGCAACAGCAAGACAAACAGAGTAAGAAAATAAAACTCTCCATAAACAAAGTTGACTTAATTTGAAAGTTATAGAGTACAAAAACTTTTCTTCAACTTTCCCAAAGCTTTCATAGCAATTATTAGTTCAGCAGTCATCCATAGCATACCTCCTGTTTATCAATTTAAATTACTATAGCAATGGATTTGCATCTTTTTTTAAAAGGTTTCAATTCTAAAATTACAATGTAATAGAAATTGAAGATGTTATGAAGGTACCTAAATTTGGTTCTCTACATACTGACAAGCTGTTCACATAGTATTTTTATACTCTTCAAATACAAAATCCAATAAACAACAAACAAAACCTGAATTGCTCTGTTAACAAATTATACATACAAACTTAAAAATATAAGGATTATATCACAGTATAAGTGTTACAGTTTCAATGGGCATCTCTATAAAAATATACAATCATTTTCAGGTATGAGATTAACATATCATTTTTATGTTAATAAACATTGCTTCTAAAATGAATAGCTTAATAATAATCCCTTTTCCCAATTACTTTATGCTAGTCAAAAACAAAGAAATCCTCATAGGTTATCAAGTTTGATTAACAGTGATTACTAACTTTAACTTAATTAAATTGAAGATTTTTTTACATAAAAAATCAAAATATGCATAGATGATCTTAAGTCTTTCAATAAGGACAAAGAATATCATGTTTTTTGTTAATAGGAAAATAAGCCTATTTCTTTTTACAGTTCTAAGTAATACAGCTGGAAACTTTGAATTTATTGAATCTAAGTTGTAAAATTAAGCATGATTACATCAAATATGTGAATGAATATTTTATCTACAGGTAATCTCAAACTATAATTGACTAAAAAAATAATGACTGTGACTCAAATTTTGCGCTTAAAATACTTGTTGCCCATGAAACAAATAATCTAAACAAATAATTTCCTTTCATAAAACAATGCACCATTTTAATCCTCTAGCTAATCTATCTAGTCTTTTTTGTGTAGTTAGGATTCTTGAGGTTTAGGCATTCTCCTGGGACCCCGTCCAGCGGGACCCTTGGGCTTGGCAAATGCTTGTCGGGCTACATTCTTTTTTGGGTGGACTTCATCATAAATATATTCTTCTGTTAATTCTTTGGGATCATCTATTTCAATCTAAAAATAGACAAAATAACATTACTCATAGACAATGAAAGCTAGCTTACAAAGTGATCTGCTTTTGTCAATACACACTGAAAGCAATCATCTATACAAAGGAAAAAAATACTTGTAAAGGTTTAACTGAATTCTGATGTACTGGGCCATACAGTACAAGTTAAGTTTAAGTGGATAAGGAGTTGATTTTTAAAAAAATATTTAATGCATGACATTTTGTCACCTTTGATAAAATTAATTCTATAATAAAAGATGGTTTGAGATGATAACATTGATGTAATTTGATTTTGAAACAACAAACAACACTGTTTTCCAAATGTCACAGAACATTTTTGGTAAGAAATTAAAATAACAACAAAGTTCCAGACTTTAAATTTCGTTATGCCTGACACACTATCGTCTATTCAAGACTCATCAAAGGTGTTCTACCAAAAGTAAGATAGCATTTTTGTTTTGCATAATATTTTGAGTCTATGAAATTTAGTGTAAACATATTTTATTAATAATTTGTATAACATTTTACAATCAAAGCAACATAACAAAGGAACAATTATATACAAATTAATAAAAGGATTCGGAAGCAAGACTAAAAGTCTTATTTAAATCCGTCCCCTTAATCAAAATACAAATTACTGATGTATTATTTCAGCAGACATCAAGGGCAATGCTATACAATAAATTGAATATGTATACAGCTCTATGAAATTTGAAAAACATTTCCCTCAAAGAGCTAGCTTATTAACCATTTAACATAAAACACCTAATGTTTTTTTTTAACAAAGTCCAATGATATCTTGAATTCATAAAATACTTACATTTTTGACAATTTCTAGACCTAATTGTTGAGCAGAGTCTAAAAATGGAGCCTTACAGCTAGAGTATAACATTCTCTCTTTGATAGAACACTTATAACCAGGCATAGAATATATAAATACTGAAAAATATATAATCAAATACAGTAAATATATTGACTTTGGGGTAAATTTTGATATGCATTTTGTTGTTGATGCACACATGTATGTAGTATGTGCAGTTGTGCTGATACTAGTGATTTCTGATTTTTATAACATATGTAATACCAGAATGCCAAAAGCATGGAAAATGACATAGTTTATTTGACAACCTTAACAGGTTTAAATAGTAAATATTCATTGAACTTGATGATATTTAGAAATAAAATGAAATAAGCAAATGTTTCTCCTAAACCCGTGATGTCCTACTTGACACAAATTTGTTAGAATTCAATAATTATTGCTGTTTCATCTATTCTTCATTTGATAAATAAGAGTTAAAATTTTCATTAAAAGATTTTTATTTTACCATTTAAATGCTTTTTTATGTAACTGTAACTCTTAAAACTTACCTATATTTTCCATAAAATCTCCTTCATGTGTATGTTTAAAGTTATATAGATGATATCTAGCATGATCTGTAGGCACATGTTTGGCTAAGTCTCCAACATTTACATTCTCTGCTTCTTCAAAGTTGATGATTTCTTTGTCAAGATCTAAACTCTGTAGACATTTAAATTGTTATTTATTGCACTGTATAGTATTATATCATTAATAAGAAAATGTAATTTTATACATTGAATGCAGCATTTTGAAGTTTTATTGGTGTGTAAATGCATGGACCCTTGTGCACATTTTCAACATGAAGCTATCACACTTCATTAAAATTGTGCTTGGGTCCATGCTTTAACACAACAATAAAACTACAAAACATTGCATTCAATGTATAAATAAACCACAATAAACTAAAATCCTTCTTACTGAAAAAGTCATGAGTGAGTTAAGCAGATAATCATTTTGCCATTTTTCTTTGTTATTTGTTAGCTCTGTCATATTGGTAAAGCAGAGTAAGTTATCTATACACAACAAACAAATGTGTTTCCTTAGATATACTGGTGGTCTCTATGCTACACATATTTGTTGGGGTTACCTAATGTAAATGCCATATTGTTACCATAAAATGAAAAGTAAGGGAGCTCTTTAGCACTTACCAATTGCACATAGTTAACCTGACCCCGTCGTAATGACTCCAATCTATTTTTAGCATTGTCTGAGACAGGGAAGGCTACTCCTGATAAAGTTTGTGTTTTCTGGTCTACACTCGTTGAATTTATCTGTAAAATATAACAGTATATAACAATTAAATTTTACAAAATCTGCTTCGAAAGACAGCAATTAAGCTATAACCATTGTAGCAAAATGTCAAAACAGTCATTTAAAGATGATTTTTATGGACCATCAACTAATACCAGAATTATATGGAAGTTGACAAATATAAAATGTTTTATATTACCCTTGAGTCTTTACTTTCCAAGAAATATATATAAAATATAATATGGTTGTTTTTATATCATACCTTTATATCTTCCCGAGATGCCAATATCATCCTGAGAGCTTTAGCTCTAGGATATGATATTGGTCAAGGGAGTTATGGGGTATGGTATAAAAATAGCCATATTATATTTTGTTTATCATATACATGTATTTTCAGAATATTAAAAAAAAATTACACAAATTCAATATTAAAATTTGACTAAATTACGAAATCATTGATGTTGTTTATGATTAATGCACAACAAATTTCATAATAATCAAGTTTGAAAATGTCTCCTCCTTTCCTTCTGATGACAAGTTTCCAAAATACAGATGTATATACAGTTATATATCTATTTTAGTGTATATTGATACATTGCGGCAGTAGATTTTATTTTTTGTTTACTTCCACGGATGCAGATAGTGCTTTTTTAAGTCATTTCCATAAAATAAACAAATTTTAAAATTTCTAAATTGCTTTGCTAATGCTCGTGTCACATGCACATGCAACTCGGAAAATCTTTTATTTTAGAACAAATTTTGATTTTTCTTTTAAAACTGAGCATTTTAATTTTTAGGGGTATGTTATTGGTTTTTGGGATGTGTTATGGATTTTAGGGCTGTGTTATTGATTTCTAGGGTGTGTTAAGGATTTTCAATGGCTATGATATGAATAGAGAGTCATATGGCTAGAATCATCTGTTTGGTATCAAATATCTAAAAAGGCTGTATTATTTAGTAAATATATGATAAAAATGAATAATCAAGCAACACTATTTAGGTATCAAAAAGGTTCTGATAATATCAGGCAAACAAATAATATGATGTTCAGGAGAAATTAAGGTATGCACACATCAACCTATTTTGTGATAAAAATATATAATTACGTTTGAGTTTTTCCTTTGGGTTTCAATACAGATTATAAAGTGTAAGGAATGTAATATTGCAATGATAAATCATTTATACAATTAACTGAACATAAAATGTTTGAATGTTAGAAGAAATAACTCATAATAGATAAATATGAAGTTGAAAAAAAAAAATGAACTGTTAAGTCATTGGAATCTGGTTTCAAACAAATTGACTAACAGTAAAATGCAAGGGATTCTAATAGTAACAACAATCATTTCAATCACATAACAAAAAATATTCAGTTCATGCACTGTCAAAGAATCTTTGGTTTTCAAAAAAATGAACATGTATATTTATATATCCTGTCTGTTTGGAAAAAAGAAACTTTGCCAAAGCCTTTGTTTGTCCTTGTCATTCTATGTTAACTGTTTTATGTCAAGAATTGGGTCTTTCGTTGATAATTTAGGGATTGGTTTTGATACTTTTGTATTGTATTATAAGTCTTGGGCCAATGCAAGACGGTAAGCAGTGACCTATGGTCATGTTGAAGACTACTTGCTGTTTTCCGTTGTGATGTTTTGAATTGCTGTTTGTTTATGTTTGTTGTGTCGCGTACACTTATTCCACATCTCAATATTGTCTATTGTTACATTCCTGATGTAAATCAATTTCTTCTAATTTTAACAATTTAGAGATTTATAAACTAAATTTCTTTAACAAATTCTTTAATAAATTCAAGCAAGTCTCAGTTGAATAATAAAAAAAAATCAATCCCACAATGCATCACTCAAAATGTCAGGGCTACTTACTCAGCATCTTGATTTACTTACATATGTAGCTAACTAAATACACAGACCATTATAAGTTTATTTAAACTCTATTTTGGTTACAAATGGATAAAAACATTTCATAAAAAAAACAATGAAGTTCATAACTAAATCATAAGATTTAAACATGAGTTAAGTTTTAGAACTAGAATACTGACAAAGTCAGAAAGGGCCCCGCGGCAAAAAATCTAAGTGTTTCCAAAATCATACAAACTTTGATCATAAACTACTAAGGCATGCTCCATGGAATGTGTATGAAACTTCAGAGCTGTATTGTTAATTGCATTTGAGTTTTATTGTTCAAAAATTCCAATTCTCAAAATCTGTGATCATCAAAAATGAAGTTTTTTCAAAAAATATTAAACAGATTTGCACAGATTTGCAAAAAATATTAAACAGATTTTGCATTGAAAATCATGTCTTGCTACCTAGTAGCTGTACAAAATTTCAAAACTGTATTGTTAATAGTTTTTGAGTTTTAGTGTTCACAAAATCAAGTTCTCAAAATCTATGATTTTCAAAATATTTCACAGATTTGCACAAAAAATTTTATGCAAATCTTAATCATGGCATGCAACTTAGCAATTGTATAAAGTTTCAGAACTGTATTGTTAATTGTTTTTGAGTTTTAGTGTTCACAAAGTCAAATTCCAAAAATCTGTGATTTTCTATAAAAAATGAAGTTTTTTTCCAAAAATCTTTCACATTTTTGCATGAAATCTTAATATGCAAATCATGACATGCTACTTAGTAGCTGTACAAAAATTCAGAACTGTGCTCTTAATAGTTTTTGAGTTTTAACATTCACAAGAATTGTTGATGGACAGACGGACAAAGTGAATTCTATAGGGTGCTCGCATCTTTGATGCGGGACCCTAATAAAACAAGTGTGACAAAGTATTTAGACAAAAAAAAATCATATCTGAATAACACGATATGATTGAAAATATATTGCAGTCATATAAACAACAAACACTTGAAGATATGAATCCATCGTACATTTTTATTCATGAACTAAAAAGATCTTTTCAAAAATCTGATAGCTTTAGCCATGTGAAATCTTTAAAAAAAAAATGTTTTTCAGATCAGTGCTACAATGTGCTTTCTAAATTTTAACTAATGAATGCTTATCTAATGACTGGAGAGGAGGGGTCAGGAAAATCTTAATTCATTATTGGTGGTTTTCAAAGAAGATTTTTGTGAAGAAGTAATAGGGGAATATCAAATCGAATTTTATTGGTGCTTTAGTCCTACTGACTACCGCCACATTTAATTCTGGGACAGCACCAATTATTCTAATATTGTGCATAGAATAATGTTCCACAACAGCAGAGCTGCTATGATAATAATTCTCATTCAGAAATAACAGATAGAATTATAAGTTAAGTATGTCAACAATGCACGCAGCAGTTAAACCTACCTCAGTCTGTTTTATATACTTTATTTCTTCCTCAGCAGACGTCAATGGAGCAGGTGCATGTTGGGCAACCAAATGTTTCTTGTAGCCACTTAAAGACACATCATCCTAAATTATAAACAAACAATTAAATGATGTAATGAATCTTATGCATCTGGTCTAATTTGTTTAAAATGTGTGGCCCTGGCTTGTTGTTTATGTACAAGTTGTTTTCAAAGTTTTTTTTAGCTTTGGTGTGTAAATGCCCTTTCTCATTCCAAAATCCTTGGTTGCACAAGTATACCCCTTTTTAACTCCAAAATTACAACAGTTTTGGGAATATATAACAGGAAAAAAAATAATAAAGAACTTAAAGCACTCTGGTCAGTTGTTACTCCTAATCATTAGATAATTTTATGCATTACTTTTAAAAGTTAAAACATTTGCTAAGTTATTCATTACTAAGATCAAACCTTAGTTGTACCAAACATTTCTTCTTTAATCAGACCTCCACCAAACTCTTGTTTTAATGTGGACTTTGTTGCTGCATACAACATCTTCTGTTTCACCTGTAATTATTGAACAAACATGTTAACCAGAGCAACAGAAAACAGAATTACAACACATACAATTTACATATGTATCCCCTTTTTTTAAAGAAATGAAGAGAATTCAAATAAAGCTTTGTCCTGTTAAAAGAAACAATTAGAAATAAGATGGTCTGTCAGTGGGATTATGTTATATGAATATTTCTTTGTTCATATCTTTATACTTTCATGTTAAAGCATTCTTTTAATTTTGGCATTGTTAATACTAGCCAATTACCTAACAAAAAAGCCTTTACACATGTTGCAAGGGCATAACTTTTAAAAGCATGGATACCAGTATAATATACATGTACAAAATTTAATACATGTGTATAAAATAAAATGAAACAAAATGTTATGTCAGGTTCAAAATTTAAAATGAAAATGTTATAACAAGTAAACAACCTGAATCATAGATATAGATATATATGTATACATGCATATTAAAATTTTCAGAAGAATTATAAGAATTATCTTCCCCTGACTTACATAATTCTTATGTTCCTCAACACTCTGTGAAATAGGCAAAAAGATATTCAATAAAATTTCTTCAATAATGCTGCTATGATGCATTTTTATCTACTATTGAACATATTTTGAGAACTTTAAAAACATGTATTTCCATAAAGTAAGTTATTGAATGTGCCTTTTTTTTTATAAAATTCTTAAACCACATAAACATTGTACATTTGTACAATTCTGTCCTACATAACTTGATGTATGTTGGATACAAACTATTTATTCTTTGCTTGTAGAAAAACTGTTTATAAATGAACATACATTATATAAAACTTACTGGAGAAAAGTCAGGTGACCAACTGATGAAAACAAACTCATATCCAAGGTTATTTTTACTGTCCAATCGGAAAAGGATATAACAAGGCTGTTTATCTTCTAACAATGGTAAAATAAATCTTTCATAATGTCACAAAAGTTAAGGAACTGTTAAGCAAATTTTAATGGCAATTGAAATATCAAATTTTGATCTTTTTAAAGTCATACAACATGTAACAGACTTTTAGGACTCCTTCTGGTTTAACAATAGTTAACACTTAAGTATGTCTAGTCTGCCAGCACCTTCAGAAATATATACTCCTTGTGAAATGCCCTACATTTTTATCAATTAACCATTAAGATTGCATCAAACATATCTGAAAAGTTAACAACAGTGATGAGCTCTGCTCTGCTTCACATGCAAGACTAAAATTCTAGGATTGGAATAATACTTTTAACAAAAATTGCTATTTTTTAATGAATTTTGAGGGTATGATGTTTTTTAACCACAAAAAAGGTCAGAATTTTTCTCTTAAAAGCCCATAAATTGTATGTTGAACCTGTGATAGGCCTACTTTTGACAGTTTTTTTTTTAATTCTTACCAGACTTTTTATAAAAATAATATTGACACTTAACATATAAAATGCCTTCAAATGATAAATGCTTTTTAAAAATATATTCATTTAAAACTTATCAAAATAAATCTACAAAGTAGAAACTGTTTATTAAAAGGATATCATCCTCCCATGTCCCTTGTACATCTTTACTGCCCTGTAAAACTAGTTCCTCTGAAATAGATAAATACATATAAAAGCCGTTTAATAAAACATTGAATGCAAAAAATATTAGACATGTCCTTTCTTCCTCTGTTAATAAATATACTTTTAAAGATATACTTTTTGAATAAAAATGTAATAAATGTATGATTAACATGTTTTATTTCTGTACATAACAATACTTTATAGAATAAACATATTATACATGTACATATGTACATTATTCTATCAAAGGTCCTATTATTTTACATCATTAACCTGTACAAATAGAAAATCTGTCTATACTAATTCTTAAGTCCAAAATGTGTTCAATTTGACAGGTTACATTTTTGTATATCTATTTAACTTACCATTTTCAATTCCAATCTTTATAACTCTAACATGTCCTTCTTTACATGTTGAAAAATATTGAAGCAGTTCTTGGCCAGCTGAAAAAAAAAATGCATAACAATGTAAACATGTACTTTTAACAATTCAAAAATATCAAAGCAGTCAAAGACCAATCTTTTTAATATGCATTCAATCATTGGAAAGTACTTCTGAGAGAAAAATACAAAATGTATCTTCTTTTTTTCAGTATATGCAAAACATTGTCATAGATCATCTAGACATGTACAGACTACTACTGCCTTTGCATGCTGCTATTTTATGAGAGTGTACTGTGACTGATACATTGTACTTAGCTGTAGCAATTCAATTTAGAAAATAAATAATAAAAGAGAGAACTTTGTATTTGTGGATACATGTACATCTTCTTTAAAATGCCAGTACTTGTATGTTGACACATTGAAGCCATTAAATATCTGATCAACTGAGCAAGCTCCTTAATGTAGTTAAACTGCAAATGTCATGTGATCAAAAATATGTATGATTAGAAAAAATTTCATTTTCCACACATTAGAAAATTCTCAAAAGTTTTGAATATGTCCAGCCTAGCTCTGAAAAAGGTTGAAAAATAACACCCATCATCTACTCACTTGTTCCAAAATTTGGTAAAAGTAAAATTATTTTTAACATGTGAAACTCCAAGACTTGTCCTGTTTGTATGCCATTCAGTAACCACTGTATTTTTCATAGCAATAATACAGAAGGTAAAATTAAATCATTTCCATTATAATATCCGAAACTAATTAGCAATTACGAAAAATTGGGACAATGTGATTGTATTTCCAGTCATTTTTCAGCAAATGTGCAGACTGTAAAAAACTACCGAAAATCCAAACGTAGAAGAGTTTATTTTTAAGGATAATATTTTTGGTCTCGTGCAATTTGGCAGACTCCATACATTGGTGAGCTTGCTTCACTCACAAATAAACGTCTAAATTCAAAGTTTGGAGAGGGAAACTATGCGCTTAAATTGTAATGAACATAGAAGATAATGAGATGTGGAATAAGTGTACACGACACAACCTACAATACAAACGACAATTAAAAAAAATCCACAATGAAAAACAGCCAGCAGCCTTCAATGTGACCAGTGGTCGCTGCTCGCTTTTTTCAATTGGCCCTGGATTGAAAATAAACTACATATGATTCAAGCCCAATCCTAAAGTGCAATGAAAGACCCTCTTCTTGACAAAAAAAACAATTTCTGTAGAAGCAGAAATATTCATGGGGGATTTAATTTCGTTTATTTGTGGGTAAGACAAATCCACGAAATTTAAGATATTTAGTTGATAAGTGTATTTCAAAATTTAGAATCCACAAAAATTTGTCCCCTCTAATTCAGTTTTGGGTTCTACATTGTAAACCACGAAAATAAATGATTATACAGTAACATAAATTTGACAAAATACAAACATAAGCGTTGATAAAGATTCCTGGCGTAGGACAGGCACATTAAAAATGAGGTTGGTAAAAATAGTTTTTTGCCGCCATCCTTCCCCAAATTAATAATCAATAAAAAAGCACAAACTAACACACAGTAAAAATCAAATAGATAGAAGTTCAATTCAACATGTTCAACAAGAGAGAATCTGAGACAAAAGGACAACAAGAAATTAATACACTTGACCGCCGTAATGCTAAAAAATGACATAAGTGTAAAAAGGCAATTAACATTTAAAAGTAAGTATCAAATTATCAATATTTTTTACCAAAAAAGACTAAATTCAAAGATTTTACTAAAATATCTATTTTATAACCTTTATTCAATAAAGTTTTAAGCCAGTTTTTCATTCCCAAAGGATTGTTTTTAAATTTATTTGCTTTACAAACAACATTAATATAGAAATCAGGATGGGCTATTTTCAGAATCAACCACTGATTTGGAATTTTTGAAACATGTGAAAGAAGTTTCTTTGACCATGTTGACTATCAAGTTTAAACATTTTCTGTTTCCTTTCTAAAAAGCAAGTTGAATCATAAACGAGTGATGTAAAGCTCACTAAATATGTATAGACTGACAATTTGCAATGATGCCTGAAATAATTTTCTTCTACATTCAGAAGTCTGCAAATGCAAAGAAAAATTACAGGAAATGCTATCACATCGTCCTTAATTATCTCGCCACATCAACCCGTGGAATGGATTTCAGTTTTTTTATCTTCAAGAGCCTTTAAGGCAAAGCCGTCTCATATTAATGTGCTGCAGCTAGGAAATGCCGAAATCATATTATTCTTGATTGGTTTGAAATGAAATATAATTTTCACTTTCAGAACCTCCCCACCCACTTTTACTTAAAACTTCTTATTTGAGGGGAATGTTGGTCGGAATATTTAAAACAATGATGAATTAAATCATTTCATTGAAATTTTACTTTGGTTGAACGAGATTTTTTTTTATTTGAGATTAATTCTTAGTTTTTACCAGTTATTCCTGTTTGGTGAGACATTTCTGAAGTTTTCAAAGCGGAAGTGTTTACAATTCTTCGGAGTATCTTTTGAAATTAGCTCCAAGCAATGTAAACTTCAGAGAACTACCGAATAGGAAAATGACACAGAAACTGCTATTGGACAAAAATTTTTGACATGACCAATCGTTTTGTACGTTACTTAGCACTGCAATGGGCGAAAATTAGCACGTTTTTCGTTTTCATGTTTTTTAGTTTTTCAAAATCAACAATAATTTAATGAAGATAAAATGACATCAGCCTCAGTTGCACACAATTTCAAAGAAAAACCAAGAACAGGGGATGTGATAATTTCTGAAAACATAACATTTGATGGACTTTTCTTGTCAGAGAACATCCTGAAGGGGTTGAAATCTGCCGGGTTTGAAAGACCATCTCCAATCCAGCTCAAAGCCATTCCACTGGGAAGATGTGGGCTTGGTAATAAGTTCTTCTCTGGCTTTCTATAGACTTCAACTTTTCATCCGTTTTCTTGGCATAACTTTGAACTGCTATATAGAAAATTTAATATGGGGCAGGTTTTTAACCTGTGACGCTCCCGAAGTTCTAAAATTATTTTATAAGCATAAATAATTGTTGAAAATGTTTATAGTGCGATGTCTATTCTAAAAAATATATTCGAAAATAAAAACCAACTAGCTTTTCTCGTGGGTCACATATGCGCTTGATGACGTCAGGAAATTTCAAAGAAAAAAGCGTTAAAAAGACACAGAAAGTCCGGGAAATCGTGCGTGGTTTACCAGACGTTGAAGGAAAATTGAGCCCATAGTACAACTAGAATATTGACATTTCGGGAGCGTATTAATCTTGCACACATATTAAATTATAGTTTATGAGACATGAATGGTTCTGTTTGAAGACAAAAGTTCAAATCTCAAGATCACAAATTTAGTAGGCTATGGAATTGGCACCAGAAGACATAAAATTTGCATTAAAAGGTCACATAGTAATCAGGGGTGGAAAAATTCGTAAGTCCGACGCCCGGGGCAGTGCAGTTGTACCTATGGGCATGTTTTTTTCTCCAGAAAAAAGTCCGTCGGGCCTTTCTATCGAAATCAAAAACTTTATTTCATTTTATTTTACATCTGGATTGATAGTTTTCCCTTAAATTTGTTTTGATTTTATCCTAACAACATCGAGAAAGTTACTTCCTGGTTCAGGTAAATATGCAAATTTAAATCCGAATCATTTTGGTGTTTGACAGTAACCCGTTTTGGGTTCTGATTCAAGCGCTTACTTGAAACTGAATGTTGTTTTATGAAATTTGATTGATTAGTTGATAGATTGTAAATCTACTTCAAAATCGGAACAGAACAAAAGAAAGGCTAATTGACAACCATTAGGAATCTAAAAGTAAAGTTTAACTGTGAAAAAACGAATCTGAAACAATGTTAACCATTCGAAAATTAAAGGTTAACATCGGAGTGACAAGAGGAAATAGCCAATTGTCACCAACTACCTGAGCCTTATTGATTCAAGAAAGCCTATGCCCAACCTTCCAGTCCAAAGACTAAAATCTACTGACAATGAACCAATAATAAATAATCTAAACATTTTGATAACATAAACTGTTTTATTACAGATTATATTGCTAATTACAATGTGTTAATTACAAGTCCACTAAATTTTAGGCCAAAATTTTATGCATACAATTTGTTGCCATACTTACCAGTAAAAAATATCTTCCTATCAATTGGGCTTTGAGTGACCACAGCCGGGCTTGGGCATTAATAATCTTAAAAAGCCCTGGGCTTGACCTCTGGGAGAAAATTTTTCCACCCCTGAATATTTACAAAATTAAATCCATTTCATTGATCAGGTTGGAGCAAATGCCTGAAAACGGGTATTATCCCTGATTTCAGGGATACTCTTAAAATCAGGTACAAATGTATACTGTGATCCCTGAAATCGGTATACCAAGCTTGGAATAATCTTACTTCAATAAAATGAAGGCATTTTCTAAATATATCATTCAGAAGAAGTGATATCATCATGATCATACATGTTTAGCTATACATTTGAACATCTTTCAAATTAATACGATGTCTTGTTTTATGCCTCTGCAGTGATAAAGCTTTTCCATTGTATTACCTGAACTTTAATTATATGGTTAACATGTGTGTTAACTTGGAGCACAATTCACTCTCCTTTGATGATATGAATGGCATGTGACCAAGTTAACAGGGATGATGTCAAGTTCTTTGAAAACAAATTGAATGTCCAATGGGTCAAGCTACACAAAAGGAAATGTTAAAAGATATCAAAGTCTAGATTTGGATACATTGGACGACATTAATTGGGACAATATGTCCTATTTCCTGCTGTTTTTCTGTACCTGCTACAATTTTTGAAAACTTCTGAGAAATTCAAATGTTTTGGGGCAGAAAGATTTTTCTTGTACAGTATTTAAGATCCCTTGCAATTTGGCAGACACTTTAAACATTAAAGAGCTCACTCACTTGTATAAGAATGTGTAGGTCTAAGGATAACTCTCACAGGGGTTACCTCATTGAGTACTGCCAAATTTTAGTAGATTGATGACAAAATACTTACTTCTAAAGAGATAGATTACTAGAGAACCTTTAAAAAGTCCAGGCACATGCAGAAAATCAGAAAATGGTAGGAAATAAAACATGTATCACTTCAACTCATTACATCTTCTCAAATAAACTTGTTGCATAATGTATAAGCATGCACATTTTGCATCTTTTCAAGCCTAAGTCAATGTCATTCTCTTGTTATTACTATTAAAAGAGTAGATCCCTTTTTTCCAATGGAGGAAAGCCACCATCTTGAAAGCTCTCCTTATGTTGGCAACAATAATATGATACATGTTACTGTACAGTGTATCAGGTTTCAGTCTATTGTTGGGCACATTATTACATTTGAACTGCCACCTGACCACTTCTGTTGCATATTAGTTATCATGCTATTCCTTTTGACATGCTAATCATATACAGGGGGCCTGGGTGGCTGAGTGGTCTAAGGCGCTGGTTTAAATACCACACTATTGATCACAATCTGATCACCTCTCAGCTGGTGTTCGAGTCCCATTTGTGTTTAACATGGCCCAGGTGCGTCGATAAAGGATGTTTAACACCAACACACACACACACACACACTAATCATATACATGTACAAGATTGGCAGTCTGGGAATTAAGCACTGGCCCGCTTGCCCCTGGCCAGTAAAAATCCTTTCAGGAAAGTGAAATTCAGAGGAATTTTTTATTTGATAAATAGAACAAAAACCAAAAGATCAAGGATTCGAGCAAGTGAATCTCAAATCCTATTTTTTTAGACTGGTTTGTTGTACTTACTGTACATTTGTATTCTGACTTTTTGTAATAAATCAAGGCCGTAAATTACGTAGAGGCAGAGGAGGCAGCAGCCTCCTCAGTTTTCAAAAAAAATAATAAAATAAAAAAAATAATAATAAAAAAACACTACAAAAAAGGAAAAAAAGGAAAATGGAAGATGGTTTACATGTCTTTACTTCATGTTTGAATCAGTCTTTCAATAAAATCGGGTTGATTGATCTATTCTAATATTAATAAATAGAATTGAAAAAGCTTTCATACCTAAATATAAGGTCTCATATCATACTATAGCAGAAAGCTGTAGATAATAATTGGTGAAAAAGTTGGTTAAAACGTTAAAGAGGTTTTACCGTGAATCCGTTAAAGAGGTTTTACCGTGAATCCGTTCATAAGTGATAAGATTTTGGGCTCTGTCTTTTTCCCCTAGTTAATCATTCTGGTCAAATTGGTAATTTCTCTCCCAGTCTACCATCGATTATGACCTCCCTCTCAAGTTAATAAATGAATGACCATATAGTTATACACCCCCCCCCCCCCCCCCCCATGGGGGTATATAGTGATAGGGGTGTCCGTCCGTCCATCCTTCCTTTACACTTAAGGATACCCATCTCTTATCCACAACTCCTCCTAAACCCCTTGATAGATTTTCCTGAAACCTGCATACAATCTTTGTGACATAATGTAGATGTGCACCTACTATTTTAAAATTCGATAAGAATGTTTTTTGGGGTTTTCCATGGCAAAACATGGACTTAACCATTCAACTACACGGGGAACCCATCTCTTATCTGCAACTCGTCCGGATGTTCATGTAACCTTTATACAATCTTTGTGACATAGATATGATATAATATAGATGTGCACCACCTATTTTAAAATTTTATCTGATTAATTTTTTGGGGGGCGGGAGGTATTTATTTGTGAGCTTCTGCTTACAGTTTTTCTAGTTTAAGTGTTAAAGTGGCGACTGTTAGATAAAATCTTTTTCTATATCTTCATACAAATATCGTAATTTCGGATACTGTAATAAACTGTCAGATTGTCACTGCCGCACTCCTTTGTTAGTCTATTTCTTTTACTGACTATTGGTAGATTCAGTTTCTGTTTTATTCTGATGTCATGACGTATCTGCGAATTTATGCTATGTTGTTGTCAGTCTTATTATTAAGATGGTCGATTTTAAATCACAACAGGTGTTCTTTCATGTTTGTCAGTCTGTTCATTTCAGGTGTTTAAAAGGGCAATGAAAAACTGTCCATAGACCAATATGTAAACAAGCTCTAGATGAATGACATTAGTTAGCACCACCGGGTGGTGGGTCTTGTTTTGAACAGCATAGTTTCTAGTTTCCTTCTCGTTTGTATGTTTAAAATAATAAAAGCTCGATGTTAATGATTTTTGCAATTAAAACTTAGGAAAAGTGTATAAAGTGGATAGCATTCAGCGCCTTTTCATTTATCTTTTTTTATAACTACTATCTAAATTAATAATGAAAATGGTATAAGGATTTGCAATAAAACTGGGTTTGTTTTATTGAAAAGTCCATGGCTTCTGGGGGCCTAGGGCCTGGGCGGCCCCCAGACCCCCGCCTTCTGGTATTGCATCCTCTTTCATCAGAGGCAATTTACGCCCTAATAAATGTACATTTCACTGTTCTGTTGTTTATGTAATTATGCCTATAATTGTATTTACATGTATTTTTAGATTTAATAGTCCAGGCTAAATCAGGAACAGGGAAAACCTGTGTGTTTAGTGTTATTGCTTTAGAGGGTCTTCAACTTGACTCCTCAGCTATTCAAGTAAGTCACAGATTTAACCTCATCAATATATTACATTTTTATAAAAAAAAAAATAAACATGCTGTCAGAAATTTTCTCATGAAATGATATAATACCAGCACATGTACATTGTAAATTGTTGATCGAAAGCTATTTTATTAAAAAGTATTTGCCTCCCTTAAAATAAAAACGTACTCCACATAAAAAACTGCCAATAATCCAATGAAATCTTTGAAAAAGACAAAATGCAGACTGCAAAATTAACACTGGCCCCATTGTTCCTGGCCAGTAAAAATCCTCAGGGCAAGTGGATTTCAGGGGAAATTTGTATTGAATTAATAGAACAAAAACTAAAAATCAAGGATACAGGCAAGTGAATCTCAAATCCTAGTTTCTTAGACTGGAAATGATCATGACAGATGCTAGGTGATGAACGATGCTATCTTTTACCACTGGTCTCATTGAAGGCTGCTAGCTGCTTTCTGTTGTGGATTTTCAAATTGCTGCAGATTTGTGTACATTGTGTCAAATACACTTGTTACACATTTCATTATCTTCTAGAAATGTTTATTTTTGCTTTTCCTTCATAAACTTTAAAATACGAAATATTTTCCTTAGCCAATAGATAACATGACACTGATTATTTTCAGGTACTTATCCTAGCTCCTACAAGAGAGATTGCCATCCAGATATGGGATGTTATCAAGTCTATTGGTCAGGCTTTACCACAGCTGAAATGTCACACATTTATTGGTGGTATGCCTATCCAGGAAGATAAACAGAAGCTAAAGAAATGTCACATAGCTGTAGGAACACCAGGTATGAAAGTATCATTTGTAATCTTTTTTTTCAATTGTTTAAATAAACCATTTATTAGACGTTTCGGCCTCAGGTGATTCTGATGAAGGCCTGAGGCCGAAACGTCTAATAAATGGTTTATTTAAACAATTGGATTTAAGTATAATTCCCTATGGATTTTTAAGAAACAATTAGTCTTTTTTTTGTCCTAAATATTTTAATCAAAAGCGGGGCACACATTTATTTTCCCTTTCCATAGATTTTTGTAAAAAAAAAATAAATGGTTTACCCAAAATACAGCTTTATATTTCATGCATATTGGTCTTTATTTGAACATTACAAAAATTAAAACCTCTCCAAAATTACCTATTATTCATGTATGGTATTGACCACATTAAAACATTTCTGTTCTACAAACAGTGTTTAGATGCAAATGGTCTTTGACTGTTTATGCATCTTTTCACTCTTATCTAAATACATTCATGTTGCTTTACATTCAAAATCCATGTTTTATCTAATTTTTTAGGAAGAATAAAACAGTTGATAGAGCATGGGATGATGTCTATAGAGAATATTAGGATGTTTATACTGGATGAGGCAGATAAATTATTGGAGGAAAGCTTTCAGGAACAAATCAAGTTAGTAAAGTTCTTTTTATTGCAATGATTGATCAGTCCTTTCCATTTAAATTTCAAAGTGAAAATACTAACCTGATTAATATTAAGAAAATATTATACAAGCCCAAATTAAGAAAAGCGTTTTTCATCATTATCATATGGCCAACTGTAATCAAATCTGACTTTATACTTACAAGTTACTTACAAATACAAATACATTGTACTTGGATTGATGAAGACTGATACTTAATTTATGAAGAACAAACTAATACAAAATATCATGTGTAATAAAACTATCAATTTAAGCCACAAAATTGATTGAATTATTGTCTATTATCGAGCCTTCAAAACCTTCAACATAGAGCCCAATTAGAATGAAGTATTTTTTTTTCAGTTGGATTTATTCAACACTACCAGATAATAAACAGATGCTAGCTTTATCAGCCACCTACCCTGAGTACTTAGCAGAACATCTGACAGCTTACATGAGAAACCCAACATTCCTCAGACTGAATGTGTCGGACCCTGCCTTATTAGGTTAGTATAGTCTTCTATCAGCCACTTACCCTGAATACTTAGCAGAACATCTGACAGCTTACATGAGAAACCCAACATTCCTCAGACTGAATGTGTCGGACCCTGCCTTATTAGGTTAGTATAGTCTTCTATCAGCCACTTACCCTGAATACTTAGCAGAACATCTGACAGCTTACATGAGAAACCCAACATTCCTCAGACTGAATGTGTCTGACCCTGCCTTATTAGGTTAGTATAGTCTTCTATCAGCCACTTACCCTGAGTACTTAGCAGAACATCTGACAGCTTACATGAGAAACCCAACATTCCTCAGACTGAATGTGTCTGACCCTGCCTTATTAGGTTAGTATAGTCTTCTATCAGCCACTTACCCTGAATACTTAGCAGAACATCTGACAGCTTACATGAGAAACCCAACATTCCTCAGACTGAATGTGTCTGACCCTGCTTTACTAGGTTTGTACATACATGTACATGTTGTTTATTATGAGGCAGGTTTAACCTGTGACGCTCCTGAAGTTACAACATATTTTAAGTATTTTTCATGCTGTATAAATTTTAAAATGTTTATGAAACAATTAAGGCCATGCATGTGCTCAATGACATTCTAAATTTTCAAATAAATCCGTGTTAAAAAAGATGCTGAAAGTTCGGGGAAACAAGCATGAAAAACTGAATGTTGAAGGAAAATTCAGCTCATAGTACAACTAAATTGTTGATATTTCAACCATATGAATTAGCTAGACTACTGTTAGACTGAATACAAAGTTCCTCTATTTAAGTCTTATTAGTTTAGTGAAAATTTTGGAAGACAGATTTTCATTTTTACACATGTTGCAATGGCAAAAATAAGAAGTTATAAATAAAAGAACGAAAGAGAGGAAACAGTCCTATAAAGTTTTTTGAAAGGTATATACTCAACTGACTTTTAAGGATATTTGAAATAAAAGATCTATAAGATGGCTGTTTTTTCCTACCGGAAGAACTAATTTTTTATCATTATGGAGACATGTATACTACTGGTATACTTTGTTTGAATGATCAATTTAAAATTTAATTTTTCAGGAATTAAACAGTATTATACAACAGTAAAGTTCCATCCTCTTCCCAATAAGCTATTTGAAAGGAAGGTAGAAGCAGTGACCCATATTTTGACCTCTGTGGAATTCCAACAGTGCCTTATTTTTTCCAACCTTCAAACAATGTATGTATTTTATTATCAAACATGTCAAAAACTGATTACAAAAATTATGACTTATTCAAAACTATTCTTGCATAAATTTACATTTATATATATAAAAAAACCTTTCTATTCAAACAAAAATTATGACTTATTCAAAACTATTCTTGCATAAATTTACATTTATATAAAAAAAAACCTTTCTATTCAACTTTTGGCTCTAATATACCAAACGTGTATCAGGTACAGACTTATATAATTAATTTGGAACTTGGAAATGACTTAGTTGAAATTTTGTTATGAATAATATTGGCAAGGCAAACCAATTTTGCAGTTACATAACAATGAATGTATACACTTTGTAAAAGACTAGAATAAAAACAAGAACAAAAAAGATATAAGATAAATGTAACTATAAATTGAAAGTCTGATCAGCTATTCTAAAGGAAAGGGAATCCAGTACTTAGGATAGTACATTGAAAGGAACATGATTGTTTTTAAAAGATTTTCATCACTTCATTTACTAACCCTGTTATAATATTTATTATTTTAGGGCTCAGAATACAGCAGATGCATTAAATGCTAAAGGATGGCCTACTGCCTGTATTGCTGGATGTCTGGACCAGAAAGATAGGAACACAGCCATGGAGAAATTAAAATCATTCCAATGTCGGGTTCTCATCTCTACTGACCTAGTATGTATATAGATAGATGTAATGTTTGAGAATAAATTTAAATTACATGAAAAAATAATAGAATAAAAGCATAAAACATCTAAAACAACTACATGTAGTAATTTAATTTACATGAAACAGTAGTTCAACAAAATCTGTGATAGAAAATAATTCCAGTCTAAAATACATGACATTAATTTCAAATATAAATAACCAAAGAAAGCAATTTAATGAATTTTGAAAAAAATATTTAGTTTCATCAACTTTATAATTGATCAGTATTTGTAATTATACTTAAAGACATTGACACAATGTTAAGCTGTGAATGTATATCAGAAGAAAATCCTTTGCTGAACTTGTCTCATAGTTGCAAATAAAGGGCAGATAATTCATACATTATTTTTTGAAACCTTAAATTTTGTGTGGACTGTTAGAAATGAAAACCCTTTAAGTTTTACTGTTATCTCCATTTTTCTTTTCAGACCTCTCGTGGAATAGACGCTGATAAAGTTAATTTAGTCATCAATCTAGATGTACCCAAGGACCATGAGACATACCTTCATAGAATTGGAAGAGCTGGACGATTTGGTAAAAACTCGATATTTTTATATCCACAAGATCAACACAAACTTAATAAACTGTCAACTGTAAAATATTCCTGCCCACCCCCTCTAATAACAACATTACAATTTATCTAATAGGCTAAGTGGAGTTGCAGATAAGAGATGAGCACCCTAAGTCATAACATACTGGAGAATGGACTCTGATTTCACTGATTATCCCACATTTTTTATCTTTATATTTCTGCAGTTTTAAACTCCATTGTTCATGTTATTTGTCTTTTTTCATCTATGTTATAGATATTGATTGTGATCTTGAATTTTGATGTTTAAAAAAAGAAATCTTGTTTTACAGTTTCTCTTATTGTTGTAGGTAGCTTTGGAGGGTGTATTAGTATTATCAGTGAAGGACAAGAACAGACCAATCTCCAAGCTGTAGAAAAGAAGTGTAACACCAACATCTCTGTTTTACCTGGTAATCTATGTTGTGAAAATGTAAAATTTTGAGTAGTTATAGGAAAAGTTGTTAATTTTCTTTTTGATTTAAGTTTCATGTTTGTAAATCTGCCTTTTCCCTTAGATTGATTCAGTTATAGCAATAAGCATAGAACAGACAGTCCACAGAAATTTGTTTGTCTTTGCCGTATTTGCAACCAATTTAAAAACTATGAATTTGTTTCTGTTTCTCAAAGTTCCATGATTCCATGACGGTTTACCTTTCAATTTTGCCTGTGAAAAGTTTCTATATTATATGAAAAAACAAACAAACAAACAAACAAACATTAAGAGATTTTTTATTTCATCCAACAAATATGTGCTAATTTGTTACTGATGTGATCTGCTGAAAACTTTCATATTAACATTACAATATACCCTGTACATTTTATTTTTGCCTTTTTCAGATCCCATCCCAGTAGATTTGGTGAAGTCTTCAGCAACTGTCTGTCTGGATGATATGGTGTCCACTGAAAAAATATTCAATGACAATCAAAGAAAATCTCCCATTAAAAGTCCAAAGAAAGCTGATATCATGAAAACTGTCCCTTTCATTAACGGGAATGAGCAAGAATCAATAGAGAAACCAAATACAGACACTGTCAAAATAAATGCCAATCAGGAGGTGGCAATTTTTAGCAAACCTATTTCGAAGGATGTGAGAGACACTGAAAGAAGTGAAATTCACAAGAAAGTAACGAAAGCAAGTAATGGAAGTAAAATTGGCAAAAAGGTTGTGAATGGATTATCTGATGATCTTGCATTTCTTAATAGCATTAAGAGTAAGAAGGACACAGTTTGCAAAACGTTAAACTTAGGGAAGGTAAAGGATAGTGATTTGTCTGCTAAGATGTCAGATTGTAAGGAAGAAGGCACTAGTTCTGATAAACTGAATTCAGTTGAGAGTGAAAACAGTCCTGAGAAACTTACAAAAATTAAAAGCAAGCCTAAAAGTCACAAAACAGCAAACTTCTGGACAGAGTTGATAGAGGAGAGAAATGATGATGAGGATTTTGTGAGAGAGTTTAATGCATACCAAGACGGGGAGGACATTTTTGGTGATCAAGATTTTTTGGAAGAAATAAATGAGATATCTGCCATGAAACAAGACAAGGTGGAGAAAGTCAAAGACAAATTACAGACACTTGATATAAACGATGAAGATGAGTCAAGTGAAAATGAAACAATATTAAAACAAAAATCTGCAGGATGTGATGTTGTCGATGAGCAAATCAATGGAAAGGTTAAAGGTCAAACTGAACAAATATTAAGTCAAAATCATGTATCATCAGGAACTGATGAAGTTTTGAAAAGAAAATCAGCAAGAAGGATTGAAAAAGATGTACAAAAGCAGACACTAACTGAGGAATCAGAATCTCCTATTAGAGAGGATGTACCAGCAGAAGTGGTCATGCCTAAGATTGAAAGCATTAACCTTGAGATTCCACCATTAGAGGAGACAATAGGATTTACAAAGTTGAAGAAACCCCATATTTATAAGAGTGCCTTAGAAAGCTTTGAATCTTTTAAAGAGAATCTTAAAGGAAAAACTTCTATTGCTGATGGAAAGGAAAATACTTTGGTGGATGAAATGGAAAAAGTCAAAATCTTAGATGATCCACCATTTGCAATAAAGGTTGGCAAGCTGCTTAAATATGACCAAGAGCTACTGAACAAAGTAAAAGATATACTTAGCATGAAGCCTTTACCTAATAAGTTGACAAATGTTGAAAAGGACATTCAATCAATTAATGGTGTTGGTAAGACTTCATCCAAATCAAAGGACAATTTGGAAAAAAAAGAAACTAAACAGCAACATGAAAGGAAGGCAATTAAAGCAACTAGAATTAAAAGAAAGGCAGTAGATCAAAAGTTTTCACCCCAGTTGTCATTGACTATTGAAAAACAAGGCAATGTGGATATATCACCCAAGGAAAACGTCATTGGCAATAATTACACGGATAAAGATCTCAGAGCAAAAAGCCATGATGCAGAGGAACTCAAGATTTCTACAGATCCATTGAGTGTTACCCCTAAAGAATATTATGACGATTTTTGGAACAAACTTGATAGAGTTGACTATGATAAAAAAGGTGCTTATAAAAACAAGAAATCTGCAGAAAAAGATCCAAGTGGTATGACTCTTGCAAAGGAGAAAAATCAAAATATGAAAAGCAGGACAAATAACCTCCCTAATAGGAGAAAGCAGGTAGACTATGATCAGACTGAAGATTACAGGAAGACTGAAAAATCAATATTCAAATCCAAAAGCAATTGTCAAAATAGGGTTTATGAAGATCTTTCGGAGTCAGAAATCTCAGAATTCAGTGAATCTAGTGACACTTTACAAAACAAAGATAGAAAATACAATAAGGGATATGGATCAAGAAAATCCAAAGGGAAGCAATATGGTTCTTACAGCCACAAGGATAGTAAACTCTCGCCTGAGAGCAGTGATACAAGTTTAGATAGTGAAAGCGATGAAAATCCATGGGAATATTATATGAAAAACTATCAGAAATATTACAGGGCCCAAGCCAATGCTGCCTATCAGCAGCAGAATCCATATATGAATATGCATCAGTATCCATACATGAATATGCAACAATTTCCTTTCATGAATATGCAACATTATCCATATATGGCAGCAGCAAATCCATACATGTATTCAAATCCATGGACAGGACAGTTTAATCAAACAAATATGATGTATCAACATTTGTATAAGAATTTGGAAACTCAACAGAAATATATTCAGAAAATGATGAAACATTACAGAAAATGTCAGCAATGAGGTTGTCAGAATAAAAGCTGTTTGTTTAAAAAATATTTTGAGGTGTAATATTCCATGTAAATCATATTTGTCTTTAAAATTGTATGAAAGGACAATGTATGATAAGGGCCCTATTTGGCCCCCTAATTTTGGGGAAAATAATATCCAAAGTAAATAATAGAAATTTGATGTCAAGTTTCAAGTTGGATGGTTGAACTTTTTGACTATGGGTTTTATTTACCATAATTTACTCAGTTTTTAAATTTATAGAGGCTTAAATTGGGCCAAAAGTAAGGAAATTTGAGGAAAATGTCAATTTTTATACTTATTTTGTTATTTTCAAAGGCCTGCGCCAACGTAGACCATGCTTATTTAAACTGATTTATACATAATTGATAGCAAAATTAAGATTTCATTAACAAACAGCCTGGTCTACGTAGGTGCAGACTTCTAGAAATTAAAAATATTATCAAAAATTTGTGTATTTTTAGGAAATTTCACAGAAATCACGCATATTGACTATGTTTTGACACAATATTTGCAGTCAATATCATATCATATCCTTAAAACTTTAGTTAATCATGTTTCTGTATTCATTTGACTCACTAAATAACAACAGAAGTTTTCTCTAGGCCAATGTTCTATTTTTCAGCCAAACAAGGGGCCAAATATGGACCTTATCATACCTTGTCCTTTGTTCAAGGCACATCCCCTTAAAAAATTAGGCACTATAGTTGACTACATAAAAATTTACAAACATTGGAGATCATTTAATAGCAAGATAAATGATAATTCAACTAAAAATTTGAAATTTTAAAACATGAAAACCTTATAAAAGTCAGAATATTAAAAAAAGAATCTTTGATACATGTTAGGATGGTAAGAAAACTAAAATACACACAGTTATCTTGCAGTTAAACCAAAAACAGACGAGGTTTTAATTATCATTTAGTCTTTTTAATATACATGAAGCTAGGTTTGTAATATGATTGTAATACCCCCCACTTCAAAAGTGGGAGGTATATAGTGATTATACCCCCCACTTCAAAAGTGGGGGGTATATAGTGATTATACCCCCCACTTCAAAAGTGGGGGGTATATAGTGATAGGGGTGTCCGTCCGTCTGTCCTTCCGTTACACTTCAAGGTACCCATCTCTTATCCGCAACTCCTCCTAAACCCCTTGATGGATTTTCATGAAACTTACACACAATCTTTGTGACATAATGTAGATGTGCACCTACTATTTTAAAATTTGATCAGAATGATTTTTGGAGTTTCCCATAGCAAAACATGGACTTAGCCATTCGCCTACATGGGGGTACCCATCTCTTATCTGCAACTCCTCCTAAACCCCTTGATGTATTTTCATGAAATTCACACACAATTGTTGTGACATAATGTAGATGTGCACTTACTATTTTAAAATTTGATCAGAATGGTTTTTGGGGTTTCCCATAGCAAAACATGGACACATGGGGGTACCCATCTCTTATTTGCAACTCCTCCTAAACCCCTTGATGGATTTTCATGAAACTTACACACAATCTTTGTGACATAATGTAGATGTGCACCTACTATTTTAAAATTTGATCAGAATAATTTTTGGGGTTTCCTTTACCAAAACATGGACTTAGCCATTGACTACATGGGGGTACCAATCTCTTATCCGCAACTCCTCCTAAACCCCTTGATGGATTTTCATGAAACTTACACACAATTGTTATGACAAAATGAAGATGTGCATTTACTATTTTAAAATTTGATCAGAAGGATTTTTGGGGTTTCCCATAGCAAAACATGGATTTAGCCATTCGACTACATGGGGGTACCCATCTCTTATCCACAACTCATCTTAAACCCCTTGATGGATTGTCATGAAACTTTTACACAATCTTTGTAACATAATATAGATGTGCACCTACTATTTGAAAGTTTGATCAGAATGATTTTGGGGTTTCCCATAGCAATACATGGACTCAGCCATTCGACTACATGGGGGTGCCCATCTCTTATCTGCAACTCCCCCTGAACCCCTTGATGGATTTTCATGAAACCTACACACAATCTTTGTGACATAATGTAGATGTGCATCTCCTATTCTAAATTTTTTCTGATTAATTTTTTGGGGGGTGGGGGGTATTCATTTGTGAGCTGCGGCTCACAGTTTTTCTAGTTTACATGTAGTTTTTCAGCAACTGCTATCACAAGTATCTTGAAATATTGTATATGATTTCAGTATGAGTTCAGATTTAAGGTCTGGCATATATACTTCCTGTGTAGCGATTTCAATTTCCCTCTTAATTGTTCAGTGGTTGAAAAGGATTTTTGTAACAGTTTTCTAAGCAACTACTCATCACAGTGACTTTGAATTTCTTATACATGTATGATTTCAGTATCATAATGGTAAAAAATAGGGATTTTAGGTCTGTCCCATTACTAATTTGCAACTATGAATCAGTGACTTGATATTTGGTATGCAACTTAAAAATGCATTGAGCATTTAGAATTTAAGGCTTGTAGACATCTGTTATTTGGGTAAGTGTGGAGGTACACTGAGTGAGCAGTGGTTAACAGGTTTTTTGTTGAGCATGGCTAGGTTTGGGATATGATGGTTAGCTATTTGTAGCTCACCTGATTGAAAGGGTCATGTGATCTGCTCACTAAGCATCTGGTGTCGTCATCCTCATAAACTTTCTCTTAAAATCGAATTGAAGAAACAGCCTTTAAAACATTGCACACTTCATCTATAGGGCAACTTCTACCAAGTTTGCAAAAATGGTGATGACCAGGCAAAATGCAAATAAACCCTTCAGCCCTTCTTAAGCTCTACAAACTTCTATTGACTGAAGTTTTCAGGGGTTGTAGGGGCTAATGCCCTTTGAAGTCATAAGCTTCTTGTTTGGAATATCTACATTCTGATTCAGACTCCATTTCTTGAAAGTACCACATATTTACGGAAATCACCAGTTTTAACATGTTCTAGATTTCTTGTACTACTGTGTTTTGTCTTGCAGCCAATAAGTCTAAGTAAATGGAAAGAAGGGACATGGAGTAAATGTTCATGACACAAACCTCTTTATAATTAACATTAAAACAAAGCAAAGCAAACAGTTTATTTGTAGTTCTTAATCATAAGTCACAGGAAAGCCTTCAAAGTTGAATCTCAATGAATGTTTATACAATCCCTAGTGCCTGTTTAAACAGAATTTGTTGCTGAATGTTGATTAAGCAACACTGGTTACAATTGCTTACTAATCTGACAAAGAAATTTAATTTTGTTAAATTTAGTTGGTTAAAAAATCTTTGTTTTTATGCCCCATCTACAAATAAAGAGGGGCATGTAGTGTTCAGGTCTGTCCATTTCAAGTTGTTGACTCTCAGGTGCAAGTTATTTCAGGATGAAGAAGTATGGAATCATGAAACATTCTGCACATGTACATCAGGATATGAACAAAAATTGATTTCAGAAAAAAGGACATGTTGAAAGACTGGACATTATACATGTCTTTTGGACACATTCTTGTTAATAAAATCTAGAGTATGTCAATTATTCTGAATTTTAGGTAAAGTCAAGATGGTTGCAGATCATATGTTTTTTTTCTAGTCAGCAATCATCTGCTCATGTGTTATCACATTGAGACTTATCTCCTCTTTAATCAGGATGTGAGAATTTCATTGAATTTATAAAATTAATAATGAACTAGTAACAAGAGTTGACACTGGAGTATGTCTTGCCTGTTGGCACCACCACAGAACTTATTGAAGGTCTAGCTGGGCCTTCAGAAAAGTTAAGGTCAAGGTCAGGTGACAGATGACAGAATTCCATTTAACCATCACAAAAATATCTGAAGTGTGTTCTAGATACCATAGTTATTATAGTAAGAAACAAAGAAAAAAGACCAACATTCACTAAGTCATTCAACCATGAAAATGGGGTCATGGTCACATTACATGGTGACGTCAGTTGTGTATACCTTAATCCCCAAATATCAGATACCTAGCTATAATATACTTTTCACTTGGCTCATTTTCCACCCAAAAATCATCTACATTCACAAGTCATTGAACCGTGAAAATGGGGTCAGGGTCACACAACATGATGTCAGTTCTGTAGACCGAAATCCAAAATGTCTGTATACCAAATATCAGATGCCTATCTATTATACTTTTAACTTAAATTATTTTCCACACAAAAGATTTAATTGTCCAAAAAATCATCTAAGTCCACAGAGTCACTAAACCATGAAAATTGTGTCAAGGTCACAGGACATGGTATCAGTTGTATAAACCATAACTCCAGGTGTCTGTATACCAGATATCAGATGCCTAGCTATTATACTTTTCACTTAATTCATGTTCCACAAAAGTCTTACAAAGGGGTTTTTAGCCCGAAAAAACATTCAAGTTCACAGAGTCACTGAAACATGAAATTGGAGTCAGGGTCAAACAACATGGTGCCAGTTGCGTAGACCATAACCCAAACTGTCTATTTACCAAATATCATATTCCTAACTTTTATCCTTTTTTGTAATTCATTTTCCACAAAAGTCTTACAAAAAAGTTTACCGTCACCGCTGCCAGAAAGTAATACCTATGTCTTTCCTTCAGCAACTTAAGTCGACTTAAGCAGGTCAAGGTCAGTTTGACACCCAACACTTATACATCTACATTCTATACATCAAATCTCTCTTTCAAGGATAAAAAAATTATGACCCAGATAAGTTAAGCATGAAAACAAACATCCATATGACTTTGATATCAAAGATCATTTTCTTACAAGATTCACTCCATTACCTGATATATTTGTTTATAATCAACACTAAGAAAAAAACTCATTTTTGCAAGGACATGTAATGCTTGTAAAATGTGCATTAATTTGGCCTTGAGATCAAAGCTCAAGGTCATATAAAGGTTATTCTGATAGGCAACACATTGCTCATGGTGATAGGTCCTCATCTCAAATATCAAAGCTCTATGTCAGGATAAAAGTTATGACCCAGACACAATTTGCATGTCAAAAATTTCAGGGCAGGTAGATAGATCTTAAGGTGTTGAATACTTTTACAATGCAAGAATTTGGATATCTGCCACCATTTTAATTGCAAAAAACTGCAATTTACCCCTATGTTTTATTTTTAGCCACGGCAGCCATGTTTTTTGACGAATTAAAAATCCAAAAAATTGTTTTGTAGCACATATACCAATAAACAACTGTACCAAGTTTGTTTGCAATTGGATTTATGGTGTCAGAGGAGTTAACGTTTGAAAAAGCTAACGGATGGACGACGGACTATTGGCAAGTTTGAAAATTGATTACGGTACACTGAAATATGCATTACTAATGTATATCAAGTGTTCACACTCTATACAAAGTTTCATGATTTTTTGGGGGGTTGGTAATGTCCAAGACTTTAAAATTCAAATACCATTGATTTTCAGTTGATAATAAATCCCCTTTAAGTTAACAAATCATTAAAATCTTAAAACAATAGAAATTAATTCAAACTTTATTCACTTGATTTTCAATAATAAACTTACAAAAATGTAATATGGCACAAAGTTATACAGCAAATTTTAGTTTATGTACTAATTAATAATCATACTCTCACTTTTTACAATCACAAAAAGCTCACAATACTCTGTAATTGTCTTATACATGATTGAATTCTTCTTTCATTTCCATTTAGACAATTAGAACATCTTATTATCCCCCAGCCCAACGTTATGACACTGATGACTTGCTGTTTCCACATGCAACTGCTACATGTTATTATCTTGTTTTCATGTTCACACTTGACCAGTCAGTAGTGTTTAAGCCTTGGGTTAAAGCTTTACATATGAGATTCTGGAAATGAATTCCATTCCTTCTTGTCATGTTCAGATAACCAGACTGTTTAATTTTACTGCTACTATTTCCAGCTGATCACTACTGTTGAATCGCTCTCAATTCTATCTTCCAGTTCCTGGTGACTTAAACCTATCGGAAAACAAATCAATTTTGTAAGACAGGAAACAAGTACCGTAGTTGTTATCATACAACATATGCATTTTTTTGTTATAGGGTAACAAACACTAAAGTATGTCTTGCCTGCCAGCACCATCAGAAACAATAATTCTTTCTTACTTCCACTATATTTTGAATTTATATTTATAAGGATTTTCAATTTCTGAGATCAAAAGGTGTTTATATATTGAACTTAAATATTACTAATATATGCAATAAAAATAATCAAAGTCACTTAACCAGAAAATCAAGGTCCGAGTTAAAAGATGGGGATGCAACTGTGCTTAGCTACTACTTGGGCTTATGCATATCAAGTTTCATCAACCTAGGATTTATAGTTCTTGAGATATGGAGGTGCTCGCAAAACCTTACCATTGCTATTATATGTAATGAAAATTGTCAAAGTCACTTAACAGGAAAATCAAGGCCAAGGTCAAAAGATGGGGATGCAGCTGTGCTGAGCTACTACTGGAGCATATGCATACCAAGTTTCATCAACCTAGGACTTATAGTTCTTGAGATATGGAGGTGCTCGCAAAACCTTACTCATGCATGAACTTTATTCTCATAAACTTTGTACAAAGTTACAGAGATGTATTATGCTATTAGATGTATTGAAAATTGTCAAAGTCACTCAACCGGAAAGTCACACCTTTGTCCTGCTCTGCTTCGCAGGCAAGACAAAAACTGCAACCTTAAAATATTTTAATCCAATCTTTAGTTTGAAAGATAAAAAGATGGAAAGGCAGGTGACAAATCAAGCTTGAAATATGAATACCTGGTATGCAACATAATCCTTTTAAATCGATACCAATTTTAGCAACAAGTTTTATGTGAGTTTATTATGCTGTCCGTGTTTTTGTGTTGTGCCTTGTGGCAACTGATTTTGTCTTCACCTTTTTCAGACTTATAAAACATTAGAATGACCAATTGGTGTTTCTTTGCTTCTTTGAATTTTCGTGATGAAGTTTTGGATGTGAGCTATGGTGCCTTTTGTTAATAATGATAGGAATATATTTGAATCATATTTATATTGTATTTATTTATTTAGGACCAACTGCTAGATTGCAAGCAGTCACATTGAAGATTTTTTTATACACTGTATTTGATTTGCCACTGCTTTTTAGAGATATTGTTGTACTCACATATACCACATTGCATTATACTTGACAGTAAGATTTAGTTTTATCGGTGATTTGGTATACCTGTTTTAGAACATATTTCATCATAGGTATGGCGTCCACTTAACCAGGGGTACAACTGTTGTAACTTTGGCGATATGGTCATGTCACCAGGGAACTTGATTGGATATTTCTGTAGTCGTCTTATCATTCCTTTCATCAAACCAAACTGTATCAATTTCCTGCCGAAAAAAATAAGCATTGCTGTATGAAATTTCAAGACAACTGATCTATCTTAACTGCTGGTTGTTCGCTTTTTAGCTCACCTGACCCAAAGGGTCATGTGAGCTATTGTCATCATTAGGTATCCTTCGTTGGTCCGTCATCTGTTAACTTTTCTTCAAAAAACTTTTCTGAAACCACTGAAGGGATTGCTTTAAACTTTGTACATTTGATCTTTAGAATGTCCTCTACCAAGTTTGTGAAATTTGTGCATGCCGACCAACCAACATGGCTGCCGTTGCTAAAAATATAACAGGGCGGTCGCCATAGTTTTAAGCTTTTATCTCAAAAAGTATAAGAGATAGAGAAAATCTGAAGCAACCTTCCTTCTTCAGCATCAAAAGCACTACAAAGCTCTCCATTAAGTCAAAGTTGTGAGACGTCTCCTTATAGAAATTATTTCCCCTTAATCATCAAAATTGATCATTTTTACAGTGTTTGGACTTTCCTTGAAAACTGTAAGTGCTAGAGGAAAAGTTTGCATTGCAAAATTGTTTAGCTTATTGAGAACAAAAATGATTGTCAGATCAAATGATTAAGAGTTATCCCTCTTTAACTGCTTTTTCTATCAATTTTAACTGATTTTTAAAAATCTTCTTCTCTGAAACCACTGAAGGGATTGCTTTCAATCTTTGTGCACTTAAATTTTAGGATGTTCTCTACCAAGTTTGTAAAATTTATGCATGCCGACCAACAAACATAGCCTCCGTTGCTAACAATAGAACAGGGGGTCAGAATATAAATTTTATTATAACTCAAAAAGTAAAAGAGATAGAGAAAATCCAAAGCAACATTCCTACTTTAGCATCAAAAGCTCTACCAAACTCTCCATTGAGTCGAAATTGTGGGGCAACTCCTTGTAGGAGTTATTCCCCTTTATCGTCACAATTGATCATTTTCACGGTTTTTGGACTTTATCTTGAAAACCTTAAGTGCTAGAGGAAAAGTTAGCATTGCAAAATTGTTCACCGAATTGAGATCTACAAAATAGATTCAGGGTCTAATTTGTCAGATCAATCTTTTAAGAGTTATTCCCCTTTTAACTTGTTGGGTATCTCAAGTATAAAGCTTTGTAACTTTGTATTCTTGATCTTGAGAGTGTTATCCTAACTTGTTTCTTAAATGTTACTTACATAGTACATGCAGACCATGTTGCACACTAGGTAAGAGGCTTTAGCATAATAGGTCAGGTGAGTGATTCAGACTCCTTGGAGCCTCAGTTTTTTAATTCAAGTAAAATCAAATAGAGTAATTTATGAAACTTTATCTTCTTCTTTTTCAAATTCTTTTTATAGTTCGTACTAATTTTATTCATTGAGTTGCATTTTTGCCAATATTAAGGAGAGAATTCTCTCCTTATTTTCCTTTTTTTAATAGGCTTCTTGTTTCCCAATCAACTTCTTCATCTATATGATTAAGTTCAAAGATTTAAATGAAAGGAAAAAGCTGAAGATGCTACCAATATAAGGTGACACTTGAAATGTACAGAAAATACATAACAACTCTGCATATTAACTTTTAGCATTAACAACCTTTCATCGATTTTCAAGGCATGAGGATTGTATCTAGCGCAGATGTCTTTTACAGTCACCCCTGGTCCTAATGAAGTGTACAGTTGGAAAATATCTCTAAAACTTGGGTGCTGTGACCAACCTGAAATGAAAAATCATCTTTATAAGGAGGAGACATAAAGTTTTTTTGTACATGTTTTATTATTCTTAAGAAAAACTGGCACTTTTTCACTTTTAAATCTTATAAATATAAATTACAGAGAAATGAATCAGCACTTCCTTTCTATAGTTTTGTCAGAAACCCAAGTGATACCAAAGGGTATGTATGGTTGTCACTATAAACATTAAACTTTTCTTGATTATCTAGTTTCTATGCCTAGGGCACTGTCTTCAGGGTAAAGAAAATGGCAAATTTTGAGTTTAAGTGTAAATTTTGGTGTACATCACATTGTGCACCCCAAATCCCTTGGTGTATAGTCATGGCCCCATAAGTCTGTGCACATTGTCCACAAATCTTGCAAGTGCAACTCCTACTAAATTGCTTGATGGATTTTTATGAAACTTTACATGAAGGAAGTACATATTATTCCTAGTCTATGTAGAAGAATATTATGACTAACCAAGAATATGTCTAAAAGACATAAAAACGATATAATGCCCCATCTTGCAACATTTTGGAAGGACAGATGAACTGATCCGAACACTATATGCCCCTATGGGACATAAAAAGGATTTACCGTCTGTTTTTGTCTGTTACTATGCTTTCATTCTAACCATCTTTGGGTCTAATTAATGTGACTTTTTAATAGATCAGTGCCAAATGGCCTCGTTGAACACTGCTTGCGGTTGTCCATTGTGGTTTTTCTAAATTGACGTTCAATTGTTGGCTGTGTCGCGTACACTTATTCCACATTTCATTATTTTTTATTCAATACCTTTCTTAGCTACGTATTCCACACACTCATTCTGTAACTGTGGATCACTGTATAGTTTCTCTATGTCAGATCTTGGGACATAGACATTGGAATACTTCAAATAGAAATAAAGTAAGCTGGATATTTAAAAGATGATTAGGGCAGTTCCAGAATTAAATGTGTGGGGGGGGGCACTTTTTTCTTTACCCCACCACTCATCAAAAAATAATTAAATTTCATCCTTGTTTCTTCACAAAATATTTCTAAACCACCCACCAAATATGTGATAGAAGTTCCTCCTGCCCCCCCCCCCCACACACACATTTAATTCTGGAACAACCCTTATTTGCTTGATATTTAAAAGATGCTTATATATTAGACATGCAGTAGATTAAGTTAATAGAATATAAAAATGACAACCAAATATCAGTAGTCACTAAGCATGCTAAGAAAACTGATGAAAATTTTTGCAAGAATGGTATAAAGTTAACAAATATTTATTGTTTTAGTATATAATATAAGACTACCTGCATAAAGCAGTAAATGTACTTCTGATCTAAAATACATGTACAGTGAAACCCGTCTAAACTGAACATCCTCGTGAATGAAAAATATTCGTTAAGACAGGTGTTCAGATAAAACAGATTTAAAACTCATTAAGCTTGAGACATAATACATGGTTTGTCAGGCGCGTAGTTCCCTTTACGCAAAAACTCATTTGTTTGCACATCATTTTGGCAATTTTTTTTTTTAACAAGCGAGAGTAGTTGCTGCAACTACTGACATAAGACATTTCTTTTTCCAATCATAAACACCCACTCTTTGTCTTATCACGTACACCCATTGGGATGGTCAGAAAACCTTTCTGGAAATCTAACGTATAATATCCGACAGGTTGAAATCGGTTTGTTATGGTGTGAAATATGGAAAAGATTGAGTCATACTTTAAAAAACCGGTGCCTAAGTGTGCAGACCAGCCCAATGGAAACAAAACCAGTGTTTCTAAAGAGGTAGTCCGAGATTGCTCTAACGTCCTCGGCATTTTTCCAGCAAGCTGGTGCCGTTGGACGTCAGATCTCCTTCCATATCAAAAATATAGGATTTAGCACAACACTTTTGTTGTGCACTTTCAGCAACTTTATCATCATTGCTGCATATATATTTTGGTCTCAAATGAAACAGTTGGTTATTAAGAATAAAAATACAACATATTTTAAAGAAAAATATCTTGAATAAGTAAAAATCTAAAATTTTTACATTATTTTGCTGATCTTGAACTTGATGAAATTGATAGAGTTTAAGATCAGCTTTTAATTTTTTTCTTATTTCACTAGATTAAATCAGGTAGTTTCATGAAGCGATATAATTTACTCTTGTTTTACATCTCCCAATTTTACAAATGACTAATGTAAGAGTTATTTTAACATTTATAAAAGCCTTCGTTAAAATCCCGTATTTTTGATATGGAAGGAGCTCTGACGTGTCGACACCAGCTTGCTGCAAAAATGCTGAGGACGTCAGAGCAATCTTGGACTACTAAAGAGGTCGAAACTAATACTATGGAGACCAGCACCATGAGCCACCCTTAAGATGGTGACTAAAAAACATTTTCCTCCATATCCTGATATTGGAGAGTTAACACCTGACAAGTTGTCTAACCATGCAAAAATATGGGAACCTTGTGACTTTTTTTAATTCGAGTTCCCTTTCAGGTACGAACGAAGTTTGTTAAGTATAATAGCATGTTATAATATTGTGCCTTATCATACAGTTTTTACTTTGTGCGTCCATCTGTCTGTCTTCCATTCGTCCATAGACATTGATGGTTTTCTTCAGATTTAAATGGGAAATCAGATTTTTTGGGGACGTGCAAATAGAGAGAAGTAGAGATTTAGAGAGACGTGAAGCCCTGTCCTAAACGTAATTCGGTTTGCTGGTTTTGCCTTTGTTATCTTTGGAATTCTTAAAGTGTCTTTATCAAATTAATTGCACAATTATATTGAAGAAAAAAAATCATTCAATGGTTGTTTTATGGTCTAAATTGTGAAATTGTTGATTATTTAACCATCCGTAGTTGACCTCAAAAACGCTATTTTCGCGGAGATTCCAGGGGCCTTGCCCCCTGGACCTGCTGGGGGCCTTGAGCGGCCCCCAGACCCCCTGCCGTAATTTGATTGCACATGCATTTAATACCTGCTACGCCCCTGTTTGTATACACAAGTCCTGAGTTTTTCAGGATTCAGTTGAGACAGATTTCACTGTATCTCATTATCACATAAAATTTTATATTCTAAATCTCTTGACCAAAAAAAAAAATTTTTTTTCAAAATAACTTACCTGGAATATCGGGATTACTTTGATGGCTTGGTAATGACTGGAAAAATAGAAATAAGAAATCATCTTACTTACATTACACAATTTCTTTTTATACTTTATTGTATAGCAAAAACTTAATGAAGTCAAACACTAAGAATATTTAGTTTTGTGTATACCTTAGAAGCCATATGGCAGCTAATTATTTTAATCACAATATTTGGGCTCCCGCAGGGTACCCCCCTCAGGTCGCAAGGTCGCTTTTAAAAGGGGTCTGAGGTCGCAAGGTCACTTTTAAAATGCATATTTTGGCGGAGGTCCCAGGTCGTTTTTTGGTATAGGTCGATTTTATGAAGTGTAGGTCGGAAGTCGCCCTTAAAAAGCACTCAGGTTGCAGGTCCTTTTTAACCCTGCGGGAGCCACAATATTATTTTCTTCGTTGTTAAACTTTGACAATTCTTTTAAAACATCTTATCTAAATTCTGGTAAGGTGACCAATAATATTCTTGACCCATGTTGACTAATTGAAACCTGCCACCTAAATTTCATTTTTGTAAACATTCATCAGAAAGGTATGGTTTGTATCTTCAATTTGCCAGTATTTCAGAAATGTCAAGAAATAATGCTCAAACATTACCAAATGTGTGTATCAGTTGACCTTATGAACTTACATTAGGTTTTGGAGACAAGACTTGACCAGATTTATTTCCACATCAGCTTCACCAGCTATCTTAGCCACATGACTGAACCCATCAATGTATGACAAAATCTGAAATAAGATATTATTATCATTCACCTTTTGTCATGATTAGATACCAACATGGTCAGGGAGGGTTCTGTTGGTTACCAAAAATTAAGTTTTTTTAAAAATCGCTGACACATTAACATAAAATCTGAATGTGTGCATTCATCTCTGTGTTATATTTCAGATCACCTATGTCTGAGACAATAATAAAAGAGATTCGTCTCCGCCATAAATCCAAAATAACAGTGTCTCCGCGCTAATTTGTGAATTCAGATTCAGCCGTGTTTTTGCTGTTGAAATAGGCACTTGCATTACAAGCGAATAAACTTTTTCATAATGAATCGTATGTATGAAACATATACATCGTTGGAAAAAGTATATCTTGCTGCTCTGTTTAGACTATTTTCTTTTCATTTTTATCACACATTTTTCGAACGGAACAGTTTAAAGTCAAGTCGCTATGATTTTTCTCGGACATTATTTAAAAAGTGCCTTGGTGAAATCTTATAAATTCTATTTTAATTTTCATTAATTTCTTTCTAAATTAGTACCGATAAATAGCAGAAAGTTAACAGAATAAACAAGTGAAATTTTTACGATAATTAAGTGAATTTGGGACAAATAATTACCTGTTAAAGATTACACAATTTCCTGTTGAAATTTGACACCTGTGGATAAGTGCCGATAAAAAAATTTGTTTATTGTAACCAATTTTAATCAGATTGCAAGGATTTGCATTTTTCATCCCTCACCATTGTCTAATTTTTGTTTTATTACAATAAAAAACAAGAGGCTCCCAGGAGCCTGAATCCCTCACCTGAACTACACAGATACATATATTTTGTAGATATTATTGTGCTCAACCATGTGTGATTTAAATTTCTGAAATATTTTGGTTAGTTTTCAAGATATTGGGCTTAATAAGTGCAAAATTTGGCAAAAATTCCAAAAAAAGACAATAACTCCTACATCAGAAGTCAGATCTTTTCCGAAATTTCAGGACAGGTAGATCTTAATATGCTGATCACTTTTGATTCTTGCACAATTTTGATATCTGAAACCAGTTTTGAGTTATAAGTAAACAAGAGGCTCCCAGGAGCCTGAATCACTCACCTGGTCTTGATGTCAACCCTATAAAGAACTTTGAAGAGCTAAATAAGCTGAACATTTAAGCAAGCAACAGCTTTTCTCTTTCAGCGATAGTTTTCATTCTGTAGGCCAAAAATGTGCAAAATGTTATTTATATTAAGGGCCATCTGAATACTTTGACTCTATAGAGACTTTTGTTAAGAGCTTAATGAACTGAACATTTAAGCAAGCAACCACTTTTCTTTATCTGCTATAGTTTTCATTATATAAGCCAAAAACATGAAAACACGTAAATTTAGGGGCAGTAACCCCTATAAGGGGTCATCTGACAATTTCGACCCTATGAAGATTTTTGTAGAGCTAGATAACCTGAACATTTAAGCAAGCAACAGCTTTTCTCTATCTGCAATAGTTTTCATTTTATAGGCCAAAAACACTATTTTTTGCCTTTAAGGGGCTGTAACCCCTATAAGGGGTCATCTGACATCTTTGACCCTATGAAGACTTTTGTAGAGTTTATTGTGCTGAACATTTAGGATAGCAACAGCTTTTCTCTATCTGCAATAGTTTTCATTCTATAGGCCAAAAAAACTATTTTTCACCTTTAAGGGGCTGTAACCCCTATAAGGGGTCATCTGACAACTTTGACCCTATGAAGACTTTTGTAGAGCTTAAAGGGAAAATTCGCAAAAAAATAATTTTTCCATATGTTTTTCATCACATTTTACTAAACATAAATATACATGTTAAACTCTTCAATCTTCACTAATAAGCGAGTATGAGAGCGTTTTGTATCGATAAATTAGAACGATGGGTGCGGCCATTTTGTACGGCTAGTAGGCCCTATTGTCACGTGACCATCAGCTAATATCCAATAACCACAAAGTACCAAAACGATAACGACACGCAATGGTCAACTCTATCGTCATTTAAAAATGTCTTGCATGATCATGATGATAGTTTGTTTAGTAACGGTTAAGTGTCATTCCGTTTTCCTGACCTAAAGAAAAAGACAGACTTGCATCTTAAATGGGTCCACTATCAGCAATGTCAAGTATACAAGTTTGTGTGTCGGAAGACCATTTTGAAGCAATATCTTTAGAGGGTGTTCTTTTGTCCATGAAAAATGTTTATATCTATCTATATTCGTCAATAATAATTTCATTATTTTTTTAGTCGAACGTTTCTTACATGTTACATTATTACCTAGAATCTTTGCTATAAAAATCCACAAATCCACAAGACAAAAATATCAGTTTTGTTTAAAAAAAAAAAGAATTATAACGGGTGTGCGTAAAATTAAGAATATAACCGAAAGCGGAATAAAACTTTTTTTTTTGTTTTGTATAAGCGTTTTAACACTTCAGTTATAACTGACATGCATTTATTCATTTATTCATAATCTTTTTTTTAATAACTAGTAAATATACATTTTAAAACAGCCAACAATTTTTTCTTCATTTTTTATCCATTCCCTATGCATTCCTTAAAAATGTGCAAATGTATTTTTTTTATCTTTAAAGGATTTCTTAAACGTTCATTATATAGAAGATAATATTATTTTTACCTATATGAAGATAGTAATTCACAGTCGGGGGCAACGTATTTAAACTTGTGACACTCCCAGGTATTACTTACTTCCCGGGGATGGTAATTAACAGGTGGTTGTGTAATGTTTTATGACAGAAAAAGAGATCATTTGTTTCTGTTAATTATTTATTAAAAAGGCAACGGAAGACCTACAATTTATCACTCGTGCCTTTGATTTTTCGACATATTTATCTGTGTAAAAATAGAGAAATTGTTCTTCTTCAGGTGATTTTTTAAGGTTTTTTTTACATTTCTCTTTTAAAAAGTAAAACAAAAAAGCACACTATGCAGAAAACGCTTCGTGTTATCTTCATGTAGACAGCCGTATGAGTATATACCACAATCTTGTGTTCGTAAGATTATAAAACGTATAAATATTTTATCACTTGTATTTCACTGCATAAGAAGCCCAAACAATAATATATCCAAAAGACATAATTTGCCCGATCTTCAAACATTAGGACGTACGGACGGACGTACAGAACCAGACACTATATGTCCTCCTACTCCTTCTTTCGTATATGGGGCATAAGATAAACAACCACACCAACAACTTTAGAATGAAATCAATCAAAAAAAAAAGTTCTACATGTCAAACTCTAAACTTTGTCTGGCGCCCGTTTCTAATATTTAAAATGTCAGATCGGTTCCAAAGTAAACTGAGAATGCGAAGTGTACAGTAAAAATAAAAGTGCCAATACAAAATTAATAATTTAGATCTTGCGTTTCGTATAAAAGTAAGAATATTTGATTTGTTTTAGGGAGGGGGCTTTAGATATATATATTTACTTCGTCCTGCCTTTTTTTTCGAGAACACAGGAGTCTGGATGTTTTTTTAACTATAAATTGTTAAGCCAAATACAACATCCTACCATGCCTTTTTATTTAATTTTGACATCCTGCCTTTTTATTTTTAATTTCACAATAACCCTCCCATGAAAATCCAATGGTCGCCCCTTTATAATCAGCAACAAAAACCACACAAATAAAAGAAGAAATGAGTTTATATGAGGTTATGCTAATACATTTTATAAGTTATGAATGGAAAACAAATTTTAACTAAGCTATGAAAAAAGTATAAGTCATTGAAGGAAAATCTATTCAGAGTCTGTATCTTAATCCTTCGTACGTATTGTCCATCTGCAGAAGAACATTCTTTTCTGATGACAGACACAACACAAGCTGGCAGCACAACACGATGTTTTCTTTTTAAAGGTAGACATATTCTGACCCAACATACAAACTGTCTGTATGCCATAAGTCTGCTCTGGCTGCAATTAAGATTGTAAAATCAAATAAATGAATGATAATGTATTTAAAAAGTGGTATCTAAAGTTACCTTGCCTTTACATTAACACTTCCTTGTTTTGTACTGTTAACTTTTTGTTGGCTAAGAATATATATAACTTTTGTTTGATGGGTCAAGAAAAACTCAATGTTTTCAATCAGTGAAATCTTCGGCAATACCTTATCACTCTGAAAAAAAAGGAAATGTCTATTCATATACCTATTTTATAGGACGTCTGGTGCTCTCTCCCAGTGGCGTTTGTACCACAAGAAACTAATATAACTAGTTTTCAGCACAACTGTGGGTTTTAACAAACTATCTTGAAGTCGTGGTTGCACCAGGGTCGAAGATATCGGTGAATAATGTAAACTCGTGGCAGCATAGGCATTCTGCGAGCAAGGGCATTATCACACAGCGATCGGAACATTTGCACCATTGAGTGTCAAATTGGGTTGCTTTGAAATTCAGTCTAGCGATTTATCTCCAACTCTTCTATCTACCGGATTTCTTCCTCCGTATATTCTGGTTCAAGTTGATGCTCCTCCTGACCCAATTCGACCAAATCTGCAGAACTAAAGCGGACCATAGAAATACCCAAGAATACCCAAGAACACCCAAGAATATTCTTGGGTATTTCTATGGACCCGAACTAAAGCTGCTAGCAGACACGTCACTCACGTAATCAGACATTACACATATTTAGAAGGGACATTGGTGCAAGGTATATTATATAGCAATTATTTTTCTCATTCTCTCGAAATTATGATTAATCTTTTACATCTTTATGAGGTGACTAATAGACATGCTTAATTCATTTGAATTAATCCGTTAAACTGATAGCCTTTCAAGGATCAGTTAATCAGTTTAATGTCTAATGAGATTAAAAGGCCGGCGAAAAGGTTCACGTCGAATATACAAAATTCTTACCTGGGGCAAATTACGTAATCACCAATTTGCAATTAACACCTGGGATGTCTGGCAAGGTGACACCTTGTTGTTTTAAAAGCGTGAATATCATATGAAAGGGAAAATTTTCAAATCATTTTAACGATGTAAATTAAAATAGAGTAATTTATGGAAAAGATTAGAATTATGTAGCAGAATTTTAATTACTATCATGATTTAATTATTTAATATTGATGTTTAAAAAATCATTAATTAAAAATTTTGTTCGCAAATAATGATAAAAATAATATATATTTGAAAGAAATCTTCATATTGCGTATCGGTTTATCGTTATTAAATATTTTCTTTTGTTTACCAATTAGACCACGCCGTCACCACTGTGTTTTATTAAATATAATATCGATATCGATTGTATAGCGTTAATCGGATAAAGATGTAATACACAGATATCCGGTCATATCCCACAATGCACTCAAGACCATCTCACTGACGTCACTGAGTTACTTTTGAAATCAGAAAATGACAAATATCTCTGTTATAAATAAGAATTTTTTGAAAAAAATTTGGATATATATTTTTGATAACATATTCTATCATTTAAGACCATAAGTCAAAATTCGTGAATTTTCCCTTTAATGAGCTGAACATTTAAGCAAGCAACAGCTTTTCTCTATCTGCAATAGTTTTCATCCTATAGGCCAAAAACACTATTTTTCGCCTTTAAGGGGATGTAACCCCTATAAGGGGTCATCTGACAACTTCGACCCTATGAAGACTTTTATAGAGCTTAATGAGCTGAACATTAAAGCAAGCAACAGCTTTTCTCTATCTGCAATAGTTTTCATTCTATAGGCCAAAAACACTATTTTTCGCCTTTAAAGGGCTGTAACCCCTATAAGGGGTCATCTGACAACTTCGACCCTATGAAGACTTTTGTAGAGCAAAATGAGCTGAACATTTAAGCAAGCAACAGCTTTTCTCTATCTGCAATAGTTTTCATTCTTTAGGCCAAAAACACTATTTTTCGCCTTTAAGGGGCTGTAACCCCTATAGGGGGTCATCTGACAACTTTGACCCTATGGAGATTTTTGTAGAGCTAAATGAGCTGAACATTTAAGCAAGCAACAGCTTTTCTCTATCTGCAATAGTTTTCATTCTACAAGCCAAAATAATGAAAAAACCGCTATTTTTCGCCTTTAAAGGGCTGTAATCCCTATAAGGGATCATCTGACAACTTCGACCAAATGGAGACTTTCGTAGAACTTTTGATGCTGAAGCAGTAAGGTGGCATCAGATTTCATCTATTTCTTATACTTTTTGATTTACAAGCCAAAAACAGTAGTCTGACCCCCCTGGTCTATTTTTAGTAACGGTGGCCATTTTTTTTGTTGGATCAAAAATCGAAACACAAGTTTGGTGCAGGACACCCTAAGGATCATTCATACCAAGTTTCATTAAATTCTGTTCAGTAGTTTCAGATGAGAAGATTTTTGAAAATTGTTAACAGACGACGGACGCCAAGTGATGGCAATAGCTCACATGGACCTTCGGTCCAGGTGAGCTAATAAAAAGTATAGCTGTTAAAAAAAAATATACCATCCCATTCCTGAAAGACTTGGCTATCCAACAATATCAATTTAATTATATTTTCTATTTCAACCTAGAGTTTACACACGTTTTTCACAGCGACGACACTGTTATTTTAGCCAATCTATTAAGTTTAACAGGGTGATTCATATCTCTTTAGTTATAATTTTCTCAGCCTATATATACTAACCTGATGTGTAGTCAAATCCCAGTTAGCTTTTAATAGATCTTGTTTATCCTTTAGGAAAATAGGAACATCCTGATCTTGTACAGTTGGTGGGTCATAAATCTTTGGAGCAACTTTTAAGTGAACAGTGCAGCTTTCACCTAAAGTGAAGATTAAAGAAATCAACCTGCATATGTACAACTATAATTACAGTATGAGATGTCTTAAATTTATCTGTGCATCAGCTGATATTAATAAGAATGAAGGCATGACATAGGTATTACTTTGCGGCGGCGGCGACGGCGTAAACTTTTTAGTAAGACTTTTATGGAAAATGAATTCCAAGAAAAGTATAATAGCTAGGCATCTGATATTTGGTATACAAACAGTTGGGGTTATGGTCTACGCAACTGACACCATGTTGTTTGACCCTGACCCCAATTTCATGGTTCAGCGACTCTGTGGACTTAGATGATTTTTGGGGCCAAAAAACCTCTATGTAAGACTTTTGTGGAAAATGAATTCCAAGAAAAGTATAATAGCTAGGCATCTGATATTTGGTATACAGACAGTTGGAGTTATGGTCTACAGAACTGTCACCATGCCATTTGACTCTGATCCAAATTTCATGGTTCAGCGACTCTGTGGACTTAGATGATTTTTGGGGCCAAAAAAAACTCTTTGTAAGAAAATATATTTCTCCAAAAGTATAATAGCTAGGCATCTGATATCTGGTATACAGACACCTGGAAATATGGTCTATGCAACTAAAACCATATCCTGTGACCTTGACACAATTTTCAAGGTTCAGTTACTCTGTGGACTTAGATGATTTTTGGAACAATAAAACTTTTGTGGACAATTAATTAAGTTAAAAGTATCATAGCTAGGCATCTAATATTTGGTATACAGACATTTGGGGTTTTGGTCTACATAACTGACACCATGTTGTGTGACCATGACCCAATTTAACGGTTCAGTGACTTTGTGAACTTAGATGATTTTTTGGTGGAAAATGAGTTAAGTGAAAAGTATAATATTATAGCTAGGCATCTGATATTTGGGGATTATGGTATTCACAACTGACATCACCATGTTATGTGACTTTGAACCCAATTTCATGGTTGAATGACTTAATGAATGTTGGTCTTTTTTCATTGTTTATCAATAACTATGGTATCTAGAACACACTTCAGATATTTTTGTGATGGCTAAATGGAATTCTGTCACCTGTCACACGACCTTGACCTTAACTTTTCTGAAGGCCCAGCTAGACCTTCAATGAGTTCTGTGATGGTGCCAGCAGGCGAGACATACTTAAGTGTCAACTCTTGTTACCTTTTAGTCAGAGATTGCTATCTTACTTGTGATATTTTTTTTTTTTTAGGTTATAGACAACTCTCAGACTGAAATTTTAATTCAAAACCCTGTGGTGTTGTTGTTTCTTATACCATTTGAACAAATTGGAAATTCTCTACAATTTCTGATAAAATCTATGCTGCAAATGGGAAGTGGTTGGTGTATGAGATTCATTAAATTTCTCTCAGAACTCTAGTATATAAACAGATTACCTTACCCATTCTTATACTGCAGTATCCATACTTGTTGAGCTGATTCATTAAAGCTTCTAAAAACTCCAGTATCTTATCCTTATTTTGATCATTTGATAGGGCTTCATTTTCAGACTACAATAAAAAATAGTAATATGGCCATGGTCAAAAACATTTTCTTCATGTAAAAGAATTTGTTTATCTTTATTTCATATCATATCTTAATAATTGTTTGTAAAGAATCTTTCAACAAAAGCTAGATCGTGTTTTTTTGTCATTTTTTTTAACTTAAGACATAAGATGATGGCACATTTGTATATACTGTTATACATGTATTTGTTGCATATGGATATAAAAGTACAAATCATCATGTCCTGCATGTCAATGATTGTATCTTTTCAAAATACAAATTTACCTCTATCTGCTTTAAATATGAGGCTAACTTTTTCACGACAGTTTCATATTTAGTCGTCTCTTCAGTGCTACCCATAACAAATATCAAGTTAAAAATATATGCATTCCTGGCATACTTAGGATTCTCTATGATAACCGGGCAACCAATCACCTTCTTTCCCAAAGCATTTCTAAAATAGATAGAATGTTAATTTGAGAAAGTCAATTTTCATATGTTAAGTTATACCAATAATGATAGAAATGAATTACAGTTCCATGTCATGTTCTCTATTTATATTATTGTCTTTGCACGCTGTTATATTTTGTGTATTTTCTCAATTTTTATCTTTTATGTGTACTAAAGATAAAGATAAAGATATTTATTTCCTAATCATAGGGCTCATTACAAGCATGTAATCACATGTACTGATTTTACTTCACTTTTGAGAAATGTCGGGCATGTATATGTCACACTATTTTTTGACAAAAACAGTTTTCTCAGTTAATCTATTAATCATAGGCTTTCGATAATTGGTATGAAGCTTAAGGTAAGGGTTCCATATGGTGGGATGCATATTCAGATCTGTTGCTCATCTACTTTCTGTTTAATGAGCTGACTTAGATTTTTTCCCCTCAATGGAAGGGGATCTGTTCTTGTTCTAACTTATATTTGAATGCCTCATTGCTTTGGTACTCTTTAGCTTCTTAGCTCTTCATTTTTTTCTTTTCCACAATGACGTATGTGTAATCATCAAATAGAAAGCAACACATTAATGTGTTGGAAAAACATTGCCTTGAATGCCTTCATATATTTTTTAATGAAATTTGTTCTAGTTACATTTAGATTTTAGTTACATTGTAATAAGTCTCTCCTTCAGATCAGGTTTAGTTATTATATATGGATGAATAGCATCAAAATCTTCTTTTGATACGATTTCATCTGGAATCTGAAACAATAACAAGAAAATATTATGATAATGATGATCAGTAACATAAATTTTTCTTATTGTTACTCAAATTCAATACTTAAAAGATCATGAACCTTTTTTTTATTTTAGTCAATCATGTACCAGTAATAAGAAATTATTATGACATGTAATTCTCCTGCTGGTACTCAAAATCTACAGAATTATTGATACATCTTTTGTCCAGATTTTTGTACAATCTCCTGCTTTTTTAAGATATGACAAAATTGTAATTTTGATCAGTAATGAAACATTTCAGGTGTGGTCATGTTTTCAATGTGTGTGAGTTGGTCAGAACCTAAATTTAATGTAAATTTTACAAATACAAATGTATTTAAGAGGTTCCAGTATTCTAGGAGCTTTAGGGACACCTCGTCCATACTATGACTTCGGCCACGGACACGTCGTCCATAGACACGTCGGTCCTAGTATAGGTCGGCCATACTGTATTAGGACACTTCGGCCATGGTTTTAAAAATGGGACTCGTACATGATGTTTAGGGGCTGAGAGCTATAATTTTCTCAGTTAGGGGTTATTTTTATGAATATTTTGACAAATTGATTTTCTACTTTTGGCATCCAGACCTGTATATTAGATAATTTTACTATTTACAGGTCTATGATATTTGTAAGTGTATTAAGATGAAATGTACTTAGTTCTTCTTTCAAAAATGAAAAGGTTCGCATGGAAAATAATATAAAATGAATTAATTTATATTATTGGTCTAGGCCTTCAGCCTTTAAACTAGTACAACTACTTTGTGTGGAAAATGTTAAAGAGCTGTGCAATTTTGGGAAGCATTTATTAAATGCCTGTAAGATTAGGGATAATGTTTAGTTCTAATGTCATGAATGTATTGTAACGATAATTTCTGACGTATATACATGCTATACTTGTATAACTGCTATATTACTATACTGTCTTATGTCAGGGATGTCCATCCCTGCTAATGTATAATTTTAAAGTTCACAAAGATCGAATTGAAATTGAATTGAATTGAGTTCGAGTAAATGACCATATTAATTGTTTTAAATTGAAATTCAATCAAGTGTTAGCGTGTGTCACAAACAACATGGCTTTGATAATCATCTAAAACAACAGTCAAGCCGAATATAATAATTCAATTCAGAAATAATTAGCCAGACAGGGATGTCCAAAACAAAATCAGTTTTATTTAATCCCTGGTCTTAGACTAGAATAAATTCCACTTGATTTCTTGACCACAAACCCCAATCTTCCTCCAGTGGATATAATCATCATATTAAAGCTTAATTACAATTGGCTGGCTGGAAAACTCGTGTCATTTGAGAACTACTTGGAACTCACATGCCCCTTCTTTGTGTCTAATGACTTATAAGTTAAAGAATTTAAAAAAAAATAAAGGTGTCTAAAGACGGTTGATGGCCTAGACATGTATATTAGTTAAAGGTCATGTTAACGGTCACCGTAAGCAAAAACAGTTCTCTGTATTATATGCAATAACCAATAAAACCAGACCAGACAGGGTAAGTATCATACCACATTGATAATGTTTTAATAGAAAATAATGTTTCATGAACATACTAAAGAGAAAATTTTCCCGATTTTATTTTACACTGAAAAAAAGGGAGATGCAAATCAAGTCTAAACTGAAAATTGTGTCTAAAATCTATCAACTGTGCATAGACATGTAAAAGTTCCTTAAACAATTGTTCAAATTAATAAAAATAAATATCATAATAATATGTCCTAGGCCACAGTATCATGAGTATGCTTTTTACATCTGCCTTTTATACTTATTTCTTCATTCGAAAGATTTTTTTTGTTTATTAAAATATCATATAATCTGTCATTTAAGACAATTCGATTTATACATTTGAAACAAAAAATCAGTTACTAAGAATATAGACTAAGTCCCTATAAATACATCTGAGATTTATATAGTATGGCTGAAACATGTATGGCCGAAGTGTCTAAGGCCGAGGAGTCATATGGCCGAGACTTCCTATGGACGAAATAAAGTGTGGCCGAGGTGTCCAAATACCTTCTAGGATTCCTAATAGACTATTACCCATTACCCGGGGTAAGTGAAATTTGATCCAGGGTAAGAGGACTTTGAGAGATTTTTGCATTGATTTCTATTGTGGGTAAGTGATTTTTTTGCAATTTTACATCTGGGTAAGTGAGATTTCAAAAAAATCCTAGAACATGTAGAACACTGGGTTCAAATTAACCTTTTGACAGCTGAAGGTCCAGGACTTTTTGAAGGACTAGGAGGAAACTCCTCCAAATGTTATTAAAAAGTTGTCAAAAGTTACTGTAAAAACATGCCCGTCTCAGACTTTTGTAACTAGAATTTTAAAGGTCTGAAACCTCAGACCAGTGCTATATTGAACCCCTGGGTTGCTTTCCATTATCCGGTTCATACCGGTTTATTTTGTGTTGTCACCATTTCGTCTAGTTCGTCTTTTGATGCAAACCGCTTGTGCCGAACCAGGTAATGGAACACGAATCTAAGGTTCAACTGGTACAAACCGCATAATGGAAAGCACCCCTGGAGTCTGGTATACAGTTAGTTCTCTATCATTATTTTAATTTTAAAATGTGTTTTTACCAAGATTTTTTACGGCTATGAAATATGAAAAATTAATTAAAAAAAAATTAATTTTGTATTATTGAAGAAACTCTCATTAGCTTCACTGTTTTTTACAAGTTAGCCATTATTTCTAATAACAAATTTTTATCAAAGTATATGGCTTGGCGGTTTTTACAGGGTAGCCAATTATGAACATAATCATTGACACCAATGAACTCATGCAATCAAATGTTTACCTGTATTAATTTAGGATACTACAATGTACCTGTTAATTACTTTTATGGCCCTGTTGGGCAATAAACTAACCCAGGTGGGTGTAAAGGTTTTTGAAGATTTCGTGAGGTGAATCAGTGTATCACCGTGTAACACTGCCAAACACAGAGGTCGGTGGTCCACAAACAAGAATAGGTCTGAACTAAATGTATTATATCAATCACATCTCCTAGCGGGACAAATGCTGCGAGAGTGGACAGCTCTATGGTATTTATTCCCACAAAGAATTTGCCTTATGCTGATATTGATTTTCTTTGGTCGTATATGCTTCTCAAAGTATCAGGTGTGATGTGAATTTTATAAAATACCCTTCTAAAAATATATTTTGTATTTTAAAACATACAGGATTTTTTTTTAAATAATGGGGCAAATATTTACTAGCTATGTCATGTATGTAGTTTATTTGTACTTTTCATTTATCTATGTACAATGCATTTCAATTAAGTAAATATTGACAACGTCATAATTCAAAATTTGGAGCATAACATCAGAAGCTCATAATTGCCATTTTCAGACCAACCACAGAGCTACGCCAGCTTTGAAAACAGTGGCTGACAATTCGTAAACTACCTATAAAGACAGTGTCATTTGCCAAAAATTAATTTGGTGTTTAAAAGAAGTTTCTATGGTTATCCAGTTTTAACAATTGTCGTTTTTTTTTTCTTTCAAATAAAGTCAAGTATTTAAGATAAATTTATGTTGTGATCGCATTTTTAATTTCCCCAGGTCTGACCTAAATCATATCAAGTAAGAGGGTTTATTTCTGTAATTCATGTAACCAGAACTGTCAAGTGTCACAAATCTTGCGTGAGACTAACACATCTAGTCAGCAACTTGGTGGCAAATTTCTTTGATCTTTAAATTTTTCGTCAAATCTCACACAAGCAGCTCATAAACGTAAAGTGCGAGCATACTCTCTTACAGAGGGATGCACTCAATGATGATAATGATGATGAAAAAACTTGACCAGGTTAGGTACAAGTGCAAAACAAGCTAGGTAGATAAATCGAGCTAGGTAAGCTCGATCGAGCTTTAAATTGTTATCTCCCTTTGCTGTTTTTGACAAAAAGATCTATATCCAATTCAATTTGGGTCAGTGCAAGATGAAACTTTCTATTAACTTTAAGTTAACATACCAGGACAAAAAAAACATCAACATATCAATGTTTTACCGTCAACTTTTCTAAAACCAAATTTGCATTGAACTTAATGCAAAAATTCTAATTTTCACAAAAATAATTTCCACGGTAGAAATGAAAAATTATGGTTGCATATTGACAAACAGTATCTTTGAAAAGAGAATCTACAATTTCATGATGCACAGGGATGATTGAAAAAAGTTATGCAATATTTAGTCAAAAACAGCAAAGGGAGATAATAATTTTAAGCTCGATCGAGCTTACCTAGCTCGATTGATCTACCTAGCTCGTTTTGCGCTTGTACCTAACCTGTTGACAGCCCTGTGTAAACGTAGTTGACCCACATGACCCAGATAATTTGTGAGAAATCAATGAAGCTGTGTTCATATTACCAACCAAATCAATACCAAAAACATTGCAAACATACATTCATTTACAACAAATAATTTATTTACAGGATATTTGTGTCAATAGTTTTATAAACTTGTAAACGTCTATCAAATAACCTGATACTTTATCTTGGGACCAGCTGTAGGGTGGAATTCAGTTAGACATATTCCTTTTATCATGTTCTTCCTACAGACTGACAGAATTAACTCTTCTTTTTCAGTTTTTAAATAAAAAAGTCAGGAAAGATCAGGAGAAAAATTGTCCCAAAAACAAGGGAGATAAGTAGGATCAGCTGAGAAAGGGTTTGCCTAAATTTCTTTCCTCTAGTTCTGTAAATGTACCATTAAAACGGAGTAGTTTCATATTTACAACAAAATAACACCTATTGGTTCAATCAAATACAGCAAATAAAACAAATAAACATAAATGAATACACTAAATTTTACACAAGTAAAAAACAATAAAGTTTATCGTGTTTATACAGGTCTATGACAACTTAAAGGACCTCACACTTTCTGCCTGTTTGGTCCAATTTGTTATTCAATAGAACTATTATTTCATATGGTGAAGATCAGATGAATAAAAATGGCCCAAAACATTATTTTATACATGTATGATAGTTCAATACATCTTATTTCAAATACTGGTATACATAATATGTACATTAAAAGTCAATGCAACCACAGCAATTTAACATGTGTCAAAAAGCTCTGCGAGTCCACCATGGCCTGCATGGATCCTGAACAATTGACTATCCATATTGTGTCTCAAACTTATAGGGTTTTCAACATGTTGCCATTGTATCATGCGGCGTGTGCTCAGCTTAGCATTATTTTTCAATTTGGGGGGTATGTCTCAGCAGTATTAGAATAAGAATAAGAATAAGAATTTTATTAGCTAATCAAGAACCCACGAAGGGCATAATGTAACAAACAGTTAAATGATTGGACAGATGATATGAAAAAAACAACACAACAATAAAAAAAATCAATGAGACACAGGATCAGAGCCATTGAAGTACCATGTATACATTGTAATATATCAAGAATAAAAAATAAAAGAATAGATTATAAACATGGACCATAATACAATTAGTGTGTTAACATTTAGTAACTTTTTATTATTTCTTTTGTTTCCATTCAGATCTTTTCTCAAAACATTCAAGTATAAAATTGCCTAAATAGTTTAATGCTTCTAGGTTCTCATTAGTAAATAGCCAGAAATACTTAAGCTCTGGGGACAATGATTGGAAATTTTCACAGCCTTTATTTATTTTATCAAAAAATATGCTACGCTCCTGTTCATATAGAGGACATGTTACTATAAAATGTGATTCATTTTCAACCGCATGGATGTCTTTACTCAAACAATAGTGACATAGTCTTTGAGATCTCTCAATATAATTTTTACTATATCTATCTTTTTCTATTCTCAAATCATGAGCACTTATTCTTATTCTACAAATTGCTCTTCTAATTCTAAAATCTTTAATTGATAAATAAGCCTCTGGGATAAAATCAGTTTTAAGACTAAAAAGGTTTTCTAATTTACTGTTACCCTGTGATAAAATTTCTGTCCTTTTATTTTGCCAAAAAGTCTTAAAGCTGTCAATCAATTTTGATTTGACTATCCTGACAAGTTTACCTAAATTAATCTTTAGAGTGTCTATATTTAAAGACTGTAATATATATCTTACTGATGAGAACCAGCAGTCAATATTATTTATATCTAGTTGTTTATTACATAAATAAGCATCATATAATAAGCCCTCCTGTAATTTTTCAAGTCTATGTGCATATTTAACAATAGATAAAACTATAGAGAAATATAGAGGAAATCTTCCTACCTCAGATAAAACAGCTAAGTTAGAGGCCTTTTTATTTACCCCTAAAATATATTTAAGAAATCTTATATGTGACCTCTCAGAAAAATCATTATTATATATCTTTTCAAAAAAATAATCATTCTGTTTTTTACAAGCTGCAGAATTTACTTTGAATATACCACTTATTTCGCAACAATATAATAAAATTGGTTTTATTGTGTGATCATACAGATGAATAGATGTAGCTATACTTGGACTGCAAGATGACAGAGATTTTTGTAGCTTAAATATTGCTTTTAGAGATTTTTTATATAATTCTTCTTTTCCAAGATTAAAAAGTCCACTTGAGGTGAAAGTAATTCCTAAATATTTATACTGATTAACACATTCTACTTCTTCATTATTCAAATGTATATACTCTTTCAAAAATTTTCCAGAATTGTTAAAAATCAAAACTTTTGTTTTTGAGAGATTTACATCTAGACACCAGTCTTTACAGTATTCATTTAGAATATCAAGTCTACTTTGTAAACCATTTTTGCTAGTAGATAATAGAACAATATCATCAGCATACATTAAACAATTTATATTTCTACCATTTATTTCAACTGCTTCTGAACCTGCTTCTAGTTTTAAAGGTAAATCATTAATAAAAAGCTTAAATAGGTTAGGGCTTAGTACATCTCCTTGTCTCACTCCAATATGTGACTTAAAAGCAGGAGTGAGTTTGTTTTCAACTTTTACTGAAATATGGTTTTTCACATACATATCTTTTAGAATATTATAAAATTTTCCTGAAATATTATTTTTTAACATTTTATATCTAATACCATAGTGAATAACTCTATCGAAAGCTTTTTTAAAATCAACAAAACAAGCATAAATTTTCCCTCCTTTTCTGTTGGTATATTTGTCCAATATTGTCTTTAAAACAAACATATGGTCAGATGTCCTGCTTTTTTTTAGAAAATCCTATTTGACATGGGTGAATAATTTTATTTTTTTCCAGATGAGTATCAAGTCTTATGTTAAGTATGCTATTAAAAATCTTGCTAATGGAGGAATTTATAGCAATTCCTCTGTAATTTTCAGGATTTGAAGGACAGCCAGATTTAAAAACTGGGCATAAATAAGATAAAGCCCATTTCCTGGGATATATTCCAGAACAGAATATAGAATTGAAAAGTTTTTGAAGAACTGGTGCTAACATGCTTGCACCAGCTTTAAAGATTTCATTGGGTATACCATCTAATCCTACTGCTTTGTTGTTCTTGAGGTTTTTTATAGCCTTATGCACCTCCTCTAATGTAATTTTGAAATCCATTTCTCCGAAGAATGGATGTTTTTCAAGCTTTATAGTTTCTTCCAGAATCTCATTTAAACGTTGTTTGTGTTGGTCGGTATTCATGTTAAGAGCTTTAAAATATGAGAACCATGCATTACTTTCTATTGCATTTTCTGGGCCATCTAAATCATTCTCTTTTAAATCATTGATGAGATTCCAATAGCTTTTTGGATTATTTTCTCTAAGACTATCAAGGCTGTCAAGAATTTTTTGTTTAAAATTTCTTTGTTTGTACTTCCTTAATTTGTTATACTCCCTATAACATTTATAATATGACCCTTTTACAATTGGGTCTCGTGGGAATTTTGATAATAGCTCTCCCTTATGTATAAGATTTTTACGTTTTTGTTGGAGGTCGATATCAAACCACTTTTTATGTTTATGTTTAGATGGTTTTTTTGCTTTAGTTTTCCTAAAGGTTAAACATTTACTCGCAGCATTGTTTATGATATTAAGACATTCATCAGCAGCATTTTCAATGCTGTCTTCAGTTAATGAGTCCATTTCTGAATTTAAGAAATTAGAGATACTCATTTTAATTTCTGGTGAGCAGAGTGAATCTTGCAATTTTTCAGAGGAAGTATCTGACCAAATGTATTTACCTGGAAATAGAGTATTATTTTCTTTTTCTATTTCATCTATTTTATATTTAGCTAGTACACCAAATGTTAATTTACAATGGCAGTCTGAAAGGGTTGGTAAAAAATCATGTACATGAAAAAATAATGTATCCTCTAGTAAACTTTCTGACATAATAACATAATCAACAACACTGTTTCCTATTGATTTCATACATGTGAACTTGCCATAAAGGTCGCCCCAAGTTCTACCATTTAAAATACGTAACTTTGTTGCAATACATAAATCTAGAAGCTGTTTACCTCTTTTATCTATCTTTGTATCATAACTATATCTATTTTCTTGTATAACATCACAACTATAATTATCAAACATTGGTAAGTGAATATCTAATACATCATTTTGTATAAAATCAGGCTCCTGTTCTTGCATTAAAATCTCCACATAAAATAATACTACCTTGTTGGCTAAATGTTATAATATCTTTTTCAATGTTTTCTAATATATCATCTTCAGACTGTTCAATATAAAATGAAGTAACTGGAATTATATATGCCAAACATAAGTAAATATCAGTATTCAAATTGAAAAAACTTCTCTCTAATTTTAGCCACTGATAATCTTTTGAATTATTTTTTAAAATTTTAATGCCCTTGCGAATGTTACTTTTAATTAAAATACCTAATCCTCCATAATATCTTGAGTTTGTTGATTGATGTCTACATACAGGGTAATAATGATATCCATCTATATTAATTGATGTGTTATATCCCACATGTGTTTCAGTTAAAAGTATGACATCATGTGATTTAATTTCTTGTAAGAAAAGTGGGTCTGATAGTTTATTATGGTTTTTAGAGATTAACCCACCTACATTCCAAACACAAAATGATAGATTATAGATCATGTTGTTATTAACCATAATTAATAATACAATATACTATGATAATCCCTTTTTTTATTTGAGATATTTTTGTTATAAATAAAAAGAACAGATTTTTTTTTTCTAATTGTAACGACAGTAAATTGATATCCCTGTAAAGCTTTTAAGTATATATAATAAAATAGTAACTTTGAAGTCAGATAATTAACTTTGAAGTCAGATAATTAACTAGTAATAAAAATCTTATTCTTTTATATTATTTATAAACCCTCTTCCTGAGGTGTAATTTCAAGTTCACTAAAATATAAATCAACAAGTTATAAGTTCAAAAAAAACCAGACAAACAAGTATTCACAGCTAGTAGTATATAACCAAATGAGCTGTATTTTTCCCTTTTACACTTTCTCTTATTTGAACACCCTTTGATTTGTTGATAAAAATCAGACTTAGGATAAATGTATTACAATTGGTTCATATTGTTTAACTCAAAACATTAAAAATACAACTAGCTTAATAAATGTACAACTAATTAAAATTATTATTATGCTGCCAATATCCACGGCCCCGACCTCTATATCTGTTATTGTATCTACCACGAAATGTTCCTCTTCTGTTGTTGTTATACTGATGTCGCTTTGGAAGATTGAGTGCTTCATCGATGACATCACGAATATTTGCTGCAAATACATTTGCACCCTGATCTGAAAGATGGTATTTATCCTCAGAATTTATAAATCTCATGATTGCCCTTCCTTTGTTGGCTAAATTGCTGTGATCACACAAAAACACTTTATCAGATTCAATATATTCTTGTTTCAGTAAGGCCCCAACTAATTGGCCTTTTGCATTTATCTTTTCACAATCAGCTCTTGGTGTTGGTGCTGAAATGATGAATTTTGAAGTAGGATATGCTTCATTAGCCACTGAAATAATTTCCATCATTTGTTTGACACAATTTTCTGCACTGGTTTCACGTAACTCATTCGTGAGGGAATGAAACACTATAAGATCAGGTGCATGGTTAATTTTAGTGATGCTCTGCTTTGTGTCTGAAAATTTGTACGCAATGTGTTTCTCAACCGTGAACTTGGATGACAGTTTAGAAATATCAACTCTGTCCATATTCGATGTGCCAATTAGTGCAACGTGTGGTTTGTTTTGTGCTGCTCCTCTATGTCGACTTTGAACTTCTTGAAATCTGCCTGCACTTTCGTCTCTGCTTTCATGTTGTTTTAAACTATATATCTCACCGTCTTTTTCATCGAGTTTAGTTTTGAGATCATTGTAAGATCTTTCCAGACAGTCTAGCTTCTCATCCTTTTTCTGTATGGCCTCACCCATTGACTCTATCTCTGTTTCTAGTTTTTTCAGAGATTGTGTGAAAGTTTGTTTTTGGACACTAGCTTGATGCGTTTGTTGGTCAAGCTTTGTCTGCAAATGAATTTTATCCATTTCCAATTCATGTCTTGCTTTCTGTAGTGTCAATTTTAGATCTGAGTTTTCGTGTTCAAGTGAACTGACTTTATTTGTCAACTTTCGATCCTCATCTTTAATACCTGTACCTTCCTTTTGTATTTTGACAACATTCTCAAGAATTTTTGTCAGTTTTGCATCAAAAAGTTCGGTTTGTTTAACACAAATTTTATCAAGGGCTAGCAGGAAGCAATTCTCCATTCGTTCCATCATTTTCTCTGGGTGAAACTGTGCCATAGACCATTCGTTACTTTGATTCTTGGTGTGCACAATTTCTTGATTTGTTATTTTTTGTGATTCAGTGAAGCATTGTTTCTGAAATGTTTGGTCAGTGTCACATTTTTCTGTTTCTGATGTACTTAGTCCCTTTTGATTCTCTATAGTCTGGTCTTTTTTTTCTTCTGTGGTAGTGTGTGTGGTGAGATTAGTTGGGTTGTTCATTTGGTCAGTTTTTAATCTATCTTGCACTTTGTCAATCAATACTTTCAAAATATTGAAGTCATATTCTGCAAAAACATCTTAATATGTGGATCAAAATAATTGAAATGATATATAGAAATTAAACTAGAAGTATAAAAAAGAAGTTCGCATACCTTAATAAAATGTTTGGAGAAAGCCCGCAGCCATTTTCGAGGACTGAAGTTTTTAAAATGATTGTTTTTTAATTTAAAAAAAAAATCAGATTTAGATTACTTTGACATTATTTAAAGCTATATAAAGGAACAATCATTTGATTTTTAGGGGGCTGTGGCGAAATTTGAAATAGAAATTAAAGCAGGATTGAAAAAAAATTAAAAGGGCAGGACAGTGCTTTCCCTGAAAAGGCGGAATTGCCATGGCTTTAAAATAAAAAACAATTCCAATTAAGCGCACCCAAAAAATCCAGTATAAATAAAACTGAGAAAGGATGAATTGAACAAATATCCATAGCCCTAAAAAAAAATCAAATGGTTGCTCTGTAAACATGCACAAAAACTGACCCTTCACAATTTGATCCCCCTTTAAAGTATATAGAAGAAGAAAGCTTAGTCCAACCTACATTTTGACCAGTGCCACCCCCCACTCTTCCGAGGTAAAAAATGACAAGTCCCCAACATCAGTTATAGACTTAGTTGTTTAAACAAGAGTATCTTAAGGGTAAAACTAAGAGTATGTCTCGCCTGCCGGCACCATCGGAATATCTAGTTATCTAACTTGCTTGCTTGCTAACGCTCACTTGACTTATGCCTGTGGTACCAAGGTGGTACATAGGCCACTGACAACACTTCTCCACCTAGTTCTGTTTTGGGCCGTATTCTGGTGACATCGGTCCATTTGTACCCCTTGGTTTCAATTTCTGTTGTGAGGTTTCTTCGCCATGTGTTTCTAGGGCACCTAATTCGCCTTTTCCTTGTGGATTCCATTGTAATGCCTGTCTGTTGATGGAGTGTACAGGTTTTCTTAGACTGTGGCCAATGCCATTTCCGTTTTATCAACTCTGATGCCATGGGTTCTTGTTGTGTCTTCTTCCAGAGGTCAATGTTACTAATTTTGTTGGGATATCTGATCTTCAGTTTTCTAAGGCAGTTGTTTACTTGCATCAAGAGGCATTTGGTCGTCTTCATGCATGTCACATTCATATAACAGTATGTTTTTGATGTTGGATTAAACAGTCTGATTAAAATACAGCCCCCCTGACTTATTTCATCGTCGACGATGACATAAGTCAGGGGGCTGTATTTTAATCAGACTGGGAATTAAAGAGCCTGATTTTTGTATTCAGTGTAATGTTGCTAACTTTCCATAGTGATGACATCATTCTTTGTCCCAATTCTCTGAACCACCCTTGCTATCCATTACGCTGCCCAGTTAGGTGAAGCAGACGACTTCTTCAAGAGGGGTTGACTTAACTTCCAGACTGTTTCGGCATTTGGTATTTGCTTTGAGCACTTTGGTCTTGCTTATGATAATGATGAGTCTAGTCTCAGCTGCTCTTTTTTCTAAATAAGACAGTTTATCTTTCATCTGGCTGTGTGGTAAAAGATCAATGTCGTCAGCAAAGTCTAGGTCATCTTGTTGTTCTGTTAGAGGCAATGGGATACCATTTCTACTGTTGGCCGTTGTGGTTTGTTTAATTATACTTCGACTTCCAATAGAAAAAGGAAAGGAGACAGCAAGCACCCTTTAATTACCCCTGTTGTGATGTCAAATGGATCTGTTAAATGGCTTCCGTGTACTATTTTACTCTGCATTTCAGTACATGGTGATGAGTTTTTCTTGGAATCCATAATGATCCATATTTTACCAAAGTATATGTCTGCCAAGGCTGTCAAATGCCTTTTTAGAAATCGATGAAGACTGTATATAGAGACGAAATAAATTCCAGTGACTGTTCAATTATGATTCGTAGGGTTGCTATCTGGTCAGCACATGATCTATTCTGACGGAATCCCGCCTGGTTGTCTCGTAGTGTTTGATCTACAGCTTTCTTCATTCGTTCTAAAAGTATCCTGTTTAAGACTTTCTCAGATACAGACAGAAGCATTTTCCCCCTGTAGTTGTCACATGAGCCGAGGCCCCCTTTCCTTCGTATCTTTACCAGATGGCCTTCTATCCAATCTTGTGGTAAAACTTTCTTTTCTCAGATTTTGCCAATCAAGTCGTATGATCTGCGTTGTTTGTCTTTGGTTATCATACTTTCTCAGTTTTATAGTTGGATGTTTGCTACCAGTAGGTGGTGATCGGATGCTGTGTCTGTGCCTCTCTTAATTCTTACGCCTCGAAGGCTTCTCTTGAACTTTTAGTGAATATACAGAATGTGATCTATTTGGTTCTTTGTTCTCATATCTGGAGAAACCCATGTACCTAGGTGGCAAGGCTTGTGTGGAAATATGGTTCCTCCAATAACCAGGTTAAATGTAGCACATAAGCAGGCAAATAGTTCCCAATTTTCATTCACATTGCCTAGTCCTTTTGTTCCCATTAATATTTCTTCAAAGCAGGTGTTGTCTGTTCTCACTTTGGCATTCATATCTCCCATAATGACAGTGATATCTCGGGAGCTTCATTTTCTTGCTGTTTCCTAAAAAAATGGTAACATTTTTCTTTGTTTCCCCCACTTGTCCAGAGTAGAGAATAGTTTCTACTGATGATAAACGTAACTGTCCTAAGTCTTTCCATCTTTTTTCAGAAATCCCTAATATTTCGATGCCATAGCTTGTTGATATTTATTGAATAAATATTATTATCATTATTATTAGCTCTACATTTCTCTTGTGATAGTTCTTGATTTACCAGTGATAATCATGGATCTTACATTCCACGTTGCGATCTTGGTTTTACAGATTTAGTACTGAAAGGCTTCCGTCTGACTTTGGCCTCCGGACATCATGCTCCTTCTGGTTGAAGGGCCCCTTCCCTTATCTGAGATGTTGTAGTGTTGTCTTGTGTAACTGTAATCAAATTTGTGACCTTTAAACAGGTGATTTGCCTACCCAGAGGTTCCAGTTATTTTTGTGAAGACTTCTGTATGATGCCTTTCCCATACGGGCCACTGGCCGATAGAGTACCTACACTCTTATATGTCCTTTGCAGTTGTTGCTTCCCATTGCAATCTTCGGTTATTTAACTATTCATTCATCAGTTCTTGCCTGTTGGCACAATCACTACACCTAGTTCTTGAGATCAGAGGTTAATGAAAGTCAAAGTCATTTGGCAGGTGACTGAATGACATTTTTCCGAAAACCAACTAAAGTGATTGTAGATATCATGTATAGTAATTGAGAAACAGACTTAACATAAAAGACAAAAAAAAACATATTCACAGTCATTTAGTGTAAAAAAACTAGGTCAATATCAGATGACATGGTGACAGACGCAAAAACTCTAATTTGATTTATCAAAATCCTAAATATCAGATGCCTAGCTATTATGTTTTTTTTAAATCGTTTTCCAAAAAACTCTTACAAGTTTTAGGCCTGCAAAAAGACCAAGCAATTTCACAAAGTCACAGAAGCTTGAAAATGGAATCAAGCCGGTCACCCGACATAGTAACAGTTGTGTAGAATCTTGAAGATGAGTGCTGATGTTGGTTTGTCATGAAGTTTTGTTTTGTTTTCCTTTACCGGATTTGACAACTCAGTTGGAAATTGGCAATGCGACGGGTGTGCTATAGCAGGCAGGAACCGCTGACTCTTCCGGAGCAAACTTGAGTTCACTCTTGTTACGACTTAAGTTCGAGTTGTTACATTGATTTCTGTCCGATTTATTATTATTTTTTTAATGTTTTGTACTTCCACTTGCTGTTCTTATTCGTGATTACCGGTTTTGTCATTTGCATGGACTTTTGACACTAGAATGCCCCATTGGTGCCCCTTTGCTTCTATCAGATGTCTAGCTATTATAGTTTTCAAGAAATTCGTTTCCACAAAAAAACTTAGAAAGAAGTTTACAGCCTGAAAAAGACCTAAGTTCACAGAGTCACTGGAGCGCAAACTGAATGCGGTCAAGGTCACATAGCATGGTGACAGTTGCGTAGACCATCAGATGCCTAGCAGTATGGACGCTATTATAATTTTTAAGTAATTAATCAGTTTCCACTAAAGTCTTACAAAAAGTTTATACAGGTGTCTCGCCTCCGCAACTATTCGTCGCAGCCGAGACGAAAATAGAGGTCCGCTTACTTTGAATATTGCAAATGTATTTAGGGAGCGACCATTTGATTTGTATGGGGGGGGCTATAGTGAAATTTGAACTGATAGAAATATACGATGTTGAGATGTGGAATAAGTGTACGCGACACAAGGCAGGATGGAAAAATCCAGAAATAAAAAAGGCAGGGCAGTGCTATGAATTAAAAAAAGACAGGATGATATTTTTACTGAAAAAAATAAAGGAACTTAAAAAATAAAAAAATGAAATGACACGCGCCTGAGAAAATCATAATTATTGTCTCAGCACGCGCTATCGTGCAAAATAGGGCCAGGCTCGTTTTTTCCCGAAAATAAAAAGGCAGGACGAAAAAATATCCAAAGCCCCCCCCCCCATAAGAATTAAATGGCTACTCCCATAGTTTGGCTAACATCCAACAAAGCCCGGCAACGAAGCCATTTAGGATTTTAGTCAAAGTTAGTGCATACCTAATTTTGTATTTTCCCGCTTCAGCAGGTACTCTGATCATGTGACCAAAGTTTCCCGAGAAACAATGCCGTTGTTTACAATATGGCGGACTCCAGGCGGCAAGAGTAAATAAGATAAAATTTAGATAACTTTCAAAAGTAAGTGTTAATTATTGGCCAAGCGAAATTTCCACAATCTTTAGCTGTAGATAAGGCTTTTCAGTCAGTCAGACAACCTACCAAATGAGGGTTAACGTGGTAGAGTTTAGAAAATTTAAATATTTGGAACTTGTTCAAAAAATCAAGTTTCACTTTGTAGTTGTACTGACAGAAAAAAAGATCTGACAGTCTCATCACTATATCTTGTCAGATTCTGAAAATAAAATACAGTTTTGTTTCTCAATCAGAATTGTAATTTGTCTATTTGGACACGCTTGTGACACTGATAATGTCATCATGACTCTGTGCAATATCGAATTTTTAATGAATGTTCAAGAATATAACCTAATGAGTTACATTTTGGCTTTATTCAAGGCACAGATCAAAAGAAAAATCGTTTTTATGAAAGCGTATAAGATACATGTACAATAAATGAAGAGGGTAGACATATAAATCGACTTCGAAGCTACATGTATAAGCTACATGTAGTGGCATAGACCTGTATATTAAATATATATATATTTATATTTAATATACAGATCTATGCTAGTGGGTAGTCTTGTCAAGATGACATCTTTCCTCCTTAATGTGGGTTTTATAGAATATGGGTTTCACTTGTTTTTTCATTTTAACATAGACCTGTATATTAAAATACTTAATATTTATATACAGGTCTATGATTTTAAGTTGCTACAACAGACCAAAATTCAAGCCCCTGTGCCTTCAACTTCATGGTAGAGGATATCATGTTGGAATTACATGAAAATTCTCTTAATATTCTCATTGACAGTTTTATTCATGCCTACAATACAATACAATACAATACAATTCTTTATTAGCCAATTTGGTCCCACAGGGGGCATTTACAATAAACAAGTATGATTTTGCTAACATTAAGTGACAGATCTACATTGATACAAATATAGTGGCCATTTTACATTAATAGCCATTGTCTATATAAAGAAAATACACAAAAAAAACAATAAGACTCAACACAGACATTTGTGAAGAACATAAAAAAAAATGACTGAATTGGCAGCTAGTGCAGATCAGGAGTGTTTCAATCATTAACCTTGTTGCGGTTGAGGATGTATATTTGCATGATTTAAATAAACAGTATTAACTAGTAAGTTCAACACTTAATAGATCAGTGCAGAAAGTCTTTTTCTGACCACAGTGGGCACCAAGGGACGGTGCTTCAGGATATGCGTGCAATTTAAATTGCGCTGCATACCTCCTCGTGCCCAATGTAGACAGACAAGACCTCTGCAAAGATATGAGTTTTCTCTTTCTTTTGTATATTGTGGGAATACAAAGGGCACCAAGGGACGGTGCTTAAGGTAATGCGTACAAGATTACTTGATACTGCATTCCACCTCGTGCCCAATGTAGACCAACAAAAACAATAGAAAAAAAAAATGTTTTTTTTTTTTAAGATTTTAAATAATGACTATTGGATGTTGTGAGACTACAAGGGGCACCAAGGGACGGTGCTCAAGGTAATGCGTACAAGATTACTTGATACTGCATTCCTCCTCGTGCCCAATGTAGACAAACAACTAAAAGTGAATGTAGAAATATGAAGGAATATATATACATACATAATTTACATGTATGCATCAAACTTATTCATGCTTAGATATAAATTCACATAGTGTTTTTAGAACAATGGGATTTTCACATACAAATAGCCATATAAATTTTTGAGTGTTATCTAAATTAGTGTAATTGTAGCATTGTTCAGATACTATTTTTTCGAGATTTTCTCTTTCTTTTGTAAATTTAGGACATGTGAATATAAAATGAATTTCGTTCTCAACTTCTCCCGAACTGCACTGTGCACAAATTCTTTGGTCTGGAGGAATACCCTGATATCTACCTCTCTCTATTTGAAGTCTATGGGCAGAGATTCTGAATCTGCATAACACACTCCTTTGCTCAGAGCTCGTTATTAAATCTAAATATTTTTCATATCCAAAGTTTGTTTTAAAAGTAAAATAAGTACGGAGCTTTCCATCTGAATTATTTATAGTTGTACTTCTCCACATTTCAGTATAGTATTCTTTTAGTATTGAGAAAATTCTTTTCTTACTTAGCTTGTTGTTATTTGTTGTGTTATTGTTCAACTCAGGTATTTTTTGTATAATTAGCTGAACTGACCCATACCATGAAGGTTTCTTGCTTTCATATAATTTTCTAGAGTCGATATATGCATCCTTCAGGATACTGAAGTTCTTGAGATTTTCTAATCTCTCACGATAGTTGACCATTGATTTGATAATATTGAAGTGCATTGGAAATCGACCTAGTTCTGACAGAACAGCTAGGTTGGTTGCCTTTTTGTGAACAGCAAGAATTCTCTTACAAAATTTAATATGTAATTTCTCACACAAGATATCTGAAAATATTCTATCGAAAGATAAATTAGTATTGTTCTTGACTTTAGTGGAGAAGCAGTTAAAGAAACCCCATATCTCGCAACCATATAATAGGATAGGTGTAATAGTATGATCAAATACGTGTAGAGAAGTCTTAATCTTAGGATTGTTTGATAAGAAATCTTTTTGTAGTTTAAAGTAAGCTTTTAGTGCTTTGTTGTAAAGTTCTCTCTGAGCAAAGGAAAATGTGCCTGATGCACTGAAAGTAACACCTAAATATTTGTATTGTTGAACACATTCAATTTCATAATTTTGGTATGAAAACTTATCATTGATGTGTCTGCCCGCTTTGTTGAAAACCAGAACCTTTGTTTTTTTTGGATTTAACATTAGGCACCAATTATTACAATAGTTTTCTAAGATATCAAGTTTCGATTGCAAACCTTTTGGTGACGAGGATAAAAGTACTATGTCATCTGCATACATTAGACAATGTAATGGTTTGTTGTTAAGAAAAACAGGATCCTGTGATTTTTCTAATAAAATAGGTAGATCATTAATAAAGATTTTGAAAAGATTAGGGCTTAAATTGTCCCCTTGTTTAACTCCAAGAAGTGTTGGGAAAAAATCAGTAATACTATTGTCTAATCTAATGCAGGATCTGCTTAGCTCATACATTCTTTTTATAATGTTATAGAACAGTGTACCGACTCCAATGTCTAGAAGCTTGATTTTTAGACCAGCATGAATTACTGTATCAAAAGCTTTTTGGAAGTCAACAAAGCAGGCATACAGTCTTCCATCTTTTGTGTTACAATATTTGTCAATTAAACATTTTAATATAAACATGTGATCAGTTGTTCTGGCACTTCTTGTAAATCCCACTTGACACTCATGAATTATTTTGTGATTGGTTAGAAATGAATCCAGTCTAGCATTCAGAATACTATTAAAAAGTTTTCCAAAAGCTCCAGTGACGGTTATGCCCCTATAGTTATTTGGATCTGTGATATCATTTGATTTGTAAATTGGAACTATGTATCCCTCAGTCCATTGAATAGGGTATTTACCAGAATTTAAACAAGTATTGAAAATTTTTTGTAGGCAGGGAAGTAATTGAGTTTGACCACTTTTTATCATGTTATTAGAGACATTGTCTAGCCCAGGAGCTTTATTTGATTTCAATTTTGAGATTGCCTTGGAAATTTCTTGAGTACTAATTGGTAGATCTAGTTCATTGAATATTTTTTGTTTTTCCATGGTTTCAAGTAGGATTTCAAGATCACATAAGCGCTGTTTAAACTTGTCTTTTATAGTATTCAATTTATCAAAATGTGAGACCCATGTGGCTGGTTCAACAGGGGAGTTGTTATTGTCTGTATCATGCAAGCCCCGTAATTCGTTTACTAAATTCCAGTACATTTTTGGTTCATTCTCGTGTAATGATTCCAACTGAGTTAAAATAGATTGTCTATATTGTCTATACTTAAATTTTCTCAGCTTTCTATACTCCCTATATAATTTGTAATAATGATTTTTTACACTATTATCCTTTGGAAATTTAGAGTAAATTTTGCTATAGTTGATCAAATTTGATCTGGCCTTTTTCAAATCTGCATCAAACCACTTTTTGTGTTTATGCATTTGTTTTTTATTAGATTTTTTTCTTTTTAGGGACTTTTTAGCTGCTACAAGTACAATGTCATTTAACTCCCCTGCTGCCTCATCCACCTGCATTTCTGCAGAACCATTATATTTAGTAGTAAAATTATGTATTTTTTCTTGTACTTCATCTGAGCACAATGCAAGTTGAAATTCACTTTCAGAGTCATCTGACCAGATGAAATTTGGTATAGTAGAATGTGTGGAAGTATACTTATCCACAGATTGAACAGAATTAAACTTGGCAGACATGGTCCATTCAATCTTGCAGTGTGTGTCAGATAAAGTAGATATAAACTCTGAAACTTTAAAGTACAAAATAGTATTAAGGATATCCTCCGAGACCATGGCATAATCAACAACACTGGCACCATTAGGTGTATAACAATATATACATATAACCTACATATAACCATCAGTACACTATAAAGATCAGACTTATTTTTTCATTAGTAAAAAAATTACAAATGTAACTCAGAAAAATAAAAGAGTACACCATGAATTTGAAATGCAGAGAATAATTATCTAACTTTAGAAAGCATCTGGAGGAACATGCATCTGAATACTTGATTGTTTCACTATTCCCCTTATACATGCTCTTTTTACATGAATTCATCATTAACATGATTAATGACTTTTTAAATCAACTTCATTAAAAAATAAATTATATTGCCTATCAGATCAAACAGGTATTTTTTTTTCTTGTACATGTATGTCACTGTGTGAATGTATGGTCAATTTATATAATTGATAAATTATAAAATTGATTCATTTATTTTAGTGATAGTCATACACGTGTGGAAACATTATGAATTTAACAGTAAACTAGAGAAAAAAATATCACTAACAAACAAAAGCACAAATATCATAACTTTTCCTGTTATTTGGGTAATGAATAATTAATTAGATTTGATTACAGCTACCTTAATTGGTGTAGGTCTTGACTTTATTGATTAACACTGCCTATCTAATTAATTTTTCATATTGTTTGTAATTACCTTATGCTGCATGGATATTAAGACACCTTTGATCTTGATATAGGATTTTAAGATGGAGTTGAATTTTTCTTGGATTTTTAAAGTTTGTGATCATGATATTTTCTGAAAATATAAATGTACTATGATCATGTTATATTCCATATTCTGTATAGAAATCTTCATTTCTAGTGCTACTCTTTAAACCAGGTAGGGTTTTATGTCATAATTGTATAATGAATACTAACGGTAAACCTTTGTAAAGATTTGAATCATTTTGTATTTGTGGGAGACTACCATACATTGTATATGTAAAATCAAAATCTGTTTGTCAGATGATTTTCAGGGTTGAAATTACAGTAAAATTGTTTGATTATATCATGTATATACTAGACATTCATATCATCGTGCATTTGTATTGTAGCAATAAAGATTTATCAATTAACAATACAATTTTTGTCTATGAACTATACTTTATTTCTTTTTTGGAATTGAAGTCAAAACCAAAATTAACAAATATCCTAGAAAAATTCACATCAATCAAAATAACTTCATAAATGACGTTACAATAATTTTTCAAATATGTATATTTGGTTGATTTGATAGAGATTATTTAATAAGTTGCATCAATTTTGGCAATTCACTGTAGAGGACTTATTTTGTACTTCACAACCTTGCTCAGCTCATTGTTTTGTTTTGTCTTCCCTTCCATTTTGTTATACATATGTACATGTACATGTTACATTCAACACAATCTGCATCCTTTGATGTTTGAAGAGTTTAAACTGGGTGTCCAATCATACTTTGTATGGAATGACAATAGCCCTTGTCACACATCTTATCATTAGTGATGTGTATTCCATGTGCTTAAGCTATGGCATTGTTGGTAGATATAAACTTCTGAAGGCAGTTGACACTTTTGTATTGATAGTTTAACAATATCTTGTTAAAGTTTTATGGATGTGATAGTTTAAATGCCTGCATAAATACATAAATCTTTTCAGTTGTAAACTTTATATGGCTACTTATGGGATTTATTGTGACAATCTAGATTCATGATTACAGAGAAATACTGTTAAGGATTGTCAAAGGAAGAAAAAAGATTTCTGTATCTTCTTGACATGTTGTGTAGGGGTTATCTCAGAAAAGGGGTCGTTTTTTAAATTTTTCTATTTGGTTATTCTTTTAGGGAAAACCAAATAGCTAACTATATGTAAAACACTTTCACATACATATGATATATGTACATGTATGTACATGAAGATGCATGTTATTCATTGATTTAAAAAAAGCCACTGTATCACCCAAATGATTTATATTCATAAAAATGACTGTATCTTGTAACAAATACTGTGCTTTGATTGTGATTTTCTTCTTTCAAAGAAGCAAATGTCAAAGTCTGACCTACATGTACATGTTAAAAATAGTTTCACCATATAGGTTGATGGCATTTTTATCCCCCATACCCTTTACCAATATTTTAGTGTATGATTGACTGGATAAGTATATACAAAACAAACAATTCTTATTTCTCGATCTTAAGGCAAAGATAACAAATTCAAATACTTCAAATGAAATAAAATCTCTCTCATTGGAAATGAATTCCTCACCCAGAGAAACTGAAAGTCTTTTATACATACATAAACAGAGTAATATAGATAAAACTAACTGCTTGACAACCTGTCCAATTTGTTCTTACATATGTATACTGTTTGTCTAGGGAATTGCCAACGCTGATAATGAAAAAGTAGCAAATTGGAAATCGGCTACCTGTCCGTACCTGTGTAAAAATTACAATTGAATTATATATTTTACCTTTGTTTAAAGAAATGTAAAGAAGTTTTTTTATCTTGAAAGTGTCTTGGAGACAATGGAGTAGAAAGTGTTCAAATTGATCCAATTATTTGGTCTGAAAAGGAAGAAAATTGGGTTTAAATACTGGTTGGATTAAAACCAAACATGGAAGGTAATGTTGTTAGGTAGACAAAATTGATTTGTTTTAAAATTAAAATTAAAATGCCAACAGATTGACACCATGAGGTATATGTGATCCTGTTGTTCAGTTTGTACAAAGATACAAGTGTCACAGTGTAAAATTATGGATAATTTTTCCCATAGACAATTTTAAGTTTTTGTGCTTTCATAAAATAGATATTTTAAAGTTTAGTTGTAATCCTCTAAATTTCGTAATATTATGCAATTAATTTGATAAAGTTGAAAATATGTTTTCTTGATTTGACATTAATTGATCTTATTGTTGTCCATATTTTAATTCTGTTTGATCTAACGTTTCGTGGATTCGACATTAATTGCTTTCATTGTTATCCTTAGTTTAATTACATTTGATCAAAGATTAGCGTTAAAAAATATGTAACAATGAGACGGACAGTTAGAAACTGGCTGTGAACGCGGAAACACGTAGTTTTGGACTCTTAATAATTTACATGGAACTCCATATAAGTTTACTGTAATAGGACTATATTTGTATTGTATCGGAACCCTGATATTGTTATTGTTAAAATTTGTTATTTTATTTGCCAAATAGAACATTTGTCTTTTTATAGTCGTTTTATGTCAGAACTCTACTAGTTAGTTTTCCCCGCATTTCGGAGTAAAAAGTCAACTCCGTCAATTGGTGCTAGAACCCGGAACATCTTGTCTGCATCTTACACCTGAGCCGACAAGTTTTGTAGCAAGATCCCGCGTAACATCTGTATTTGATCTCAAATATGAACAATTTTGGACTGCCGATGTGGAACCCTTTTGGACTACATCCGTCAAGGAATTGGACTGAATTTCGACAACAAAGTTGGAAATCTGAGGCAAAGTGTTCGCGATGTGGAATTTATGCAGGTCGGAATCATGACTGCAAAGCTATCAAAAGTAAGTGCTTTAAGTGCGGACTGTTCAATCATTTTGCTCGTTCATGTCGTACTATAGTTGCTAGATGTCTTCCGCGAAAATCAGAAAAGCGAAAGCAGCGAGACCTAGAGCGCCTTACAAAGTACAACGAACAGAAAGCTGTAATGACATTGTTTCCGTTTTCCAAATTAGACGACAACGACTTCAGATGTATGATCTCAAAAATGGACAACACCATATATACTGAACTCAATGTGACTAAGAAACGACTAGCCGATTTCAGAAATGGATTTTGGAACACTAGTTTGAAGCTAGCTCAAACGGAAGATAAACTTGGGTGCAGTGAAAAGAAAGTTAAAGACCTTCAAAGTCAAATTGATACCTCACGAAGTCCATATGCCGCAATGGTCAAAGAACACGAAGAAGAAATAGCCAAATTAAACAATGAACTGAGGGAAACCCGAACGAGATTTGCTCTTAAGGTTGGGGAAGTCAATCGTTTAACTTCAGAAACGCAATGGAAGGACGGACTAATCGAGCAGTTTAAGTTAAAGGTAACAGAGTATTTTGGACTCTATAAACAATTCGAAAAAGATTCATTAATGTGGAAGGACAAATACGAACAACAACAAAACAACAGTGAAACCGGAAATCAAAGACGCAAAAGAGGAAACCGCAAATAAATTTACTGGGACTCCAGGTGGAGTCCAGTTGGGTCGGGGAAGAGTTGTCACAGTGTAAAATTATGGATAATTTTTCCCATAGACAATTTTAAGTTTTTGTGCTTTCATAAAATAGATATTTTAAAGTTTAGTTGTAATCCTCTAAATTTCGTAATATTATGCAATTAATTTGATAAAGTTGAAAATATGTTTTCTTGATTTGACATTAATTGATCTTATTGTTGTCCATATTTTAATTCTGTTTGATCTAACGTTTCGTGGATTCGACATTAATTGCTTTCATTGTTATCCTTAGTTTAATTACATTTGATCAAAGATTAGCGTTAAAAAATATGTAACAATGAGACGGACAGTTAGAAACTGGCTGTGAACGCGGAAACACGTAGTTTTGGACTCTTAATAATTTACATGGAACTCCATATAAGTTTACTGTAATAGGACTATATTTGTATTGTATCGGAACCCTGATATTGTTATTGTTAAAATTTGTTATTTTATTTGCCAAATAGAACATTTGTCTTTTTATAGTCGTTTTATGTCAGAACTCTACTAGTTAGTTTTCCCCGCATTTCGGAGTAAAAAGTCAACTCCGTCACAAGGTTGAAAATATCTTTTAAATACTTTTTAAATGAATTACATGTACATATATACATGTACATGATTTCAAATGTATAAGCTATGCTAAGTCCAGCATCAGTACTACTATATTGCTTGCTGCATAAACTGCTTTACATTATCTCCTTTTAATGTTGTTGATATTTTGTTCCATGATTTTACTTTTCAAACGTATAGTTTATCGTGTTTCCCTGTTTTATCAGGAAATATACATTATACAGTTACATGCATTGGTTGTTATATACACACCTTTCCAATTTCATGCAACTCAAATATCAAACAATTACTCAACATAAAAAGATGTAGGCTATTCAAATTCAAAGAAATGTGTATGTACCCAACATGTCCAATGCATCTTTTCTTTAAAAGAGACATATTTTAATTTTAAAAATCAACATCTTAAGTCATATACATGTATTACAATATTTGTAGTTCCATATTGATCTGCTTTAATGTTTGTATTTGTAAATATTTGCTACCCAATTTAACATTTTTGATGAATTAATGTAAAAGGTCTAGTGCCTTTAATTCATTACAAATCATATAATAACTAATATAAATATTTGCCAGCTGATGAAAAGAAATCTGAGCAATTTAAAATTATTGAGTTATGATATAAAAGATCTAACCAAAGTTCATCTACCATATCATTGTGTTTAAAAAGAAGTTACGATTAGCCATCTATATATGTACATGTATGTAAGTTTCCATTTAAATGATTCAAGGAACTGGATTCTTTATAAAGATTTGCAAGAATTATCTTCTAACTGTTATCAAACGAAAAGTTGGATGGAATTTAGGTTTAATTTTTGCAAATAGGTGTAGATAACATACTAAGCCTGTGCTTTGGCAGGATTTAAAGATTTTTATGTACATTTGCTAGGTTGATATTTAAACTAAACATAGGTCCATATTTTGGGTTCTGAAACTTTAAAACGTCATGATCAAATTGGTTTCAACAAATAGGTCAAGAAAAAAAATAAAAAAAATATTTTGAACATGAATGAAAGTGGATATTCAGCCTAAGTCAAAAATTTTGTTAGTCCTCAATATCTGTCAAGTATAAGCTATTTTGCAACATTATTTCTTGATTGAAATGAAGGTTAAAAGGTCTTGCAAACACTAATAAGAAAATAGGCCCTGGGTAGTCAGTCATAAATGCATTTGCTGTCCACCATACATGCCATAGTCTACATATTATAAAAAAAAAAGTTCAATATAAATGAACTTGGGAATTGGTACTTGTAACTTAAACTGTAATGTACGTTACATGTATATCAGTAAGCAGGCCTTGTTTTCAATTCTGCATAGTGCCTGTTACATAAACTGTAACATGCTGGTATCCTCAGCTGGTATCAGTTGCTGTAAAATTACTCAGTCAGTAAAATTTTCATTACCATTAGATCAGTAACCCTATCCACATAGTGCCTGTTGCTACATACATGTATTATAAATTGTTTTATTATGTACAGTAGCAAATCTAGTTATTCATTCAGAGAATATTTTGATTTGGCCTGAGATCTGTTGATAGTTGAATAAGTTTATTAATTCTTGTGTTGCTAGGCAGATTTAAAACACCAGATGTAGTGTTTTCTATCATTTTTCATGGGACAGCTTAGTTCAAACAATTTTATATCTATAATCAAACACTTTGTTTGACAAGTTTCAATCTACAGGAGTTTTATCTAGGAGATTACTGCATTTGTTGATATTGGGTGCATTGGGATTTTCAACTTTTTTTTATGTGAATAATATTTTTAAATAATCTTTATAATTTTGGTTAGTTTCTAAAAAACAGAAAGCAGAACTATAATATCTTCTGTAACCAAACTTATCTTTTGATGCAAAAGGCTTTCATATCTTTAAAAAAAAGTGTTTCCCAGTTGAATGAAATTTGGTATGAAGATGATGAAGTAAAGAGTTGTAGTATGGTGTAGAGGGATTGTTGGAATTTATATATATTTACCTGATTAGCAATTGTTCATTAAACCTACATGTATTTGGAAACAGCAAGCATTTCATTTTAATAAGATTTAAGATCATTTATAGTTTTATACATGTATAATAATTAAAATTTAAATTGATGATTCAATGATGTTTTGTTAGAAATAATACAGGATATGAACATGATATGAACATCTTCTTCAGTCTGTCAATAACCTCATTGTATATTTAGAGGGGAACTGGTAGGCTGCCTACCAGGACTTCAATTTCTTTTTCTTGTTGCATGTCTATTTACCAGTAAACAATGATTGGAAAATAATATCTGTTCTGCTTTGGACTAAAGGATATTGAATCCTTCACTAAAAATGAATCATTAAATAACTTCTATGTACTAATAGAAGATCCAGCACATAACTGTAGCCATAAACCTACCCTATTCATCAGTATACTGCATTCTTTGTTGATAACAATGGTTTGACTTTTGATGTCCCCTCTTTAATGCGATTTGTCATGCTAGGCTTTATAATTAAACAAACAGAATCAATATGTATCAATAAGTATTTGGTAGATCAGGATGAAATAAAATTGTATTTCATCATTGGCGTGACAGACACTGCAGGCTGGAATGATGTTAACTTAGCTTGGATTTTATAACGATTTTGTGGTCCAAGTACATTTTTATGTACATACATGTATAAACAAGCAAGTTATGAAAAAAAAAATTGGGAGAGCATTGGATTTTTAAAACTCTGTTACATTTTGCATTATAGCATAAAAAATAAGTTTGTTTTGCATATAGATTCACATTTATCAAGTCTAGATTAAGTTTATGAAATTAATAATTTTATTTTCAATAGATCAAGAAACAAAGCCGCCAGAAGGAGACCAACCAACATTTACATTTATAGAAGAAACTCCTGCCAAACCATCTACTGCAGAGCAGGGGACAGACCCAATATCTGAGGAACCAGAACAACAGTCCATAGAGGAAGGTCAAGGTGACACAGAGAAAGGTCAGACTGACCTTCAACCTTCCAAAGTTGATCAAGGAACAGGAACAGAAAACATGGGATCAGGAGCCTCCAAGGACGGGGAGCTTGTGACGGACGATGAGCGTTACACACAGACAGAGAGGAAGAGACCAGTAGATGATGGACCAGACCCACAGCAAGGACCGTCAGGACCAAGAGATGGACCAACAAAGAAACCCTCAATAAGTAGGCGATTGACTGTCAATGCTAAAAATAGACCATCTAGCACTGCTGACAAAAATGATGTTTTGAAATATATTGGTAAAAAGCATGTGACTATGCTTTCAATATGATAATCTTCCTTCCTTGATCTTTCTGATGTCTTTCTTGCAATGCTTAATAGACTGTCTTGAATAAAAGTTTCTATTATTTTTAAACTTTGAAAAAAAAAGGTTCCAAAAAAAGCTTAAGCTATTTAAATAACTAACCAACATGCACATTCTTGTAATTTTGTCTCCACCTTTAAAAGTAAAGGGGCATATAGTGTTTGGATCTGTTTGTCTGTTTAACCCAAATCAAATTTACCTTCAGGTTTAAGGTTCAATGTTGTGAGGTGGGCCATCATGTAATTCGGACATATTTTTGTTCTCTTTAAGTATGGTTAAGCATTGCAAAAGAATTATAAACCAAAATCCATAAAATTCCATCTAGTATTCTTTTTCCTGGAAAGTTTCATCTCTAAATTTATACATGTATCAGTATTCTTGTCTGTTTTTTAGTACAAATATTATGCATGTTCTTGATGGTTTATATCATAGTTTAGATTTTCATATAGTTGTTTTAGATTTTAGATATTAAGTTTTTAAAGTTTTTCATTAAAAAAACATACACTGCAAACTAATGTTTTATTTGACATGGATTAATTAAGTCTGCATACTTTTTGATGCCCTTTATAATGACTTTAAATTATACTATTTATTACTGCCCTTTAAAGATAAGGCTTTAATTTTTAGCTCACCTGGACCGAAGGTCCATGTGAGCTATTACCATCACTTGGCGTCCGTCGTCGTCCGTTAACAATTTTTAAAAAATCTTCTTCTCTGAAACTGCTGAACAGAATTTCTTCAAACTTGATATGATTGATCCTTAGGGTGTCCTGCACAAAAATTGTGTTCGGTATTTTGATCCGTCAAAAAACATGGCCGCCGTTGCTAAAAATAGACCAGGGGGGTCAGACTACTGTTTTTGGCTTGTAAATCAAAAAGTATAAGAGATAGATGAAATCTGATGCCACGCTACTGCTTCAGCATCAAAAGCTCTACAAAAGTCTTCATTGAGTCGAAGTTGTCAGATGACCCCTTATGGGAGTTACGGCCCCTTAAAGGTGAAAAATAGCATTTTTTCATGTTTTTGGCCTATGGAATGAAAACTATTGCAGATAGAGAGAAGCTGTTGCTTGCTTAACTGTTCAGCTCATTTAGCTCTACAAAAGTCTCCATAAGGTCAAAGTTGTCAGATGACCCCTTATAGGGGTTATGGCCCCTTAAAGGCAAAAAACAGAGTTTTTGGCCTGTAGAATGAAAACTATTGCAGATAGAGAAAAGCTGTAGCTTGCTTAAATGTTCAGCTCCTTTAGCTCTACAATAGCCTCCATAGGGTCGAAGTTGTCAGATGACCCCTTAAAGGCAAAAAATAGTGTTTTTGGCCTATAGAATGAAAACTATTGCAGATAGAGAAAAGCTGTTGCTTGCTTAAATGTTCAGCTCATTTAGCTCCACACAAGCCTCCATAGGGTCGAAGTTGTCAGATGACCCCTTATAGGGGTTACGGCCCCTTAAAGGCAAAAAATAGTGTTTTTGGCCTATAGAATGAAAACTATTGCAGATAAAGAAAAGCTGTTGCTTGCTTAAATGTTCAGCTCATTTAGCTCTACACAAGTCTCCATATGGTCGAAGTTGTCAGATGACCCCTTATAGGGGTTACAGCCCCTTAAAGGCAAAAAATAGTGTTTTTTGGCCTATGGAATGAAAACTATTGCAGATAGAGAAAAGTTGTTGCTTGCTTAAATGTTCAGCTCATTTAGCTCTACAAAAGATTCCATAGGGTCAAAGTTGCCAGATGACCCCTTATAGTGGTTACGGCCCCTTAAAGGCAAAAAAAAGTGTTTTTGGCCTTAAGAAAGAAAACTTTTGCAGATAGAGAAAAGATGTTGCTTGCTTAAATGTTCAGCTTAATTAGCTCTACAAAAGTCTTTTTAGGGTCAAAGTTGTCAGATGACCCCTTTAAGGGGTTATGGCCCTTTAAAGGTGAAAAATAGTGTTTTTTGCTTTGGAATGAAAACTATTGCAGATAGAGAAAAGCTTTTTATTGCTTAAACATTCAGCTCATTTAGCTATACAAAAGTCTTCAAAGGGTTGACATTAAGACCAGGTAAGCGATTCAGGCTCCTGGGAGCCTCTTGTTTTGTCATGCAGTGAATTAGGCTACAGGTACATGTAAGATAGTGTTCAAATTCAAAATTAATGATAATTTTATCTTGTAAGTTTCTTTTAATAATATGAAGGTAGTTCATGTAGAATATTCACTGCCTATTGAAAATTTTTACACTTTGACATTATTAGATAAAAGATTCATTCTTAAAAACCAAATTTAAATGATATATATTTTAAAATAAAGTATAAAAGAGATTAACAGTAAGTAATATGTCAAGATGAGATAAGATGATGAAGTCTTTTAAAATTGTTTGTTGTTAGTTCTTTCATTTATTTCATGGACCATTAGCATTCAGAATCTAGTAAAATGTATTTACTAGTAAAAGATAGTAGTTACATTTTTTTGGCTAGAGATATAAATTTTGTTATTGCTGGTCCTTTAAGTATGAAACTTATATCAATACATTTGGGATGAAAATATTTTTGACTTATGTCTTTATTGAACAAAAAACTAAATTGTTTTTTGGTTTAATCTGTATGTAGTTTTTTCCCCCAAGTGTTTAAAAAATTGATATTATACCTTGCTGGCTAATTATAAACAAGTTATACATTTTCTAAGCAAACATGTGCCCATGTCTTTCCATCCACCCCATTTTTACATTTAGAAACATAACAGTCATATGTTTTAGGTTTCCCCTATACATGCAATATTAGTAAATATTTTCAGCAAGCTAGTTGAATACAGGAATATTTTTTTTATCTATGTTTAGTAGCTCTGTAATTGATATTCATATGTTTTACAGAAGGCTATGAAGAAGCCGTCATTCAGGTTGCATCTTCAGGATTTAACATTCCAGAAATTACCATAATGGAAGGACAGGTAAGTATTTAATGGCATATTTAAGGGAGATGGCCAGAAAAAGGGGGAATTTATTTCATTTCTGTATAAGCGAAAAAATTATTCCATTTACCATGTTTACCTAGAAATGAAACTTTCAGATTTCCCAAGTCCCTAAAAACAAAATGCTTGTTCATGATTCTGGCTTTATGCTTATTGGGGATTTTCACAAAAATAAAAGATTGACAGGCTTTCCCAGAAAAAGGTTCTATCATGCTTCATAGAAAAACATATATTTTCAAGTTTGGCATATTGATTTTTTATTTATCAAGCGGGTATACAGGGAATAAGACTACTAGATTTCTTATGCAGATTCATTAATAATTTATCTAATGAAAGTATCAAAGTTGCGTACTCAAATGATATTAAATTACTACAGGTACAAAATTAATGAGGCTATTTTTAGCATTATGAATGTCATCATTAAATTGTTGTGGAACTTGAAATTTATCAATTAATATGGCAAAAATATTTGGGTCTATCATTACAAAATGATTTTAGGCTCCTTGTATAATTCTGTACATGTTCAAAATTTTGTGCAGTTTAATGATTATCTTATTTAATTAAACTTTTTTCAGTGGTGAATTGTTCTTTTCTTAGAAAAATAACAAATTAAAGCAGTGAAATAATTCTCGTAAAGAAATCACCATACCAAAACATCCTTAGGAAAACTAGGTCACATTTTCTGCACTATGGTTCGTTTGCCAAAAATAGGTGAAGACAATTGTCTTTATTACACCCCCCACTTTTGAAAGTGGGGGGTATATAGTGATAGGGGTGTCCGTCCTTCCGTCCGTCCTTCCGTTACACTTCAGGGTACCCATCTCTTATCCGCAACTGCTCCTAAACCCCTTGATGGATTTTCATGAAACTTACACACAATCTTTGTTACATAATGTAGATGTGCACCTACTATTTTAAAATTTGATCAGAATGATTTTTGGGGTTTTCCATAGCAAAACATGGACTTAGCCATTCGGCTACATGGGGGTACCCATCTCTTATCCGCAACTCCTCCTAAACCCCTTGGTTGATTTTCATGAAACTTACACACAATCTTTGTGACATAATGTAGATGTGCACCTACTATTTTAAAATTTGATCAGAATGATTTTTGGGGTTTCCCATAGCAAAACGTGGACTTAGCCATTCGGCTACATGGGGGTACCCATCTCTTATCCGCAACTCCTCCTAAACCCCTTGGTGGATTTTTTTTTAAACTTACACACAATCTTTGTGACATAATGTAGATGTGCACCTACTATTTTAAAATTTGATCAGAATGATTTTTGGGGTTTCCCATAGCAAAACATGGACTTAGCCATTCGGCTACATGGGGGTACCCATCTCTTATCCGCAACTCCTCCTAAACCCCTTGATGGATTTTCATGAAACTTACACACAATTGTTGTGACATAATGTAGATGCGCACCTACTATTTTGAAATTTGATCAGAATGATTCTGGGGGTTTCCCATAGCAATACATGGACTCAGCCATTCGACTTCATGGGGGTGCCCATCTCTTATCCGCAACTCCTCCTAAACCCCTTGATGGATTTTCATGAAACTTACACACAATCTCTGTGACATAATGTAGATGTGCATCTCCTATTTTAAAATTTTATCTGAGAAATTTTTTTTGGGGGGTGGGGGGTATTTATTTGTGAGCTGCGGCTCACAGTTTTTCTAGTTTTTAATTACTCCTTTTCTTTTTATTTTCAGACTGTCACTTTCATTTATGAGGAAGCAAGACCCTCCAACAACATTATACAGGTAAGCTGTTTATAATGTGGTTCTTGTTTTTCATTATCTCTGTTTGTTTGTGTTTCTTAAGTGCATTTCCTCATCAACTGCTTCATGGATTTTGATGAAACTTTACCTGAAGGAAATACATCATATGTAGATGTGCAAAATCATTGCTCTTTCATATCATTCAGGGGAGATAATTGGACAATTTTTTTTTTTCATACTTACATTATTTCTAGTTTTATTACAGTTCATTAAGGGCTATGCATATTTTGACATAATGTAGAAAGTAAACACCTTAAACTGTCTTAAAAAAAGACCCAGCCTAAAAATGCTTCAGTGATTTCCGAAATATTAACCACATCATTTTCATAATTTATCCTAATATTCATCATAATTTAATTTATGTTTCTTTTAAGGTAATACATGATGGTGATAACTTACGACCAGTGTTGGGTGGATTCTCGTGTGATGCAACAACAAGTAAAGGAAAATATGAACAACAGTTTAACCTTGAGGGAGAATATAAATTTGCTCTGTAAGTAAAACTTATTATGTTTGAAGTATTGTATTAAAACATTGCATAGTAACTGCATTTCTGGTCAAAATATGCAAAATGAAAATCAACCTGATATTTTTAGAATCAAAATACATGTACTGTACAAACAAAGTGTTGGACAAACAATTTGAAGCTAGAAACACCTGGAAATGTTTTCAAAGCACATATAAGTTGTAAGGCTAAAACTAGCTAGAAAATGAAGTTAAAATATTGAAATTAAAATGACAACAAATTTCCAGACAATAAATTTTGCTTGAATGATTAATTGAAATGGATTAAAACTTTGAGAAATTATTAGTATAGAAAATTGAAATAAGAATATGAAAGACAGAACATTGTGCCCATATGACACATTTTCTTGATTTACATTTAGGAGCAATGTGAGATGTACACCATTGACAGTCATAGTGAAGAGACGTACAGACCTCTTAGCTGACATTACAGATGAAGGCTTTAACCCAAAGAAGATATTCATAGACCAGGGCCACAGTGTCAAATGGCAGTGGAAACAGTGTACGGCCCCACACTCTGTACAGGAAGTGAAATATGATATTGAAAGGGGATGTTTCAGAAAGGAGGCAGAAAATGCAGAGTATGTTTATTTCTATCAGTAGCAGATAAATTATTTGATTAAATGTTCAGAAAGTTGAGTTGAAATGTAGTAAAAACTGTTTGTTAAATTGCTAGTGACTTAAACAATTTGTTAAACATACTGTATAAGTTGGTTTTTTTTGCAGGTATCTAATTTTCGCCTTTTTTCACGGTAGTTTGTAACTCCTGAAAATTTAAACTGGTGAAAATAAAATGTTGTAAATGATATATGTATATGTAATCCCTAAAATTGAATTTTGCGAAAAAAAAGATCTTCCAATTTTTTAGAAATCCACGAAAATTTAGCTCCCGCGAAAAAAACAACTCATACGGTGTAATAATAGAAATGTTCAAATTTAAGGAGTACTAAGAACTATAAGCTCATACATCAATGTGTTTCAAATTTTTTAATTTGATAAAAAAAACTATCTCAACAAAGATCTTTTCACAATTCTCTCCAATGCAAATCAATAGTGATAATTTATAGGTATAATGTTTGCTTAAAACAATGGCATCTCATATATGATTTAAAAATATATATATATATAAATAAAGTCTCTATATTGTTGAATTACAATAAATTATATATATATTTTTTTTCTATTTCTTGCAGAGTTGTAAAAACAGTTACAGGCAGTTTTAGACAGACATTCATGTAAGATATTGTCAATAGACTTTGTATGAAATATTTACAAAAAATGATGTGACCATAATGGAGCATGTCTGTCACACAATCCATTTCTTTTTATGAAGGGGAAATAACTACATGATTGTTTGAAACATTACACATGTATAATCAGCATGATTAAGCTTAAAAATGAAAGATAGACAATATTGAGATGTGGAATAAGTGTTGGCTTCACAACCTACATAAACGAACAGCAATTTAAAAATCCTTAATGGAAGACAGTCAGCAGTCTTCAACATGACCAGCGGGCAACATTGATTAAAAAAATCCACAATAGAAATAGTCATCAGTCTTTAACGTGACTGCATTGGCCCAAGACTAAAAAATTTTATACATAAGATTCAATACTAAATATAACAGTTGTAAAAATTCAAAAAAAACAAAAAACTAGCAACATATCCCCACAAAATAATTTAATCCAGTAATTGATATTAGATACTTTCTATATTTCCAGGAGACCAGGATTGTACTTCTTCCAAACAGAAAGTGGAGAAGTAGAGAAAGTTCATCATTGTGTTATCCATGTCAGAGAGACACAAAGGTTAGTCGTTTATATAAAAAATCTGAATTTACTATAAAGAATTGGATATAATATTAGAGGATACTGAGATGTATAATAAGTGTATGCTTTACAACTTCTATAAATCAGCTGCAATTTTAAAATCCACAAAAGAAAACAGCCAAAGAAAGACAGTGTTTTGGACATAAAACAAGTTAGGTAAAGATGACAAATACAAATATAAGCTGAAGATTCCTTTTAGGTTCAGGTTTTACTAAGAGGAAATAGTTAGGTTGTTTTTTAACTTGTGCTTTCTAAGAGTATAACTCTGAAATAATACAATTAAAAGCCATGTTTAATTCAGGTCTAAAATTTGAGGATAACATTAACCTAAATAACATGAATATATGGAATTCCACAAACAGTAGAAGTAGAGCTTTCCATTACATTTTAATATTTTAAAATAACTGGTTGGGTTGGGTTTTTTTTCAGAGAGCATAAAGTTGAATTATTAGACAGATCTTTTTCACCTATGATCTTATTAATAGAGGAAGGAGACAGAGTTTGGTGGTACTGGGATAAGTTTAAGGTCAGTAGAAAGTCAAAAATTATTTATGAATTCAATGGTGAAATATCTCTAAGTACACATGTATATACAAAAGAAACAATTCACTCAGGGTCATGAAAATAAGATCATGTTTCTGAAAAGCCCTGTCTATGACTTAGAATCATGTTTTACCAAAGAATTAAACAAAAGAAAATAGAGCAAATATTCATGATGCAAAACTTTATAAATATTGAAAATACAAATTTATAGAAAATGTGCTCTAGTGCTGTTCTTTTTCAAAATGGGCCTTCAACATAGAACAAAGACCCATACCCACCTTCAAATTATTCCCCTAATGTTGGATTAAGTGAAACAATTTGCTTGAACAACTTTAAGTGACAAAATCTTTATTGGTGTTTTTATGTCCCATCTACAAAAGTAGGGGGGAAATAGTGTTTGGGTCTGTTTGTCTGTCCTTCCCAAATGTTGCAAGATGGGGCATTATGTATTTTTGACATATTCTTCTTTTTCCTGCAAATTGGTTTAGAAAAATGTGGACTTAGTTAGTTACCAGGGATAGACTAAAAATTTACATCTATTACACATAAACTCAAAGGAACCTTTTAAACCAACCAAACAATTCTGTTATTATTTTTTTTTTCAGTGCAAAAAGTTACACAGTGTTTACCAGATAGAGGCCCCGGAGAGGGACCATGGTGATGATGAACCTTACGTGGTAAGATTTATTTTTAGATTGCATATTTTCCATTCCATTCATTTTTACATGTATTTTGTGTGCTCTTTCTTACATCATGTACATTATTGAAAGAGAGTTGAAAAATTTAAAACATTTATATACATATTATTTCAACTTAGACATTCATATTTTCTGTTTAATATACAATGATATCTGTACATTAATAACATTCTGATGCTCTTTTCAGCCAGTACAAAATGGATTTAGAAGCACTAAGCCAAGGTAAGGATACTAAGACCTTTATATGTATACTGTGGATTCATTTATTTTTGTGGGTATCAATTTTCGTGGTTTGATCAAAATTGGTGGTTCTGAAGTTTGCAGATCATTTCGTGGGATATCAAATTGCATGGGTCAAGGCTACCCATGAAAACCACAAAAATTTATACCCCACAAATAATAATGAAACCACAGTAACTTATTTATACAATTATAAATCTTGAATTCTTTATCTAGTAATGTGTTTTTTAATATTTTCATAATTTCAAGTTTTATGAATTAATTCTTACAAGTTTTTACTTCCTTGCAGATAAGTTTTTACTTTTTACGTCCCTGGAGTGTATTACTATTCTGACCAGAATTTAATTATTTTTCAGTAAACAAGGCCTCCTATCCCATGAGTTTTACGTCCCTGGAGTGTATTACTATTCTGACCAGAACTACCAGGAGGCAGCAGAGTATATAGGAACTGTGATTGTTAAACCCAAACAGAAGGAACATTACGTAGAACTCACAGAGAAAGGCTTTACACAAGGTAGGTTTTTAAGGCCATAAAAACTATTTGCTAGCTTCACATGCACCTAGACATCCCAATTTGACCGATTCAGACACTTTCTGATGACTGGATTTGTATCTGACAATAGAGGTGGGCTTTTATTGATGCCAAATTTAGTCTCTTATATCGTATAATCGACTTCCAATATAAATTAAACAATAAAAAGGCATCGTTAGTTCTATTCGATCAAAAAAAGTCTGACAGAAACAGAAAGGGGATGGAGTTATTATGCATGATGCAATTCATAACATAAATAAATATTGACAACAAAAGGTAAAGGAAAAGCACTTTTATTAATCCTTATTAATGTTGTTAATTAATGAAAAGATTTGATAAACACCTATCTGGCTTTAAAACATGCATGAAATGCCAAGTGAATTAAACGTTTCTATCAATTTCTATTGTTCATTCCTAAATTCCTATATTTCAGATGTAGTCAATGCCCAGACAGGAGACAGAATCTGGTGGACCTGGGACGGGGAGAAAAGTCTACAGAAAAATCAGATATTCCACATCACAGAAGTAGACAGAACATTGAATCCCCTGGCTAAGATACCTGAAGAAGGTAAACAAGTACATATATAACTGTTGTTGTTAGAAGACTCAGTATTTTTGCCCCTGTCTTTTTGTGGGAGAACATAGAAATTCAGCTTTCTGTCTGTCATTTCATGTGGATTTGTAAACATAACATTTAAATGTCTTGATGGAATATCATTAAATTTTATTGATTTTTGGGTCAATAGGTTAAAGGTCAAGATTACTGGGAAATTATGGCTTTTTGGCTTATGCATAAAAGACTTCATGAATGGAGATAAGAAAAAAGAATTTGACTAAATTAGTTTTTGTTATATATTTACGTTCATAACAAAAAGGAAGTTCATTTAATGCTTGTTAAAATATTTTCTTTTTGCTTGAACCTTAGATAAAGGAAAGGAGAAGGGGAAAGTTCAGCACCTTGATGAGGATGCAATTAGACTGTGTACCAGCGTTGGATTAGCCACTTCACAATACACAACAATAGGGGTGTATAATTACAGAGTTTCCAACGGACCAGAGAGCATGAACACCTGTTCTGTAATCGTTAACCCAGGATCAAAGGTATAAACATAAGGTCACAAAAGGTCAAAGGTATAAACATAAGGTCACAAAAGGTCAAAGGTATAAACATAAGGTCACAAAAGGTCAAAGGTATTAACATAGGGTCACAAAAGGTCAAATGTATAAACATGATCATAAAAGATCCTAAAACTTTATTTAATGATATATACAAGAAAAAAATCACAATAAAGTTCCAGGGGCCTGGGCTGTCAAGTGGTCTAAGGGGCTGGTTAAAAAACACACTATTGATCACTAGCTGATCACCTCTCAGCTGGTGTTCGAGTCCTGTTTGTATATATTAAAAAAGGGACATCCCCAACTGTATGTGATTAGGTTTGTCAGTTACCTGCCCAAGGTTGGTGGTTTCCTCCGGGTACTCCAGTTTCCTCCACCATTAAAACTGACCACCCTACATGGCCCAGGTGCGTCGATAAAGGGCGTTCAACACCAACACACACACACACACACACACAATTAAGTTCCAGGGAAATAATTTTAACCTGAATAGGACTCATCAGAGATGCTCAAGCCATAAGTTGTAAAGCCTAAAGCAAACCAGAAATGAAAAACTTAGTATAAAAAAAAGACATAAACATTTATATCTAAGATAACTTATGGCTAGGAATGAAATAATCTTAGGAATAGATTCACTTATGATTTTTATTATACGACCGCAAAATTTTTGCGATCGTATAATGTTATGGTGATGTCGTCGTCTTCGTTGTCGTCGTCTGGGGACATTTGGTTTCCGTGCGATAACTTGAGTAAATATTAACCAATTGTTATGAAATTTTGATATGATGTTTGTTACCACTAGAGGAAGGTTCCTAATGTATTTTTATACGACCGCAAAATTTTTGCGATCGTATAATGGTATGGCGATGTCGTCGTTGTCGTTGTCGTCGTCGTCGTCGTCGTCGTCGTCGTCTGGGGACATTTGGTTTCCGTGCGATAACTTGAGTAAATATTGACCGATTTTTTTGAAATTTTGATATGATGTTTGTAATCACTAAAGAAAGGTTCCTATTGAATTTCGGGTTTGTGGCCCCTACCGTTTTAGAAAAAAGGGCCAAAAGGGGCTAAAACAGGTGTATTGACAAAACTGTTGTAGAATGTTTGTTATTCATTCAATTTTGAAAATTCTTTTTTTATTGAACTCATCATTAAATTCTGTCAACAAAATGTGTCAATGGTTTTGATATACATTGCACTGTTTCATTGCTACTGGGGGTCAAAAAGGGGCCACACCCAAAAAATTGACTTTTTTATTTGTGGTCCGATTTTCAAAATCTTTTTTTCATTGGAATCCTTGTGAAAATCCGTGCCTGCGTTTTTCAATCAGATTTGCAATATCTCTTACCGTTTTTGAGAAATTAGGGGTCTAAGGGGCCAAAAACGCCATTTTTAAAAGTTTGTCAAGGCAAATAGTTCTATACCAAAAATTAAGTTGAAGTGGACCTGTCCATTGTTATGAAGTTTTAATATGATGATTATAACCACTAAAGGAATGTTGGTTTTGTACTTGGGGTTTGTGGCCCCTACTGTTTTAGAAAAAAGGACCAAAAGTGCTAAAACAGGTGTATTGACAAAACTGTTGTAGAATGTTTATTATTCATTTGATTTTTAAAATTCTTTTTTTACTGAGTTCATAATTAAATTCTATTTACTAAAAGTGTCAATGATTTTGATATTTATTTCACCACTACATTGCTACAGGGGGCTAAATACAGGCCACGCCCATAAAATCAACTTTTTTATTTGTGGTCCGATTTTCAAAATCTTTTTTTCATTGGATTCCTTGTGAAAATTTCTGCCTATTATTTAAATCTGATTTGCAATATCTTTTATCATTTTTGAAAAATAAGGGGTCAAAGGGCCAAAATTGTAAATTAATACATGTACATGTATATAAATAAGGCTTTTTGTATGAGATGTTGATGTAAATATATATGTGTCAAAAATGCATTTTTAAGTCCACCACAGGATGCATGCGTCAAAAAGCTTTGTAAGTCCACCATTGGCTTCTTGTGACCAAAACAATGGACTATCCATATTGGGCCTCCAACGTACAGGGTTTGACTTGTTGCGGTCGTATCATGCTGCGCTCAGCGTAGCTTTTTATTTTGACACTATAGAACTAAAATCAAAATTTCAAAAGCAAATGAAACTTCAATGCAAAATAAACTATATGACTATGGGAAAGGCCTTCAAGTGCTTTAAAGTTATTGGTTTCTTCATTGTGCAGATTTTACTGGTTTTCTTTGTTTTTTGTTTTTGTTTTTATTTTTGGATAAATCTCAAACCAGTCAAAGTTACCATTAAATTGAATTTACCTGTTTTGTTTTCAGAATCATACCATACATCTGACAGACAATGGTTTTGAGCCTAAAGTGATTACAGTCCGTCCCAATGACCGGGTGTGGTGGGTGTGGCAAAGCAGCAAGAAACCACATGATATCATACAGGTAGGTTTAGAATTTTAATAGTGGTTGACTAAAAAAACATAAAATGCATCACAAACTCTATAAAAAAGAATATCACTTTAGGATTGGGATTTAATCATGTGTCGTTTATTTTCAATTCAGGGCCAAAACAGCAAGGAGCAATCGCTGGTCACATTGAAGCCTGCTGGCTGTTTTCCATTGTTGATTTGTTTAAATTGTCGTTTATATTGTAGGTTGTGTTGGGTACACTTAATCCACATCCCATTATCTTCTATCAAGTTGTTTGTTCAAGATTTTTTGTCAGATCTTCATGAATTTTTTTGTTGCTTTAAAATATAATATTTTGTTACGATAAAATATTATGTCAGTGTAAAAATATAGAGTACTTGATTCATGTTTAATTTTTATTTTAGGTCTCCCACCAAGGAAAGCCTATAGAAGGAGGGTATTGCAGTGGTATGGGTAGAGATTCTCCATCAGCTTATGTACATCAATTTATGACTCCAGGGGTTTATTACTTCATAAGGTAAATGTATACTTTTGCAAAAAGAAAGGAATATGACTTGCAGCTTCAAGATAAGGCAGGGGCATGTTCATCAAGTTTCTACTTAAAAATTCATTGTGAGCACTTCACACAAATGATAGTATTCTATGGTGGATCCAAAAATGTTCAAACAAGAGGCCCCACAATGTAAAAATCTTCTGGGACCTCTTGTTTCATACCGTTCCTAACCAACTTTTCTGTTAAACGGGAGGGTGTATGCCCAGCACGCCGTTTCTAAATCTGCCTTTGGTATTAAGCTGCAATAAGATGTGAAATACTTCTATCATTCTGCATCATATGAATAAAAGTATGTTGCCTACTCTGCAATGTATTCTTGTCACAAGTTTCTTTTCAGCAGACAAACTGAAGTGAATGCATGTCTCATTGATCTATTTGTTTGAAAACAATTACTTAGAACCTTTTTCTGAATAAGAAGTTTTTTCCGGAGTTAATTGACACTCGCAACGAGTTCTACTCCTTAGCTGAAGAAGAAACCCGTTTTGGATTTGTGGCTGAATTTTAAGTCAATGACAGTTGTAGGGTTTTGCAATAACACCAGTGGATATTCATTAGTAAACACCTAGTTAAAAGAAATCATTGAAGATTTATTAGTTTTGATAAGTTTAATATTTGCCTACTGTGATGATAAAATGTTTTGATGAAGATTTATTTTATTTTTTTAGTTCATCTCTACCTAAAGTATTTGGAGCAATAGTGGTATCAACCCAGCCACAGGTATTTATAATAGCTTATTGCTGTTAAGTGTTTTGTCCTTCTATTTTTGCTTGTCTCAGTGCAATATTATTATGCAGGCGAGGATCCCAGATTTAATGTTAGAGGGGATGCATTTAGAATCTTTCATGTGGTTTAGGAGCAATTGTGCTTAAGAGTTATGTGGACATACAGACAGGGTGATTTTTATTTATCTCCAACCTTTTGGTTGTTTTTTGGGGGGAATAATACCAACATTTTCTAAATTATTTATCTATTTCTATTATGTCATCGTTGAATTCAAACAAAATCTTCATTCAAAGAATTTTTTTACAAATTCTTGTATATGTTTAGACGTGATAGCCTGCAATGTTGAGGCAATGAAAATGTGAAAGGAGTAGGATAATGATAGGCTTGTGTAAGATATATCAATTTTCTGTAAGATCATTAATGTAATTAAATTAAATCATTGGTATCACTTTCAATTTTACATTTTAACAGGTGCAAGAAAATATAAGGTTTTCTCAAATTTAAAGTCATGACAACAATAAATTGAGCATCACATAATTGCAAATTGTACTTATCTGGTATAATATCTGTTAGCGTAGGCTAACCCTTGATATCATGGTGTGATAGATGTTCAGTATATTGTTAATGGTTTCCTAGGGGTTGATTTCCATTTTCAAAAGCTTTTAAAGCTTGTGTGTAAGTGCAAACATGTTAAACTTTAAAGACAACCTTTTCTGTTTGTGATAATAAGGTTGTAGCTTTTTCATGGTCACTTATTCAGATTTTCCAAAATTATTGGTATTAAAACTTAATCCCTGCATTTTACATTTAACTGCAATGTTTGTCTGGACGTTTCAACTTCTAGTTGTGTTGTTTTTACAGAAAAATTACACTGTTCTCATGAAATACAAATATCAAAACAGGTATAAAACAGTTAATTTGGTTATGCTGTATATCGTTAATTTCAAGGAGTAACCTCTCATCAACAGCATTTGAATCAAAACATTGGGGGGGGGGCAAAAACCAAAAACATTGAATCGAAAGTACATGTACTCAGAGCCAAAAGATTTGAACAGGGAAGCCAAATCCAGCACCTAGGAAATAGAACATGTGCAGTACAAGGAAAGAAACCTGGTGTTTTAAACAATTCTGTAGATGTTTTTTTTTACTTTGTTTAACCCCAATGAATTACCTCTAGGTACATGAAGTTAACGTAGCAACAGAAATCAAACCAGACCCTGTGACAATCAAATGCAATGATATTGTGTGTTGGATTTTCCGAGGATTGAGGTCATATGACGTAGCAGAGGTGAAGGACATTGAAAAAATAACAACAGAAGAAATGGAGTCAAAATCTGTTACACCAAGGTAAGAGAAGTTAAAATGTTCCTTGTCATAGTGCCAATCCCCAACTCTGAATGAAGTTAGGCCATGTGGTAATGCTTTTGTCCTTCTGTATTCTGTTTTAATCGAGATAGGCCTAAAAAATAAAAAAAAAAATATGACCAGAGTTATTTCCCTTGATTTTATTTATTTTTCCAATTTCATTCTCAAGACTTTAAATTTTTAGAACACATCAATTTAAGAATATGAGCCAATCAATATTGTAAAGATTCAAAAGTAAAGTGGTCATGATTAAGAAACACATTGCTTATATTTGCTCCTACTGTGTGCAATAAAAAGTCATTTGTTTAGAAATATTACACAATGTAAGACTTTTTCATATTCATAATACTCCAACCAATTGTTATGAAATTTTAATGGTTTTTGGGAACAGACTATACTGAAGATAGTATAGAGCTGATTATGAATTTTAAATATATGCTATAGTGTCATTGTCTACATGGTTTTCATTAATTGACTTGTAAAAATGTGAAAACCGTAAAAGTTTATGGAAATAAATGGGATACACAGTCCATTTTGGTGAATGTAAGAAGAATGAATACTGGTATGAATTTTTAGAATAATGTCATTGGGTTGTTCTCAACAGTCAATGCTATAAAGTGTGGTACAGATTTTGACACGTTTTGTTTATTATATCATATAATGAAATTGTGGTTTTTGAAAGGATTCATTTGGATGTGATATATATAAGGTATAAGTATAGGTATATATTAAGGAATAATATCTAATAACACACATTCAAAAATAATAAATTTTAAAAATATTTGATATAAAGTGTTTCTTGCCTTTAATTTATTTCAGACGATGCATTTGCCAGGCTGTACAGAAAACAGGAGTCATTCATTATTACAGCAAGTCATTTAAAAGACAGAAAAAAGAAAACGAAAATGTAAGCACCAGTTCAATTTTAAGTCAATTTTTGGCCCTTTGAAACCAGTCAATTTGTAGAATCCCTCAATTTTGATATTTTGATTTAATATTTAACATGATTTGGTCTATTAACTTGATGCTGTAACAACATTCAGACTTCTCTAATATGGACAAAAATGTAGATGAGGTACAGTTTAGGGTTGTTTGTATTTTGTTGTTATTTTTGTTATGTAAGATACACATTATTTTTAATTCTGCTCACCAGGAAATTAAAATTGAAGTAGAAAAATCGATTGACCCTGAAGTAAGTTGATAGACAAAGCTAGCTTTTGAATTAATACAAGCCAGTTAGACCATTGATTGATTCAAAATCTTGTGTTATTGTTTTTGTGAATCATTACGTTGCTCAATTAATTTGCGTTTACCCTGATTTTTTTTTCAGTATAGATTTGCTAGTAGTGATGCCTTTTGCTGTAGATATATACTGTTCAGCTTAAATTAATGTTTAAGTCCTTCCAATAAAAATAGCACCTTTTAAAGATACGTTTCTTAAAATTGTACATTGTACAGTTGTTTTTATCCCTATATCTTACCCTAGTAGCAGTATCTTTGAAAATTAATATGACAACAAAGTTCCAGACAATAAATTTTGCTACGCCTGACGCGCGTTTCGTCTTTTCAAGACTCATCAGAGGCGCTCTGCCAAAAATATTGAAAAAGCCAAAAAATATATGATTATGAAGAGCATAGAACAGATGGGACAAAAGCCTAGTTAGCATGCTTTTCTATTTCCATTTTTGTCTCGCCTGCGAAGCAGAGCTAGACATAGGTGTTACTTTACCGGCGGCAGCGACGACGGCGGCGTTAACTTTTTGGAAAAGTTTTATGAGCACCTCCATATCTCAAGAACTATAAGTCCTAGGTTGATGAAACTTGGTATGCATATGCCCCAGTAGTAGCTTAGCACAGTTGCATCCCCATCGTTTGACTTTGACCTTGATTTTCCGGTTGAGTGACTTTGACAATTTTCAATACATATATTAGCAATGGAAAAGTTTTGCGAGCACCTCCATATCTCAAGAACTATAGGTCCTAGGTTGATGAAACTTGGTATGCATATGCCCCAGTAGTAGCTTAGCACAGTTGCATCCCCATCTTTTGACCTTGACCTTTATTTTCAGGTTGAGTGACTTTGACAATTTTCAATACATATAATAGCAATGGAAAAGTTTTGCGAGCACCTCCATATCTCAAGAACTATAGGTTCTAGGTTGATGAAACTTGGTATGCATATGCCTCAGTAGTAGCTTAGCACAGTTGCATCCCCATCTTTTGACCTTGACCCTTATTTTTTGGTTGAGTGACTTTGACAATTTTCAATACATATAATAGCAATGGAAAAGTTTTGCGAGCACCTCCATATCTCAAGATATAGGTCCTAGGTTGATGAAACTTGGTATGCATATGCCCCAGTAGTAGCTTAGCACAGTTGCATCCCCATCTTTTGACCTTGACTTTGGTTTTCTGGTTGAGTGACTTTGATTATTTTTATTGCATATATTTGCAATGTTTAAGTTCTATAAACATCTTTTGATCTCAGAAACTGAAAATCCATGTAAATTCAAAATATAGTTGAAGTAAGAAAGAATAATTGTTTCTGATGGTGCCGGCAGGCGAGACATACTTTAGTGTTAACTCTTGTTGAATATAAAACCTAACAACAAAAGAAATAATGGGATGATATTTATATATTTTGTAGTTGATGGATGATATTAGGATAAGCAGTGTAATTTGTGACGAGCGTTATGACAACCAGGTGTGTCGTGTGGATACTGAGGGGTTCCACCCTCACTTCCTGTACATTACCAAGGTAGGTTTAAAGCAAAACTCATGGTATTCTGTGTGTTTGATTTACAAATCTTTTGAAAAGACAAGAAACATGTGTGAAATTGATCTAGAAAACAACCAGCTGATTTAATCAAGGGCCTGAAAAATAGAAATAAGATACAGTCAAACCTGTCTTAACGACCACCTGTATTCAACGACCTCCTGTCTTGAGCGACCCTATTCATTCCCCCCCCAACAGTTTTTACTATGTTTTGCACCTGTATTCAGCGACAACCTGTCTAACGCGACTAGCGACCATGATTTTAGTTCATAAACGACCATAAATCCTCCGTTATGCGACTTTTTATTAACCGGAAGTTGTCAGAAAATCGGAAATAAAGTACGAAAATCGCCGCGTTTCATTCCCCGTCAAAAATATACTCCCAAATGGAAGCAAAAATTTTGAAAGTAAACAGACTGTACTAGGTGAAGTTAAGCAGCAGTAAGGACTGAATTTCCACATGTAGATTTGTTTATGTATTAAGTTGGCAATGATGATTAAAACTGAACAACTCTGGGGATGGAATTCAGTCTCATCGTCATAATAAACAATCTGTTCCACACACTTTCAAATGTCAATGGTGGATGAATTATAAAATCAAAGGTTAGTTCATTCAGTCCTCTAAAATTACTTTAGCCCTTACAACTCTTGGAATTGGTTAACAGTTTTATCAGTATAATAATTTATCTGTCCCTTAAACTTTGAGTTTTTACTGGTGAATGAACTATATTTACATATACTCAAAGGTTAGTCCTACCAGTAGCTGCATGTTGGTAAATAAATGATATATGTATTTACATCAATTCATAGGTTATTCCTACATGAAGCTGCCATCGTAAATTATTTTGCCCCTTAGGCCTTACAGTACCTTGCAGGCATACAAAAAAAACTTTTGGCATGGATAGTATGACCGATTCCAAACCTGTATTCAGTGACCACCTGTCTTATGTGACATTTTTTACCTTATCCCTTCAAGGGTCACTTAAGACAGGTTTGACTGTAGTTAAGAAACAATATTTGAATGTTGTAATACCCACACTTACTCTGGGGTGTAAGTTTTCATGGTTTTTAGCTGAAATGTCAACACTTAAGTGAAAGACAGTACAACTATAGGTACTTAGGTTAAAAGAAGCTTATTGTCAATCATCTAATGTGGTCAGTTATTTGTATGTCTTGGAAACAAGTTGTTTTTGTTAATATGTACAACAGATTGGTTTATCTTGTAGGGGCAGTCAGTACTATGGACTTGGAAAGGCAGTGAGGCTTCTCACAACATCATACATGTCTCCTCACCAGAAAGCACGGTAATTTGATTGAGATTTTTAAGTGACAGTTTAATCTTCTAAGAAAGGGACTTTCTTATTTATTTCATGAATAGAAATATTTTGAATTAAAACTAATTTTTTGTTATCATATTAAACAAAATTATCAAATCTTCATAAGGTTGTGATTTTTTTGTAAAAAAAGAATTTTAGATAATTATTGTGCTAAAGTAAACACAATAAAAAGACATATTGATACTTTTTGGATGAATTATTAATGAATTACAAAAAGCATTAAATTAACGTAAGAGGAATTTAACATTTTAATATTTGCATAATTCATAGAAAGCTTATCCTTTACTACACATGTCAGTGTGAATTTTATAATAAAGCAGCTTTGTAGATGTAATTTTTCACATGGTATAATAATAAACAATAGTATAATAATTAACAATGGAATAATAATTAACAATAGTATAATAATTAACAATGCATTGATCAGGATGAAGTTCCAACCACTGATCAAGAAGGCGTAAGTGGTCTGCCTGCTAATATCATGCCTGTTGCAGTAGATAAAATCTAGTCTTTTAGTTGTCTAGTGACAATTATAGTGCATTTTATAAATGAGTTTTGAATGAGAGACAAGAGAAAAAATACATTGTACACATGTATTTTATTTTGATTGTTTACATTTGATTGCATAGAGTTAATTTTCTGTTGCAGTACATGCAAAACAAATTTTAGGAGGGGGAAGCCTTTGTTTAGTGTTAGAGATTTCTTCATAATATCTACTGCTAAACTGTTGAAAAGCTCATTAAGTTGCTGCCCCCTTAAAAATATATATTTTTTGTAACTCCATACATAGGCATAATGATTCCATTTTTTTATTTGAAAAGACCAGAATTGTCTAAGTAATAAACAGATAAGTTATACCATTACCAAACTTTTATTGACCAAAGTGTAAAAATATTAAAAAGGCAAACCCATAGCTTATCAGGGAGAATTTCATTATTTGTTATCTCTTCAATCGTTGCATTAGAAGTATTTCACCAGTTATATATAAAGATGAAAACCTAGATTTTTGTTTCTATATAGGAACCATTGAATGTGATATCTGGACCTAAAGCTTTCAACAGTGGAAAGCCTATGCCAGACAACAGCTTCCTGTACACGTTTGACGAGTCTGGATCCTACACAGTCGCTTCCCAGGGTGCACCAGGATACTCATGTGTAGTGTTTGTCTTAGCGTCTGGTAATTATTTGATACCACTGTAATGTTTTGTAATTTGTTTTTGTCCTGATTATGGCTGAAAAACGTCGTACATCGTTGTGTTACAAATAAAATGACTGTATGAGTAGCTATAGCAGCTCTAGACATACATATCAAGAAATGTTCAAAGGAGGGGGTTCCAGGTTTATTTTATTTTGGCAAATAATCTGCACCAAAATTACAAAACTTTTCTATGAAATAGGTAGCTATTATGGGGCTCCCGCAGGGTACCCCCCTCAGGTCGCAAAGTCGCTTTTAAAAGGGGCCTGAGGTCGCAAGGTCGTTTTTAAAAGGCATATTTTGGCGGAGGTCGCAGGTCGTTTTTTGGCATAGGTCGATTTTATGAAGTGTAGGTTGGAAGTTGCCCTTAAAAAGCCCTCAGGTCGCAGGTCGTTTTTAACCCTGCGGGAGCCAATATTATATCACCTTGGTATCCACCTATAAGTACAAAAAATTATCTCCCTTAGATTTATGTATAGGCACATGTTAAACTCCCAAGTCAAAAAATAATATTTTTCAATGTCAAAGCCTTCAAAGTTTAGACAAATGTAAATGTTACATGTTTGATTTTCAATTATGTGATCTGAATATGAGGAGAGGCAGCGCTCATTGTCAATTTTCTTTTCTATAAAAATTTGGTGGAAAAAATAACAAAATAACAAAATAACAAAATTTTCCAATAAAGAAGGTTTCAACCCAGGGAAGCCAAATGCAGTATCTGCCGATGACATACCGTATAGTGGATAATTTAAGCAAGTTGCATATTTCATCATTTGTATCCAAAAAGGGGAATTTAATTTTAGCGGTTATAATTTTTTGGCGTTTCAGAATCTAGAGTGTTTAACATATATAGTATGTGTATAACATTTTTAGTATATGAGATTTAGTGATCTTAAATATTCACGATTCCTCCGGCCTCGTGAATAAATTAGAACCTTGCGAAAATTTACAGCTATACAGTACTGTGGTTTCATTATTGATTGTGAGGTAGAAATTTCTGTTGTTTCCTAGGTGGCCTTTACCTAGGAAATTTGATACCCTCAAAAAGGAAATATAAAGTTGTTCTTTATGATGTAGACTTTAGAAAAACTACAAAAATAAATGAATGCACAGTATTAGAAAGAAACAAATTATTTCCCTTGTATTTATTTTTTCCCCCTTGTTTTTATGTTTGTTGAAACTATAATACTTTATTGTACTAAATAATAATCTGAAAAAAAATCATGTTTCCTTTTTTGATAATTTCTAAATTTTAGGAAATATCTAAAAAAAATATTGCAAATCAAAGTGTTTGCATTAACCTTAGATTAATATGTTTTCAATATTTTATAAAATTTTTAAAAAAACTTGCTTTTTTATAACATAATTTAAATAATATATTATCAATAAATTTTCTATGATAAAGTTTTCTAAGTGAAGACCATTTAGTGTGTATAAAAGTTATGATGATCACAGTATGAATATAAGAGTTATCACTGATGAATTTTGAATGTCTGAAATTTATATTTGTATCGTGTAAACATATTCCTTATATCCATATATCTCAGTATCTTCTATGGATTAAACCAGAGAGGTAACAACCTCAATGGTTGTCATTCCAAATTCAATTAGATGGTACCTTGAGGTCTGGCAATTAGGTGTCTTAAGAGGAGCAATTTAATATTGTGTCAGTGAAGTTGGTGAGCCATGGAGCACCTAATGCTGCTCCTATTAATACTGTGAAGCCTATCAATTCAGGTAGAAATTTAATGAATCTTAGCGGTTCAAGAATTAAGCTTCCAACCTTCCCAATTGTCATGGGTTTTCCTGATTTTTATTTCACCTGCAACATGTTGCAAAGCAACATATGGGTTACTTTGACGCTATCTGTCGTCTTGCTTCATCCTGCATCGTCACAAAAATTTTTATCACATTTTTCTGAGCATCTACATGTCACAGCCTCTTGATATTTGGCATGTAGCTTTCTTTAATAGAACTTTATGGTGTGAAGCAATATTATGCCTGTAATTCATCTACTTCCTGTTAACTGAATATCTAAAGTCACAGGCGACATACATATTCCACGGAAGACGGCAATTCTAGTTTTGTCTTTATTTTACAATGAATATAATAAGAACCATCACAGAAATAATTAAAAACATGATTTCAAAATTTCAAATAAATGGCAGCATTAATTTAATGATGTAATGACCAGTTGGATCCCTAAATTTCTACATGAATTGATTTGTAACATAACTCTACAGTAACAATTGATGGCTTATTGTCTCCACTGGGATATTGTAAACCAATAAATTTTTGCATGATATAAATTTTTAAAGGATTCCTGAGCAGGTTGAAATTGCACAAGTTTATGTACAAGAAAAGTGATTTAGTTACAAAGGTAATCTCCCGAGTCAGTATGAAAATATGATGGCTTAATTTATAGAATCTGGTTTATTTAAACTAATTTTATTTTTATGCCCCGCCAACAAAGTTGGGGGACATATAGAATTTCGGTTGAGTTTTGTTCAGGTCCACTGATTTTGACCTAAATTATGGCCCTTGGACTTAGCAAATTTTGTAAAAATAACAGTTTCCGCACTTTTTTCGACATCCTTGCATATGTTCATAAGATTTTTAGTATGTGAGTCTACCATGATGAGTTACAGGTCAAGTATGAGTTTCGTTCCGGTCCACTGATTTTGACCTAAATTACAGCCCTTGGACTTAGCAAATTTTGTAAAAATAACAGTTTTATTTAATTTGCCAGCGGGGCATCAGTGTCATCTTGACACATTTCCTTGTTTTATTTTAGGTGGACGTGTGTCTGATCCTTACATTGTATCAGCTGTCGATGGTGGATCTGTGGAGCGAGGATCAACTGTCTACCTTGAATGTGAATCTCCTGGAGCTAAAATATTTTACACCCTTGATGGAGCACCACCAGAACTTCACTTAGAATCTGCTAAGGTATATGAATTTTAAAATTTGATGAATTTCTAAAAGATCATTTTATAATTGATAAAAGACAATATCCAAAAGTTAACAATTGTAAAGTCATCTGTAGGGTAGTAGAATAAATATAGAATTTATAACTCTGATGGTGCCTGATTGCATGATGTGCTTTATTGTGAACACTTGTTTTATCAAGCTACACTGGATGATGCAGCCTATTGTGATAATGTTTCAGAACAATATATTGAGCTTTGCTTGTATATCTTTATTTCTAGTTGTGTACAGATAAGGGTATAAAAATGAAGAAGCCAGGATTATGTTTTATCAGATTTATGGCGGTGAAAGAAGGATATCTGAACAGCCATATTGTCACGTCAAGGTTTGTATCACAATACATTGTAGTATAAAATTTGGGATGTTTATCAATACCAAGATTATCCTTTATATTCCATCACTGTTATTGCTGAAAAAGTTTTTTAATGCTTTAGTTTCATGGGTATAACTTTTTGATAAAACATAATTATATTTCAAAATCTACATAGAGCAATGTGAAAATAGGAATTCAGTCCTAAAATGCTTTTATTATTTTAATTTTGTGCTTTCAACTAAAGTTTCAATAGTGGATTCCATTTTACACAAACATACACAAATCAGGAGATAGCAAGATAACAAAAAACTATCACATAATTGAGCAAAATAACTGAATAAATTTTTACATGTGATTTTGTAGGAGATTTTTTGTTCTACCTGGAGACTCTGCCCAGGAGGCTGGCAGTGATTCTGATGCTGATTCTGTTGTATCTGATAAAGAAAAACCACCTTCACCCAAGGTAAGATGGAAATTTGCTAGACATTTTTCTTTGTTCTATGACACATAGTTAAAAATATTAGTAATACATTTACAGTCAAGAAGGGGTTACAAAGTTACTTTATTTGGACAATCCACTTTAAAGATACAATGTAGTACAAAAGAGAAAAACATGACCACATACCGTACTAAGAAATCAAAAAGTAAAATCCCTTAATGCACAAGCATTAAGAAAAAGCCTTAAGCTTTAAAACCTTCTTTATTTGTAAATATCATCATGAAAGTATTTGAATTAAGTAACAGATTTTTTATATTCTTGACCATTTTTCTTTGACCATTTAGATGCATTTGTGCATTAAACCTAAAATAACAGTCAAAATTTTTATTTTATGTGAGTTATAAGGGTGGATAATGGTGAACTTCAGAAAGGTAACCCTTTACAAAGTGTAAAGAAGAAGAAATGATGGCCTTTATTTTCAGACATTTAGTCCTTTATCAAGGGCACTTACATTTTCATCATTATAACTTCCAAATTATTGTAAGGATATTGCAGCACATTACATTTACAGAGAAAGAAGCACTGGACATGGTGGGACTGTGTACCTACAATTAAAGCCTGCTTCACAGAGCCAGGAGTGATGGAGATATTCTGGGACTCTCCTGAGGAAAAGAACCAGTCCATGGTCAAAGGATACCAGGTAATAGATAATGCAAAAAAGTTTTAAATAAAATAAGTATTTTGATAGAAAATAATGAGATGTGGAATAAGTGCACGTGACACAGCCCACAATCAAGCGGCAATATAGAAAAACCACAATGGACAACCGCCAGCAGCCTTCAAAGAGGCCAGTAGGTGCTGCTCGCGGTTCTGGCAATCAAACCCTGACTGCCCCTGTGGTGAGCCAGCTGAGCTGACTTATAAGCATTGCCTTTATTTTTCTGGAGAATAAAAAAAAAGAAACAATCAAATATGCCACTGTTTTTACTGCAAATTTGAGATGGTCTCTCATAAACATAAGATTATTTTCCATTCTAGTATTCAAAAATAATTTAACAATGTTAATGGCTGATGACATATTTAGATAGAAGTAATTATGATATTTATTTTACTATTTGACTTTTCCAGTTGTTCCTGAATGGGGTAACCTACTGTGACATGTTTCCACCTACTAACAACAGTGTATGTGTCAGCGGCCTGGCTGGAGGGCGGCTGTATGAAGTCATGGTAGAAGTCTACTCCAACAACTCGCAACATAAACCACAGATGTCAAATAAACTGGTATGTAAACTTGTCTCAGTACTAAGGACCATCCTGTACAGCATAATCAAATTTTGAATCTTGAATTTTAAAACAATTTGCTTATGCATTACTTGTAATTGAGGTGCTTCTCTTTTACAGATGATGAAATGCCCTCTAGTGTCAAATGATGGAGGACCAATCATATCCTTGGAGAGAACAGACAAACCTGATGCTTTATCTGTTGTATGGATGTCAATAGATTCCAGAGCATATCCTATTTCTGGTTATCTAGTGTTCCTCAATGACCAACAATGTGGCTCTAGGGTAGGTATTGAATAGGTGATAGGAGTGAGGGCGTCTTAGACATAGATGGGGGGCTGGAGCCACGATTGAGAGAAGGGTGTCCATAGATTCCTTAGTGTATCCTATATCTGGTTATCTAGTGTGCATTAAAGACCAGGGTGCTGTTTCATAAAGCGATCGCTAATTAACGTGCTCATTATCCAATGCAATTTAAATGGGCTTATGTGCATGTTAGGCTAACAGTGGCTTTATGAAACGGCACCCTGCATAAGTACTATCAAGTTCAATATATAAAATAACAAAACTTCTGAACTTGGAGGATCAATATAAAATGACAAAAGGAAAAGACTAAACAAGGAAAACATGCAAAGAGAAAGTGATCAGTTTATTTGAATCTTTTTTATTTCAGAATGCATCACAAGAATACTATCATATGTTTTCAGAAAACAATGTTTCCAATTGTAGATCTGAATTTTTTACAAAATTCAATAATTTTGCAGCTTGAAAGAACTAAATATGCTTTCATGTTGTTATATTCATTGAACTCTTACAAAGTGAGAAGCCAATATTAATCCTAGTTATATTTCTCCTTTTATTTTTCAGCTCGTACCCGACCCTGACAGTAACAGGTGTAAAGTAGTTATAGGGGGATGTGAGCAGGGCGTGGAACACAAGATTTATGTTGTAGCCCTACCTAAAGGTATGTACCATAGAATACAATCAAACTTTAGGGTTCTCCTATCTTCTATCTATCCAAGATTTCAACCCCAAAAAAGGAAGAACGGAAACAATTTTTGTCTCGCCTGCGAAGCAGAGCGGGACATAGGTGTTACTTTACCGGCGGCGGCGACGGCGGCGTTAACTTTTTGGAAAAGTTTTATGAGCACCTCCATATCTCAAGAACTATAGGTCCTGGGTTGATGAAACTTGGTATGCATATGCCCCAGTAGTAGTTTAGCACAGTTGCATCCCCATCTTTTGACCTTGACCTTGATTTTCCGGTTGAGTGACTTTGACAATTTTCAATACATATAATAGCAATGAAAAAGTTTTGCGAGCACCTCCATATCTCAAGAACTATAGGTCCTAGGTTTATGAAACTTGGTATGCATATGCTTCAGTAGTAGCTTAGCGAAGTTGCATCCCCATCTTTTGACCTTGACCTTGATTTTCCGGTTGAGTGACTTTGATAATTTTCAATACATATAATAGCAATGGAAAAGTTTTGCGAGCACCTCCATATCTCATGAACTATAGGTCCTAGGTTGATGAAACTTGGTATGCATATGCCCCAGTAGTAGCTTACCACACAGTGTTCCAGCTAGGTTTTTTTCAAAGGGCGGTCCGCCCGCCTGCCTTTGCTTCCGCCCTATTGCCCTTTTCAGGATACCTGCCGGTTTTCATCTCCGCCCTGCCCTTTTTGATCGTACATTTGCCTTTTTCAGTCAATCATACATAGTTTGTGTATTGAGAATAAAGACATTTGGGATAATTGAATGGCATATTTACAACCCCAAGCCAATTAACAGATTAAATAAACATGTGTTCTCTAGTCAATTAATTAAGGTATCTATTTTGATTAATCAATTTCAATTACAGGTAAGTTGTCCGATTGCCCAGTAAATTTCTCTGCCTCGGTAATGATAATTGTGCACAAATCAGAATCTGAACCCATCTGGATGTTTTCTATTAAAAACAACATTAAATGTGCGCTTTTATTGAAAAATAGAAACGATGTTGATGGATTTGTGAAATGCTCCATCATATTTATTTGTTTACAAATAATGACAGGAAGCGGAAGTTATAAACTAAACACGAACTCTGACCGGAATGGTACTAAATCTCCGGATTTTACTAGCAAATTCAATAAAAATCAAATGGGATTTCTTAATTTTTTCTTGGGCTGACATTCAAGCTTTTTAGCACTGATAGAATGTATGAATGTAATGAAAAGCCTAAAGTCTTGTTATAGAAACAAGAGGCTCCGCTTAAGCCCAAAAATGCATGTTTTTTGTTAAAAAGAATGTATACTGTATTTGATTGTTATTAGCTACATTTATATGCCCTTTTGAAAGATAAAGTCAACGCATGAATGTGCCCTTTTTTAAAATTCATCCCTGCCCTTTTCAAATCCTGACTGGAACACTGCCACAGTTGCATCCTCATCTTTTGACCTTGACCTTGATTTTTCGGTTGAGTGACTTTGACAATTTTCAATACATATAATAGCAATGAAAAAGTTGTGCGAGCACCTCCATATCTCAAGAACTATAGGTCCTAGGTTGATGAAACTTGGTATACATATGCCCCAGTAGTAGCTTAGCACAGTTGCATCCCCATCTTTTGACCTTGACCTTGATTTTCCGGTTGAGTGACTTTGATTATTTTTATTGCATATATTTGCAATGTTTAAGTTCTATAAACATCTTTTGATCTCAGAAACTGAAAATCCATGTAAATTCAAAATATAGTGGAAGTAAGAAAGAATAATTGTTTCTGATGGTGCGGGCAGGCAAGACATACTTTAGTGTTAACTCTTGTTACAATGAGAGTTTTTTAATGTTCTGATTTAGAGCTCCAAATTATATTTGTTTATTTGATCCAAAGTTAAAGGACAAAATATTCTTCAGACATTAAAACAAAGTTCAATAGAAGTAAGAAAAAAAACCTTGTTAGATTTACAATCTTTATTCATAGATTATATAGAATTACCAGAGGGTAAGTGGGACAAGGAAATAATGATAATAAATTATGATTTTTTCTTTCAAGTAAATGTAGAAATTCAAGTATCAAGGATTAAGGAATGGGATTTTGGTTTCTTGAAATGGTTCTTAGAAGAATTTATCATATTTAGATCTTTAAAAAAAAAGTCCAATCTTTAAATTTCAATCCAGGTGGAAGTCTTTTGCTTATAAAGTTGGTAAGGTGAAGCTTTTAATGAAGATAATTTTTAAGATTATGGATATTGAAAATTAGTTCACATTCTTACTATCTCTTTATGTGTTTGAAATTGCATATATTTTATGCCCTAACTACATAGTAGATAGGCATAAAGTGTTTTCATTTGTTCATCCATCATGAATCCGGTTAATCTTCAGGTTAAAGTTGATTTTCTAAGTTGCAAATTAGGGGATTGTGTCATTTGGACATATTCTGATTTTATCAAATTGACTCTCAATCAACCTTGAGTTTTCGTTAAGACATCTGCTTTATTAATATAATATAGAGCCTCCTTAAAGACATTTAAAGTATATTTGAGCTTTTTGAGCGACTAAAAATACTAATTTTATGTGGCATTCATCAGATATAATTATACCCCCCGTTTCGAAGAAGAGAGGGTATATTGTTTTACCTGTGTCTGTCCATAGTTCTGTGGTTTGATAGTTACTCACGCCTTTTAAGGCATAGCTGCTAAAGCAGCAGGGTATTGCTATTATTAAGCTACCACATGCTAACATCAATATTCTTTCCGTACTTTTCCAGGAGAGATTGATGATTCCAAAGTTTCTAACTTATTGGAAGTGACCTTGCCCTTGAATGCAGATGAGATAGTGCTGCCACCTGCAGGCAAACGTTTGGAGGAAGAAGAACTATATTTAGAATACATTGAGGTGCAAGAAGGATCTGGCTATTTACCACAAATGGATGGTAGGTTTTAGCTTTGTTCATGTATTCATGTTGTATTGATGTTGTGTTTGTTTGTTTTTGTGTTTTGGTGTTGCTCGTTAAGTGCATGATGCTGTGAATCATGCTGAAATCATAGACTCATCCCCCCAAAAATTTGAATTTAAGAAATTATGAGAACCTCACATTAATGTTGTGGAAGCCCTATAATTTTCACATTCATCCACACAATTTTGTTGATGCTTACAATTGAAAACTATTTGGGATACAAATTGGAAATCTTACACTGTGATTCAGTATCATTCATATAAGAATTTCATGTTAATTTGTCAGATATTTTTTCTGTGTATGTGACCCTACCTGAAATTGTTAGTATTCTAATGCATTTTCCAAAAGTGGCATACATGTATAAGTTGAAACTTTTCTGGAAAACAAATAAGTTAACTTTTTAATATTAAATGCATTCTTGCCTTTTTCATGAAATTATAATTACATAAATTATGATTTGTTTGTAAAAAAATTTAAAATATGCCAGAACACAGCAATCTGTTGTATATCATTTATTTTTTATATACTAAGTCAGCTCAGTTACATTGCGTGCTATCTTTTAAATTGTTTTTTTTATTTTTTTTTTTATTTCCAATTGATCATTGCTTTGTAAGACAAATATAGATATTGTGGGTGTTTATTATATTTTTGCATGTCTCCAGCAATGGATTTTACAAAAAGAAATAGCATAATTATATTAAAATAGGTACCCATAAATTTTGGATAATGGATTGTTGTAATACATAGTTAAATGGTAAATTTTATCCCTATTGAAACTGAGAACTATTACATAATGAAATTATGAATATCTTAACTTACCAGTGTTCCTATAGTTTAGTTTAAGTCAATATTTATTTAAAGAAAAAGGATTTTATCAGATAAAAATGCAATTTAAAATTTTCAGTGTTAACAGTACTGTACGTGTATTGGAACTAATCACTTATTTTCTGCATCATTCAACATCTTTGACTTTCACTGAGTTCATGTGAAATCCATTGCTGGTACTTTTGTATAAATCCATTGCTGGTACTTTTGTATAGCAGTTTGTTGTAGTTATATGCATGCTACTTGTGTTTTAACAGATAGTTTACATAAAGCTAGTAAAACAGAAATAAGTCAGAGAATGAGAAATCAGAAAGATTTGACCTCCCCAAGGTCGTCACATTCTCATAAGTCAGGTAAGAAAGTCATCATGGGAAACTTAGATGTGTTCTGTTCAAATAAAAGATAAAAGATTAGAATGGTTTCATTAGATGGTTTGGTTTTAGCTCTAAATTATGCAATTTACTAAATACAAAATAATGTTTTAGTGCTTTATTATGTAGAAAATGGAAGGCACAGCAATGTACAATATGACTATCATATAGCTTCAGCTTGATAATGTAATAATTTTAGCTGTAAAGATATTTTGAATTTTAAAACAAAATTAATTTTCTTCGAGTGTGTTTGCTTTTACTAAGAGAAAAAATAACAGGAGCTTATTGTTTGAACTTTGTAGCTGTTAGATTAAAACGTTTAGGTGAGAAATGTGTGATATACTATTTCATTCTATCATTTCATGTATTCATTTGACTTCTTTTATAGATAGAATTCCCATTTGACAAATGTTTTTACTAGACAAATTTTATAGTATTATCCAAAAGTAAGCTTTTTTGCCACTTGCATTGTACATGCAAATACAAATAAATGTTAGATAAAGCTTTGCTTGTCAATTACCCACAATGCATCAGTTTACTATCTTCCTAACAATCTAACATATCTGTCATTTTTAACGGGTAAAAGCTGTTTTCATTTGTATGTAAAATTTTCATTATAAATGCACATCAAGTATACAGTACCGTACTAAAAACTAGTACATAATGACAAACTAGATTTGAGACATTTTATTGGTATGCTTTTATGTAAAGATCTTTTTTTCAACCTGCTTCTACCCATTGGCAACATACAAATATAGTCTTGTATGTATATTTCTTATCCTGGCTATGGCATACAGAATTTGTAGCTACCAAAACCTAACTTTGGCCTAGACCTCAACTATAGAATATAATACTGTTGTTCATAAGTTAAAGGTTAAGTTCTATGATTCTGGGTACAAAAAAAACTCCTAAGAAGCAGTTTATTCTATTCAGTTTCTAATAACAACAAAAATGTTAACACTTAGTCAATTAATATTTAATGTCACTGATTAGTTTATAAACACAGTGTTGGGTAGGGGGATTAATATTTAATCAGATTGGATCAAACCTATGATTGATTTTTAACACCTCATTGATCACAATTCCATGGTCTTTGGCCTGTCCAACTTGACTTATTTCATATCATAATGATTTGGTGAAAATGTACATAGATGGAATATGTTTGGAGTTGTGGATTTTATTGTGGAATGGGGATGAATTTTAATGAGTTTCATAATTTAGGATTTTGGTGAAAATAAATGTTTGGATTGCAAATATAGGATTGGGAATATTGAAGCTGTATGTTTTTGATATTGTTGGATTATTTTATTTTGGTTGCTGTGTAGATTACAGCAGATTTTCATAGGAAATTATTACCATTTTATAAGGAATTTTTTGAGGATATTACTTATATCAATATGTAGAAATGGAATTAACCAAAGTAAGTTATTAATGAATGCTCATATGATATTTTGTGAAAATTCGAGGAAAAGGCCTTTGCAGATTTAGTTTATACTATACTTTATATATAAGTTTTTGTTTAATAAGGGCCGCACATCGAAGATGCGGACGCCCTATAGTTTTCACTTTGTCCGTCTGTCCGTCCGTCAAGAATTCTTGTGAACACTAAAACTAAAAGAATAGTAACACCACAGTTCTGAAATTTTGTACAGCTACTTAGTAGCATGCCATAATTTGCATATTAAAATTTCGTGCAAATCTGATTAATATTTTTGTAAAAAACTTCATTTTTTATCTAAAATCACAGATTTTGAGAATTGGACTTTGTGAACACTAAAACTCAAAAACTGTTAACAATACAGTTCTGAAATTTTGTATAGCTGGTGAGTAGCATGTCATGATTTGCATATTAAAATTTCGTGCAAATCTGTTTAATATTTTTGGAAAAAACTAAATTTTTTATCGAAAATCACAGATTTTGAAAATTGGACTTTGTGAACACTAAAACTCAAAAACTGTTAACAATACAGTTCTGAAATTTTGTATAGCTGCTGAGTAGCATGTCATGATTTGCATATTAAAATTTTGTGCAAATCTGTTTAATATTTTTGGAAAAAACTAAATTTTTTATCGAAAATCACAGATTTTGAGAATTGGACTTTGTGATCACGAAAACTCAAAAACTGTTAACAATACAGCTCTGAAACTTTGCACAGCTGCTTAGTAGCATGTCATGATTTGCATATTAAAATTTTGTGCAAATCTGTTTGATATTTTTTTATTGAAAATCACAGATTTTGAAAATTGGAATTTTTTAACAATAAAACTCAAAGGCTATTAACAATACAGATCTGAAGTTTCATACACATTCCATGGAACAGGCCTTAGTGGTAATAATCAGAGTTCGTATGATTTTGAAAACACTAAGATTTTTTTGCTGGGGGGCCCTTTCTGACTTTGTCAGTATTCTAGTTATTCTACATTGTATATCAATAACCGTTTAACAATGTTTGACCAATAAATATCAACCACCATTTTACAATAAATGAGATTTTAAAATTTTCAGATGCTTGTTTAATTTAATTATTCTTGTTTTATTTAATTGTGGGTGTTTTTTTTTCCATTGTAGATGAGTCCAAGATGAAGAAAGTCCCTGAGACAATAGTTGAAGTAGAACAACCCAAATACAAAGGTATGCTTATTTGAACCAGTTCTAATCTTCATCGATATTATCTTGGCTTTTAAAGAATTAAATTTCTAATAACTTCTTATTGTAAAATGAAACTTTAAAAATATTGAAAGTGACATATTTGTATGTAAGGTTTTACAATAATGCTAATCATATCTAGCATCTATGGATCATCATTTCATTATCATGCCTTAGATTTTGGTAGCTTAGCTAGAAAATATAACTCTTTAGTATTTGTATGTAAACACAAAAGTAAGACAGGGATATCATAGCTTTTACATTGTTAGATCAACCATTCTGTCTAAACATTTGTATACATGTAGATGTCAAGCCACTAAGGAAAAAGGGAGATCTTTCTCCAGCGATTTCTGCGGAAAATATACCAGAACAAGTTGCCAAACCTCCACCTGCACTCAAGGATAACCTCATGAAACAAGTATCTAAAACTGTCGTCACTGAAAAAGCCAAGGAAGACTTCATCAAGCCTCTTAAAAGTCGTGGCCAGAAGGAAATAATAGAAGAACCCTTAGCCCCTGATTATTTTCAACGATCTATGACAGTTGGGAGGGGTGTAAATAGATTTCACCAGCCAATCAGAAATCAGAGAATGAATGCTTTATCAAATCAGGATTATTCTCATTATCCTGAGCCCCCACAGAGTGATAAGATGGACAGCAGACGACAGTCTGTTGTGTCAGGCAGAGGGATGAATACTTCTCGTAGGATTTCACTCCATCCCCAGGATGCATTCCATGAACCCTACGGACTGGAAAGAAATATGGCTCCTTTTCAAGCCTCTTCAGGTTTACGAAGGCCATCTATTCCAGTAATTAATGAACCTCGAACAAAACCACCATTGTCTTTGAAAACTGTTGGAAAATTGTCTACATTAGGAACAAAGAAAATAAAATTATCAGAACAAAAAGCATTTAAAGGTTTGACCCTGAAGATTGTGGCATCTGCTGTCAAGGACTTTATTACTCAACAAAACATAATAATGAGAGGACTGGCTCCTAAAATTTATAAGTATAAACCTAAAATGAAATTTGATTGGGTGAAGTTCAAACATTATGTGAATTCAACAAAATGTTTTGAAAAACCACTAGAGAAACAAGGAACTGAAGTGTTTCAGGTGTCAGCTCCTCCTGTTAGTGCTGGAAGAGAAAAAATTGATCAATACATGCACCACTTCCAAGAAATGGAGGAGGAAAGTGAATTTGATGGATACATGTCTCCTCATCCTCCTGCAGAATCTAGAAGCAGACGACAGAGGAGAATGTCAAGGTCACAGGAAGATATTCCTCACCCAGAGTACAGAAGTCTTTCCCCTTACCAAGCAGAAGGCAGAAGGAGAGGGGCTCGTCAGATTCTTCATCAGCCAAGGTCGTTTGATGGGCCTAGTCCAGAAAGAATAAAGAGATATCCTGTAATGTCTGGAGCTCGTAATATTGAGAGAGTCAGAAACAGAACTCCAGTCAGGTATGAAATGGATCACTCCACACCAAGATATCATCAGGACATATCTCCATCCAGACATGGAAGACATCATGGTCATGAAAGAGATGAGTCAAGGTCAAGAAGTTTTACCCAGCGTGACAGAGAAAGAGATCATTCAAGATCAAGACATTTGATGCAGCAGGATCCAAGAAGAAGCCACAGGTATGGAGGAGAAGAAGCGGACAGTTTTACACAAGAAGATTTAGATCATTTCTTACATGAACAGGGTTTACCTGGAAATTTTGAAGAGTACAATGACCCTGATCTTCATTATCACCAACAACAAGGTCAAGGTCAATACTATAATGAACCAGTGAGGGATGATGGGTATTGGGATGAAGATGATGAGTCTTCAGAGGAATATGAGCCTCTTCCTACATGGCACCATGAGCTACCACATGGAGAAAGATACAAAATGTTGCCTGCAGAAAGTTTTCCACATGGGGTCAGACAAAGGCATTCTCCTGGTCGTCATAGTGACATAGTTTATGACAGTAGTCCAGATGAGGCTCAGAGAAGTCATAGATCACCTCACAGACATGGTTACCATAGAAACCAGAGTGACTATTACAACAGTAGCCCAGAGGATAACAGGAGAGGCCATATTGGTCAAAGTAGTCCTCAGAATAGCAGGAGATCAAGGCGAGACTTCTTAGACCCAAAATATGATGCTGAGGAAATGTTGAGGAGCCATTCAAAAGAAAGACTTTCTCAAATAGAAACAGAAAGGTCAAGGAGCAAAGTTCAAATCTATAAAGAGGGTGGTAAAAAGGGCAAAGGCAAGAAAAAAAGGAAAAACAAAGATCGTGATGGTCCAATGACAATGAGAGATCATAATAAGATGAGAGATGATTTAAGTGACACTGATAATACAGATAGACTTGATGAGAGCCAGGTTGCCAAAGGGTTGCAGTGCCTAGATACCTACGGAACAATGTTCAGAAACCAACTTGTTGCTGATGCCATTGCAGTGGAAGGTTTGTTAAAGGTCAATGTCGTCTGCATGTCACAGAAGGTCAAAAGGTCACTTATTGTCAAGGATTCACTGAAAATAGTTACAAACAGCATGGTTCACTGACAGATTTAGGATCTGTCAATTTATTGTTGTTGCTTGCAGAAAATTACTAACAACTACATGAATTCATAAGTTAACAACTGTATCACCATTGAACTTTAAAATCAATTCACTGAATATGTTATGAATTATTGTCTTAAATTACAAACAATATTTTTTTGTTTTATTTTCAGCATGTAAAATTGATGTTTTTATCACATTTAATAAATTTTTAAGTTTCACAAAGTCTTTCTTTTTAATATGTGTAAATTAAAGGTTTTTTTTAATAAATTTTGATAATACATTTACTAAAAAGTATTGCTTCAAAGTTTAATTGGATTAAAATTAAAGTAATATTTGAATTAATCAATTCAAAAAGAATAATGAATTTAAATATTTGACTTAATTAAACCTATTGTTATAATTCAACTAGAAGTCACCTTTATCTAATTGACTTTCTCATTTAGAAATATGTTTAGGCAAGTATTTCATATTTTTTTATATTTTATATATTCACTGTGAAATTAAGACAGTGATGTAGAAGCATTTGATATATTTTTTAAATTGAACAAAATCTATTGTATAATTTATAGATGAATCAGAGGGTAAGTTCTGAGATTTCTTGTTGTTACTTTATAACAATTTTAGTCATTTTATTGTTAATGTTTTTGAGCACAAATATTTTCATTGTCTTTTTCTGTCACTGGTGCACAATAACATAGATCTAACTCATTTACATGTTTTATGTTTTATAGAATTTACAATTACTTTCTATTTCGAATTAAAACATATTTTAATAGAAGCATGGGCACATATATTTGTTGAAGATTTTTTTCCATAATGTGGCGTGTATTGTAGTGTAAGTCTCGTCACTTTTGGGTTTTGGTTAATGTCTTAACCAGCTTTAACATGCTGTAAATACGGGCAGGCCATATGAAAGACACAGTTTCTAGTTCAATTAAAAACTATGCTTTATTGGCATGTTTCCAGTGTTGGATCCAGATTTGGGCTCCAGAGGCTGGACCACCCCATCCCCCTTTTCTGAGGAAAATTTTATTTTTTTGTGCATATTTGCAACAAAATTTGCCTGGATCCCCCTTTTTACCTCAGTAAGCTGGAGATGGGAACCCCCTGTAAGATTTTTTCATCCACCCCTGGTTTCATTTGTTTAGACACATAAAATCTGAAATCATTAGTGATATTGCATGTCCAACTGCATTCTTCATTTATTTGCACATTTAGGTGTCAATATGCACTATCCTAACATCCATAATGTTGACTTTTACTTTTTGTTTTACAAACTACCAATACATTTGGGTGCATTTACAATATTTTACTGATACATTATTTATAATATGTAGTTGAATAGAATTGAACTTGTGATGCATCTTTATATAGGTTACAGCATTTTGTTGAATAATTGAAGCTGTGTACATTTTCTAAAGGAATCAAATACTTTTCTTTTTGGTCTTTTGCAATACATAAGTATTGTTATACCCCCGCTTCAAAGAAGAGGGGGGTATACTGTTTTACCCTTGTCCGTCCGTCCGTTCGGACGTCCGTCCGTCCGTCCGTCCGTAACAAAACTTCCGTCACAGTTTTCTAAGCAACTACATGAAATAGAGTTCTGATATTTTGTATACAGCTTTATCATATAGTCCCATATGGTGTATACCGATTTTATGTTCCTAGGTAGTCTACTTCCTGTTTACCGAATACTAAGGTTTTAACACATAATAGACATAAATGCAAAATTTTCATCACAGTTTCCCAAGCAACTACATGAGATAGAGGTCTGATATTTTGTATACAGCTTTATCTTATAGTCCCATATGGTGTATACCGATTTTATGTTCCTACGTAGTCTACTTCCTGTTAACCGAATACTAAGGTTTTAACACATAATAGACATAAATGCAAAATTTCCGTCACAGTTTCCCAAGCAACTACATGAGATAGAGGTCTGATATTTTGTATACAGCTTTATCCTAAAGTACCATATGGTGTATACCGATTTTATGCTCCTAGGTTGTCTACTTCCTGTTTACCAAATACTTAGGTTTTAACACATAATAGACAAAAATGCAAAATTTCCGTCACAGTTTCCCAAGCAACTACATGAGATAGAGTTCTGATATTTTGTATACAACTTTATCCTATAATCCCATATGGTGTATAGTGATTTTATGTTCCTAGGTCAACTACTTCCTGTTTACTGAGTATTTAAACTTGTAGGCTTAGTTTTTGGAGCGGGGGTATCACTAGTGAGCATTAGCTCACAGATTTACTTGTTTTCAAAATTCTTTGGTGGTATTATCAGATAAAGCCAATTTTGGTTACATACTATTGGATAGTTGTCCACCTATCATGTTAAAACTATAAACATGTATATTATAGAAGTAGAACAACTGTCTTATGTAAATATGAGAGTTTTGACAGCAAATTACATTTCACAATAATGTTTAAACATTTTATTCTTATTTTTCAGACCAAAGTAGTATGACTGACGAAGCCCAAGAGAAGTCAAGAAAACACAAAATGGATGTAACATCTGACAGAGGCCCTCCAAGGAAAAGGATGACATCACTGTCAGAAGAATCCGAAAGTGAAAGTTCCAGCGAGTCAGAAACCGAGAGCTCTGAGAGTGATTCCGAGACAGACTCAGATGCCTCAATCCAAAGTCAAGGTAGTATGGTTGTCATGGATGCTCAGAGACCGTATGAGGATGTCAGGGTACAAAAACGTGAGAGAGAAATCGGCAGGGGAAGTTCTCGTAGGTTAAAAGAATATGTAGATGATGTAACTGTCGTTAAGTCTGGGTACTCTCCACGACCACCTGAAACTCCAAGGTCAGGTCGGGGGTCAAGTCACAGAAGGCAGAGGTTGGCCATTATTGAGGTTCAAGATGAAGTGGAATTAAACAGTAGCCAGATGGAGGGTAGTTTACAGGAAGAGAGGAGACTAGCTGTACCTGCTGATAAACTTGGAGCTAAGAAAAGGAGAATTATTGATGAAGGGGAGGTTAGTTGATAAAATATAAAATGATATTATGTAGCATCATCATCAATTAAAATAGAATAGTTTCTTTTGATATCTTTACAAACTAATCTTTATTTCAAAAGACATTTTGGCTTATTCAATTGCAACATCAAAGAAATATTGTCCTACACATGTTTTAGCTTTATTCCTAACACAATACTTTCATTATTTTACAGATGATAACCAGTGATGGGGATGGCATTCTCCCAGCTCCATCTATTATGGTGGAAAGTCATGGTAAAAGTGGACTAAACGTCAAATGGGAACTTCCCACCTCAGTGGACCCCAAATATAGACTGGTTCTCTATGTTGTTAATATTGTAGGGACCAAGTTCACCAAGGAAATAACTTCTAGTGATATCAGGTACAAACAAAATTTCCTGAATAAGTTTTTTATATGACCGCAAAAAATTTGTGGACTTATAATTGTATGATGCTGTTTCTGAATTGGGGTAATCAGATAGATGATGGTTTTCAATAGACAAGTGCTTTTGCTATCATACATAATATTACTTTCTTTCAAACGAGGTTTTAGTTATAAGGTATTTTGGAATATGTGTTCAAAATTATCTTGTATAATGAAATCAGAGCAAATGAATTCAATAAAATCAATCTTCAATTCATGGTCTTTGCTTTTAAGTTCTTATCGAGATATCTTACTGCACCCAAGAATGTTGATATTATTTTTTCCATTATTACATTGTAATACGTATTTTATTATTTTATTTCTTTTTAGCTTTGAGTGTAATCTAGTAGAACATAACAAGCCAGTGAGAGGTGTACAACACTGTTGGAACATCAGACCGGAGAAAAAGAAATGTGAAATCAAAGGCTTAGTCGCTGGCATGACTTACAGGTTAGCATTTATAGTTATTCTAAAAAAATAGAAAAACAAATTCTATGAAAAATCAATACAAATCAACACATTGCAGCACAAATTATGCACTTCCAATATTTATGCTTGTGTTGAGTAAGCCTTTCTAAGACATATATGGTTATTTATTTTTCTGTGTCAAGATTTCAAAATCAAATATGTTTTCAACAGCATCTTGATTCTGATACATTTTATGACATATAAGGATAGATGTTTTTCAAAGCCATGTTGTTCAGACTCCTGAATTAACTGATGACATTTTCTTAAGATCATATGGGATGTTTAATTATATAACATGCAGACAATTCATTGCAATAATTATTATGTTTTGTATTTCAGAGTGTATGTGATAGCTAACTACACCATGTTACATGGAGAACAGCCCTGTGAGATTCAGACTTCTTCTTCTGTAATATATTACACCACTGTGGGACCACCACGAGCACCCAAACTCAGAGTTGTCAGTGTGGACTTATACCAGGTAATTGACTTATAAGCTATTTTGTATGAATTATTTCAAGACATCGAGTTAAGAAATCAAATGTCAATGTGTCTGTTTCTTTACTTCAATATTTTTCTTTATCTGCTGATCTTACTTTTTCTTATTTATGCTATTAGCTTTATTTTTTGTCCTGCAAAGCAAAGCAAACCATCAGTATCCTTGGTTGATGAAACTTTTTTGTATCTCCATCTTTTTACCTTTACCTTTATCTTTCAGTTGAACAACTTTAAAAAAATTTTAAAAGATGTAAAAACAATATTAGCATTTTATGAGCACATTCATATCTCAGGAACGTTAATTCCTAATTTGCTTTTTTATCCAGTAATCTTATGCCGATTTTTTTATGATTATAGGCCTTGTTAGAATGGGAGCCACCTAGTTTCCACAAAGAACTCCAGATCAAAGGGTTCCAGATCTACGTAGATAATAAAACACTCGGAGGAGTCAGAAGTAAAGATACCAGACAGATGTTGATCAATAACATGGTGGCAGGTGGGTTATCTCACTTAGATTAAAATGGTCAAAAATAGGAGCATGTATGGTATATATTTCCCTGAATGATAGAAACTTTATGATAATAATCTCCATCAAGTTGTAGACCCTATGAAAACACATTTTAGCATTTTTTTTTAAAATGAGAAATGTCTATTATTATTATTATCACTATTATGTAGTGATGACTTATTTTAAAAAATGATGAAAATTTGGATCATGACTTATGTACTCACTACAAATTTATCGTAAAAAAATTTGTAACCTTTTATCAAATCTGTTTACAGTGTAAATGGTGATGCCTGGTTCTTTATTTGAAAATGATTTTGACATTATTTACATACAAGTTAGGAAAAAGCTGTTCTTATTCTAATGCTTTAATACAGTAGGCTATTTTTCTGATGTGTATGTTTTAATTCATCAAATGCACTTATTTTACTTTTCTATTTAGGTAAGACCATGACTGTGTATTTAGTTGCTGTGGCCAAACAGGGTGGCATTCAGAGTGAGCCATCTCGTAAGATCCACATCACCTGTCCTAGACGGCCACCACCTGCAGCCATTACCCAGCAGCCTTCATACAAGGCAGGGTGTGTACTGATATCGTGGAACAGACCTGACGGCCATACCTACTCTACTAATGAGGAGGACATCTCATTATACGGGTTAGTCTTAATAAGAGTTTTGCAGCACTGTGAACTATGTTTTTATATATATACTGGTTATTGTTAAAAAAGTATGTTTTTAAAACTTTTCTACATATATGTTTTGTTTATATTTGGAGTAGACAAATAGAATTTTTTCTGGGCTTGGCTATTTATAATCAGTAACTTTTAGCTGCATGGGTATATTAGGCAAAAATTAATTTATGAGGTCTTGTAGAAAATCAACAAAAACGCTTCTTCTTTTTTGCAGCTGAACTATACTAAAATCTAAAAAGAAAATATTAATATAGATAAACGATTTCATCTATCCAACATGAACATCTGAATTGTACATTATAAAGTAAGAAAATTTTATTACAGCATCTATGTTGATAACAAATGGTATGGAGAAATCAAGGCCAACAAAGCAAGTAATCGCCATGGTTACCAGTACTACCTAAATGACCTTCCCCCTGAACAGACTTATGACATTAGTGTTAAATCTATCGCTGGATACAAACGAGTGGACCCTGACAGTCAGCATGTCTTCTCCCTCAGTGATAGTCCCATGTCAAACATCCTCCCAGTGTCAGCCCCTGCTGCTCCTAAGTCCCCCAAACTGATGCTGGAGGGACTACATCCCGAGGGTATTGATGTCAGCTGGCAGGCCCCTCAACAGTTTGGAGATGCTGCTATCTCTGTAAGTTTCGTGTGACTTGCCACATATAAGCTGTAAATTTTGAAATGTATCACTACTCAGACTGTGTTTAAGGAAATATCAATAAACTTCAAATATAATAGATTATTATGTATTAAGTATTTTATTTTCTATTACTAGTTTATTTGATAAATTTTGGAACTATTTATTTAGTAAGTTTTTAGCCTGTGTTCAGTTTCTTATGCTTGTGCTTCATTCATAATTACATATTTCTTGTTGTTACTTGATTTCATATGAAATTGACAAAAAAAAAACCTTTGAAATAATGAACTTCTATCATTTGAAATTTTACAATAATGTATTTGTTTATTTAGGGATATCAAATGCTGAAAAATGGCAAGCTGTACGGCTCCATAATTCCAGCAGAGGTAAACAGTTTGCGCATTCGTGATGTCACACTCGGTGAAAAGATAACTCTACAGCTGATAGCCTTGACAGATCACCCTGTCGGAAAACATGAAAGACGCCATGACGTGACGGCTGATAAGGATTCTGGGATAGACGGATCTAGCAAACAAGATGAAAAAACAACATCAAGTGGTAGGAAATTTTTATCTAATCATCTATAGTTAGCACTTCTTTAACATTTATTGTCTTTTAGACTTAAAATTCTTATAGGTTTTAACAGGCTGTTTTTAAGGCCCTGTCTTTGAATAATTAGGCTTTTATACCCTTAGTAACAAAAGCTTCTAGAGAGCATTATAAATTGAAAAAAATAAAACAAACATGTAATAGTAAATTTTAAGGAAAAACAAATGATTTTTTTAATCACTACTCTTTACAATGCTTTATGAATATAGAATTCTCTGATATAATACAAGTTTTAAATATGTAACTCACAAAACTTTTCTTTGAAATTCTTGTCATAATTATTTTATTTGATAATGAGTACATATTTAAGAATTAATAAGGGCATGAAGGGTGTAATATTTTGTGTGTGTACTATAATAATTTTTGTTTGTTATGTATATTATATAGCACAATCTATATCATGTAACATATCTTTCATTAGTGATTCTATATATGAAATAAATATTTTCTCTCCAGCACGTATAGAAAAACAAAAACTGATTCTGTTCACTAAAGATGTTATGTCTACGGTCTCGAACTCATGGCCGTCTGCTCACACTAACATTCAGGGTAACACTTGGTAGAGCTAGAGCTTCAGTATATATCCTGCAGTCTTAGCTTTTCTTTTTAGTCTTCTTTATAACCCCTGAAATCAAAATTTAAGAGAGTATACTGGTATCTCATAATATCGTGGTACGTAGCTACGTAGAAAGGGTGACGTCATAGTTGAATATTTGGTTGAAATGAATGTAAATACCACGATAAAATGGAACCCACAATATGATGAGAACGGAGTATATATTGAAATCACCATGTTCTTCTGCCCATCTGTCTATCTGTCCGTCTGTCTGTCCACAAATCTGGTAAGCACAACACCTTCTTAACTGCTTGATGGAATTTGATGAGACTTTACATTTAGGAATTACATTTTGTGGAGCATGAAATAATTTCAGTGCTCTCATATATTATTCAGGGGAGATAATTGGGCTGTATTATTTATCTAATGAAGCAATCTATCACTAGAGGTCGCCTCTTTTAACACTAACCTCTATACTATCATGCTAAGGATTATGGGAAATATGTGAACATTATTCAATTAGCAGATTCGGGGAAATTACCCACAATCCTTAGCAAGATAGTATAGAGGTTAGTGTTGATAGACGCGACCTCTAGTAATAGATTGTCTGATGAAGAGTTCATTATAAATGGGAAATAATCTTGTATGAGCTTTTTCACAGTATTCATAGTTTTAAAACTTCTTCCTTGATCTTAATGGACCTAGTCTAAATCAGAGCAAGAATATAACTTACAAAGTTTGGATTTCCAGAAACTGAAACACCAAAAATGATATCATTTCACAGCTAGTGGATCATTTATATTCCTTACATGTTTTATAAACCCATCTTTTACAGAATTAAAGAACAAAAAGGGCCTTAAAGGTTTTTTTTCCTCATTGACTGGTTAATACATTTTCCTCATTATGGAACAACACATAACAAATTGATAATAAATTGATTTTAAGCATTTGTAATATATACATTATATGATGACAAATATCTGCTAAAAATATTTTTTTAAGATTATACTTTTTACTTCCTTTTTTTTTATTTTTTTATTTCTGACCTGAACATTGTACTCAATTTGTGTGTGTATTGTCTTAGACTCATTTTAAGGAGTGATTTAGCTTAAATTTATATAATCTTTAGGCTATAAATTTGAATTACAAAAATATATTATTGGATGTTTTCATCAACACGATTTTCAATTACCTAACCTGGTGTAAAGTTAAAAAAGGAAGAAAGTAGACTAATTTACATAATGATACAGTCTTTGAAGATAAATATATAATCAATTTCGAGTGAAATACCTAAGCATTTGATTTGCAAATAAGATTTGGTGGTTGTATAATACTTATAACTCTTTTGTCATTCAGAAGTAAGATTATTTCTTTTACAGTGTCAGGAACTTTCATTCCTGCAACTTAAATAGAAATTTATAACAGGGTGCTTTACCATCACATGTTTGAATGTCCTGTATACAATTTGTGATTTAAACAAAATGACACACATTTTTATAATGTTATTTAACATTGAGTTATCTCCCATTGACCATGACTTAAACATAGCTTGTATTAGAAGTCTCTGATTTTCTTGTAGACCTGTTCCTTGGTGACAAGTATGCTGGTTGTAGACCAGGGGCTAAGTTAGTGGTCCATTATACAGGGTTAGTCCAGCCCCCATCAGAGGTCTGGTGTGAACAAGTCTCGGGTCACTCAGCATTGATTGTATGGAACAAAGGTAAGTTGGGACTATCTCTGTGTTCAGGATTCCCCCTTCTCCACAAATTTTTTTATTCACTTAAAATATAATATTTCAACACTTAAGAAAATGCACTTTCATTTATGGAATTCAAAATTGTAGCATTGATGTAAAAGATAAAGCATGTTTCAATTTGAAACTTGGGTTAGTTTTGGTATTATGTTTTAAGTTTAGTCTCTATCAGTTTTCCTATTAGTAGGTTAACTCTAGCCTTAAATTTATTCATAGATTTTGTAATTAATTCATTCATAGATTTAGTTTTACATATTATTTAAATTATAGGTGCATGAACTAATGCTTTTGCTTCAAGTTTTTTTTTTCATTAATGTAAAATGCTTGACTGTTAAAATGTCTCCTTTACTCAAAAAAGAACTTCATAAGCTTCTTTACTACAATCATGTGATCAAGTTTTAAGTCGATGTGTCTAATTTTTTTGTTATGAATATGAGTCCTTTCATTTGGTTTCTTATTGATTTATTAAAAACTGAATTTAATAAAATTTTGTATCATGAATCAGGAAGTAAACTTTTTGTAAGAATTACAGAATTCTGTCTAATATGGTCACCACACGGGTATATTTTTTGCAGAAAAATGTTGCTATTTTCCAGTTTATTCAATGAAGAACATCTGTTTTTTTTCCAGTATCTAATATTTGAAATACATTAATTACTGTACATAAAAGCAGATTTGAAATATAAAGATATATTTCATTCTATTTACAAGTGGTTGTATCTTTAAAAACATAATCCAAATTGCAAACAGTTTTAAAGTTCAAATATTTACACAAAGTTAAAGATTAGTGAACACTGGCATTTTCCACTTTACTGCAGCAATCCTTACCAATATACCTGATATAGATCCATCTTTAAACCTTAAGATATGCAACTTGTTGACCGTTTATCAATAATTTCCACTTAACCCTGAAGATTTGAGGGACTTGGTACAAAAAAGTGTTGATTAAGCAAACAATTGAATCCATTGTATATGATTTAGTATTGTAATGGTATCATAAAATCTTTCAGTCTTGTTCCAAATCGAGTCCTTCCAGTCAACGATTCTGAATTTATATCAGGGGTATACCACTCTAAAGATTTAAATCTTCTAGATAGGCATTTAGTTCAGCCATTGAAAAAACAATAAGATAAAAAATGGAATTTTATCTAAGCATTGTTGTTGGTCATCAGTTAAACATAGACCCATGAATGGAAGGGACTATATTATTGTAGTTCCAAAAGTTAAACGAAAACCTAATATATATATGTATATATTAATAAGATGTGTAGAACTTTTTTTAAATGGCTTATCAAGTTCAGTAGTAGATGCTGATAAAATCTTATGGTTATAAACTGACGTATATTTGTATTAAATATCATATATATGTAATGGACTACTGTTAGACATCCATGCATGAACGTAGTAGCCGTGTTCACACGATTGTTCAAATATCATTTTATTGACATAATTCACCGACTCTGAATTTGTTTGACTGTTGAGAATTGATATATGTTTATTGGAGCCCTTTGTATGCAACGTTTACTCAATTGAATTTGGATGATTTTTTAAATAGTTCAGAGGCGTGATAAACTTTCATCGAGCAAGTTTTAAGTTGGATTTAATGTTAAATGAAAAGTGGTTTACTTCTTTTCAATCTGTCATGGGTACTTTCCATAGTGGATGGATATTAGAAGTTATCTATGTAAAATTGTTTGACAATTGCAGATTTTTGCATGGATCTTTTGTATGTAAAGAATGATGGATTTATACTGTGTAACATTAGAATCGTATAAGAATTTGAAGGTCTAAGGTGGAAATTTCTCATTCATTTCTTTACAAATTGAATTAACAATACCGAGATCTTCCTTTTCTTGTGAATTTCTCACTTGGAATATCTTTCGTTCAGTGGATGGGTTTTCTCTCTATATAATGTTCAGGTAAGTATTTCTATAAAAGTTTCTGTAAAACAGTATAAAAGTATACAATGAATAAAATAATATCTTAGTCTGCTACAACTGTTTTTTAGTGATTGTTGCGCCCAAAGAATCATCAGAACACACTAAAAATGTCCTAATAAAGTTTGAATATTAACAAAGGTCAAACAGCTATGAACATGTATTTTATTTCGTAAAAACCCTAATTTGTCAGGCCTAAAACTCAAAGGTTCCATAACAACCCTGTCAAAATGAAAACCCAGGATTTAGATAAATGTACATTGAACCCTTGTAAAGGATTTTAATATATTGTACCAGACAGTTTAAAAGTCTATCTGTCAAAACTTATCCATTCAATATCGTCTAATGTTTAATAAATCCATATCAGGGCAATTTTCTATCTTTGTAATTATGATATGAAGTTTAGGAATGGATAGATAAAGTTACTGTATACATAAACAGGCTCTGGCATATGAAGTACATGTTTGTATAAGAATTCTGCAGTTACTAGATAGGGAACAAATTTTAACATTAAAGCTGATTCTAAGCTCTCTGTAGTAATCTGTGGACTTGTTCTTTCATTTAACTGCATGAAATGCTTATATTTTTATTAGTTTAATCCCCAACCTACAAAAGTAATGGACCTTTTAGTGTTCAGGTCTGTTCATCCTTTTGTCCAACTGTCTGTGCATCTAAAATCAGGTTTACCTTTAGATTAAAGTTAATTTACCCTGTTGCCATGTGGGGAATCATGTATTTTGGACATATTCTTGTTTCCTTTGTAGTTGGTTGGAATAATTTAACATGTTGATGATTTATATATTCTATGTCCTGTGATCAGAGGATAGCAGATGCTCAATTTCAGCCATTACGGAGTGAAAAAAAATCACCAGGTTATAAAATGGGGAATGTTTGGTATCAGGCAGGCAGGGAAACAATTCTCATAACACTTTTTTTCAGCAGTTTATCACAGCCTCTGGATAATTGGTATTCAGCATCAGAATAGGGTCCCATAATGTGGGATAAGATTTCAGGACTGTCGCTTACCAAATTCCTGTTGAATGAAATCTGGCCATTTTTTACTTTGACAGATTTGTTCAATCTTTAGCAGTGGTGTCAAAGTTATTTGAATTACTTTAGATAGCATCTTGAAGTCACAACACCTCAAATATCATGTCCAAATGAATGGGTTTATTCTTTTAAGATGTTTGCTACATTTGTACATATCTTTACAGAAATTCACCTTTAAGAAAGTTTGTTACTAAAAGTACAACATGTATTTTCATTTCTATCCCTCTATATTTTGATTTTAAAAGTTTGCACAATATAAATCAACAATTAAAAGCAGTTTTAAACTCAATTAAATTCTAGAATTATTCTTTTAATTGCTACCATTTAAACCATGTATTATACTATTGATAAAGCGAAATTCTTTTCTTTATTGATGAAAAAAGTTATTAAAAAGCATATGAAATTGACAACAGGGTACTTAAACAACTATAAATTTGTTAAATATATATAGAACACTATTGTATGATAAAAGCTTTTTAAAGTTCTGCTTCAGATTGAAGTATTATTCATCCCCCATGTTTATAACTTTTGTATTGGATACGAGCTGCAACAAATATAATAAATACCATATCTTCAGTTCATTAATATGAAAAACTTTATTTAAATCCATATCTCACAGCTGATTTCATTCTGACATTAATTGATTATTTAGTTTAAATTAAACGAAGTTGTTTGTTGTAGTTTTAACTATTTTTCCTGTGATAAACATTTCATTTCTACACCTTTTGTAAAATGTTCCGACAAGGTTTACAATGTGCTGTTGTGTTAGCCATTTAAGGAGCTACATGAATTTTTATCAAGACATTTGTAAAGAATAAATCTGAATTAATTTTGGAGAAAGTAAAACAGGTAGGATTTTTAAATTGATTGTAATTTTTATGATGAAATATTGGTTCTTTACAGTTTCATGCAGTTTCCCTAAAAAATTATTTGCTGAATATAGTTTGGTATTCATTATTATGCCCCTGGCTGAAAAGTAGTGTACATGTTTATGTTGTATAGGTATCTGTCTGTCCATCTGTCGATTCTTAAATGTGTCCGTAGGTTACACCATTGGTATACATTTGCTTCTGACATAATTGGGTGCCCATGTCTTAATCTGCAACTGCTCCTAAACTGCTCAATGAATTTTCATGAAACTTTTACACAATGCTTTTGACATAATGTAGATATGCATTGTCTATTTTAAACTTTGATCCAAGATTTCAGTTTTCTTTCTTTTTTTTATCTTATTTAAGGGGCATTTTATTCCTTCCTTTGAAATTTATACCTGATGACAAAATCTTATCCAATTAATCTTTATAAAGAAGAAACAAGACTAAGATCCATTTTAAAACTTTCCTTTGCATTTGATTGTGTTCTTATCAATGGTTAAGTATAATCTAAAGAGACAGCCTGTCATGAAAAAAAAATTACATCACTTTTGTCTAAACTTTAGTTTAGCACATTGATTTCATTTCAAAATGATAAAAAAAATATTAGAAAAGTTCACAATAAAAGGTGTTAAAACATGATCAAGTATATCATTTCATTAGTTTTGTAATACTTTCTTTTTATTTATAAAGAAAACTTATGAATACATAACTTAAGCTATTGATGACATGTTGTGTGTAAAGAATGGTTTGGCCTATTTACCCAGATGAAAAATGCTATTAATGAATAGTTTAAATGAAAAAAATTCAAATTTGTATGCAATAACTTATTATTATTTTTTTTAAATGAAATAAGTATTTCCTTTTAAAATGAATGTTCTCCCGCTTGAACTATACATTTTCATATTGCCCATGGGTACCTTATTTTGAATGTAGTTTGTTGTGCTTGACAAGTTGTATAAAATCATCATAAAAATATAAATCCCACTTTCTAATATGAGATCAAGGTTTGAGATGATTTTTTAAAAAAATTCAATAGATAGGCAAACAAAAGAATAATCAAATCTATAACCATTTATATATAGAAATTAATCTATTACTAAACTATTAATCTATTATTAAACTTATTAATCTATTAAGTGGAATAGATTAATATGAAATTTTAGAATTTAAGCTAAGTTGTTGAAGGTACTTTGAAAGGTCTACACAATTTTTAGTTCATTTTTGTGACATTGATTTTTATGCCTCACCTAGGAAAGTAGAAGGGCATATGGTGTTTGTCTCCGTCACAAATGAGGTTTACTTTCAGGTTTAAGTTACCTTTTCGTGTTATGGGTTTTGGGCCTCATTTTTTGGGGACATTCTCTTATTTTCCTCTTGTTCATTAAGCAAACTGGTACATTAAAAGAACAACTCTGATTAACCATTTCTCATGTTTTAGAATTATAATCCTTATATTTATCTTTCCTTAGCTATACCGATACATGATTTACCGACACAACAGTTAGGAGGAACTCGTATTCCTGTCCCAGGTTTATATTTGTTTGATGGGAGCTGGAACCATTGCCTTTTTTGTCAAAAATATTTCTGTTCAACAGCTTTGAAGTTTTATGTTTGATGGGAGCTTGAACCTTTGCTTTTTTTATGAAAATATTTCTTTTTAACATCTTCATGTTTGATAGAGATGGAAGCCTTTGTTTTCTCCAAGGAAATCCAATTTGCCTAACCTTAACCTTTGTGCTCCTTGTTTTTATGCTTCATGATAACCATGCTTACAAGACAGTGTTGTTAATAAAAATGAAAGATAATCAATTGAAACTTATTGAAAGACTCTGTTGCAGTGGTGCATTATAATAGAGTTGTGTTGATGCCTAGAGCATTTGTTATGACTCTTAATACTAATAGTTCTTGCTGTTTTTTCACAGTCTTACTTGCTGTATTGATCAAACTCTGCATCGACTTTTGAAAAATTAGCTACTAAATCTTGCTTTATATAAGTATAATGTATAAATCTGAATAATTCGATTCGGTTGGTAAATTTTACTAAAACTTTCAGTTTAAAAAGAATTTTTGCATGCATGATTTTACACTAGTGCATTGGATTCTGATTAATCAATTCACAAATCTCTTTTTCATATAGGATTAAAACAAAATGTTGAGCCACTTATCTCCCCCTCCCCACTTGTTGACTTGACATAAACTCAACAACAATAAATCAGTATGATCTGTGAACATTTTACTTTTTATAATACAGTAAAACCTGTACTAGTGACCACCTCCATATAAAGACTTCCTGTCCATAAAGACTATTTTGAGTCCCCCCAACAATTTTTCCTATATATTTGACCTCTATATAGTGACCACCTGTCCAACGTGACTAGTGACCATAAGAAACTGTCCCTTGAAGTGCCAAAACCTGTATGTAAGGACCTTAAATTAGTGCAAATGACTCTTTATTGGTCTGGGTCAGCTGTCAAATCAAAGCTAATTAGGAAGTGTCACCTTTCTTTGATATTTAGTAATTAGTTCTCAGGTAAATTTTAGGAAGATTTTTGAAGTAGTAATTATCACTTATTGCTTGTGTCAGGGTCAGTTTAACTTATGTCTTAAAGAGTTGGGAATTAATAATTTTGTCAATTCTAGATTTATGAAATTTGTTACTATAGTAATCAAATGAAAATATTTGTTTATGATTATGAGAAATTCTTTGGCAACATTCCCTTTACTTATGAATAAGGTAAAAAGGGATATTTGAAAAAAAAATATACTTCAAAACTGCATATCAAAATACTGTAAACCTATATTCAAACATGTATTAAACAAAGTTTTAGATAAATTTTCTCAAGACATGTAAGTTAAAAATATTAATGAAATATTGCCAGTAAAATAGTCTATTGTTTATAGTTTCAATAGGACAATATTAAATCAGTATACTATACTTTCTATAGATCTATGGAAACTGTGTCTCAGTTAATACACATGCACATGCCTAACATTATATATATACTTTATCTCGACAACCTCTATATAAAGACCCCCTGTCTCTAGTGACCTTTTTGTCAAGGTCCCTTGAAGGGTCACTATAGACAGGTTTGACTGTATAACATTTACATATTATTTTTTTATTAAGAAATGTTTTTCTGGTTTGTAGATGATGATCCACGTAGCCACTTTATCCGACCAGAGTGTTACCAAGTAACCTGGTGGCCAGGAGACCGCCCAGAAGATGAAATTAACAGTGATAGCACCTCAGGTTAATAATGTTTAGCTAAATCTGACTTAGCCAAACCCTGGTTTAAATCGAAAGCTGCTTGATATATGTTGTGAAACCTGCATGAAAAACAAAGTCCTATTTTCAGGGTGGAAATTTGCTAGAAAAGTAACCAGCCCTGAATTGAAATTCTACCTGTTTTTACTATATAGCCAGTCAAATTTTCATGAATTTTAGCCAGCCCTGTCCAAAAGTTACCAGTCTCGGGCTGGCGGGCAGGCTGTTATTTCCAACTCTGCCGATGTTAAGGGAATCCATTAAAATAGAAACATATTCATAAAACCAACCATATATTCTTCATTTCCCAATGATTTGAATTTGTATAAACCAAACACAATTTTTAAAATGTTTCAAAATAATTGAGTATAGACAATTAACTTGCACTGTAATAATCAATTTTAATTTGTTTGCTTTGTAAAGTAAACATAATTAAAAATTGCATTTTATTATGGGAATTGGATAAATGATAAACAGAAGATATTGATGTTTTTTACTTAAATTTTGTCTGCCTGCAAAGGGAAGCAAGAAAAGGTAGGCATTAGTGGGGACAGCAGTGAGGTTGAACTATTAAAGTTTTTTTTTCATGAAATTTAGTTTTAGGAATAAAAAGGAAGGCATATGATTTTATAAGATTCTATTTTCTATCAATTATATTATGTATGCATGTTCATGTTTTCATCTTGTTTCAATCAACTTATCTTATTGTATTTTTCTTCTTTCTTTATGTAGATGACCACTTGTTGATAACCAACCTAAGGCCTTCCACATCTTACACTGTGGTCGTGGAGGCCAGGAAAATGGAAAAATATAAAGATATCGATGAAGGTAAACTTTGATTACTGAAAATAATATGATACTTTGTTAAAATTATAAAATCTGGAATCCTAAGCTTGGGTAGTAATTTTAAGAAATCTAAGCTTATTTGATACTTCTTGTCAATGTTTTTGGATACGTTCTTTTGAAATAGCATGAGTTTGTAATAAAAGGGGACAAGAATAATAGAAACATTCAGTACACATTTGCTAGCTTTTCTTAAGACTATTATTAATAAGTTAAAGGAAAAAAAAAGGTTTTGAATTTATTTTCAAATGTCTTTTTATGCATGTATCTACAAGTTTAAAAAATATCTTAACATCTTAACATGTTAATCTAAGTAAAAAAAAATGTTGAAAATGTTTTAATTTTATTTTCTTATCAGAGGAGAACAAGGGGAAACATTCTGCAATGAATGCCTTCATCATTGGTTCTAAGGCTGAACCACTGACAATAAAGACAGCCAGACCACCAGATCCTCCCAGTAACCTTGGGGTACTAGGCACTACCTGTTCTGGTATCCGGTTAGCCTGGGACCCTCCAAGAGAACATGGTGTAGAAGTTATAGGTAAGGTTCTCATTCAATTGAATTGTGAAAATTTTATAAAGAGACAGATTAAGAGGTTTGGGCTTTTTTTAAGGAATGCTATATTGAAATTGTAACTAAACAAAAAAAAACAACATGATTTAATAAATAACTATGAAAATGTTTTACCGGTATGATAAAAAGAAAAAAAAGATTAATATTGAAGCATGACCTTTTTCTACATTAAAGATTCAAATGTAAATTTGATGAAATTACTCTTTGTAGGTATAAGGATTGATGCTGTTTCCCTAAACACTAGTGACCCTCACCATGTCAGTGTTGACGTTCTTCCTGATACCCACGAGGCCAACATAGAAACTCTCAGAGAAAAGACTGACTACTTGTTACGTGTCACTGCCATTACTGATGAATACTTTGATCGTCTGCCTGAAAAGCACAGATTGAAGAAAATGAGATCTTTACCAAGGGACACAATTACTGCACCTGAAGATTCAAAATGGCTGCCAAACTCAAGTATTATTTGTAAAACTGCTGGAACTGAACCACCTGCTAATATAAGAGTCTCAAAGGCTTCTACTAATACAATGAAACTGATGTGGACTCCACCTATAGTGTATGGATCTAATAGGTTGACTGGTCAGATTGTACGCTGGTGGGATGTCAAAGCTACAAAACATGTGGACGATGATTTCCACATAGCTTGTCATCAAAATCTCTTACCCAATGAGGATTCAGTGTCACTCCATGATCTTATTCCAGGAATTCAGTATAAGATTGTCATCGAAGCTGTCGTCAGTGTCAAAACATCTTTAGAAAAGGACAGAAATGATAGTGGGATAGAGACAAACAGACGGACTGCCCATGTCATGTCTAAGCCCATGTATGCCAGAGCACGTGCCCCTACAGAACCTCCTAGGCTCTATGTAACTGGATATACACAAACAACTTGCCAACTCTACTGGGAGAAACCACTTCTTGTGACCGTCACTGGAAAAGACGAGAATGGAAATATTAAATATCTACGCAGATATCTAGAGGGGTACAAGTTAGAAATTAATGGAAAGACTTACAGCTGTCTAGGACCAAATTCCCAGAGTTGTGCATTGACTAAGTGTAAACCTGGGAAGAAATATCTTATCAATCTAGTGGCCTTGACCTGTACAGAAGAGGGCAAACGAGAGAGGAAGAGAAAGGTACAATAATAAAGCATTATACTTCTAAAAGGAATATTTACCAAACAAATAACAAAGATTCTTCCTTGTATTAGAAATGTCAAAGGATTTATATCTAAGAATAAGTAAAAAGCTAAGCTTCTTTACGTGTTTAAACTTGTTTATAGTTCCTTTATTATTTGAATGAATCTTCATTTCTAATGTTCACTCAATCTCAAAATTGATATTGATTATGTAGCATTTATATACTGTATAATTATTAATTTTCGTGGGGATAAAATTCTGTGGTTCAGAGCACAAAACTGAATTGGAGGGGACAAATGTTTGTGGATATTTAATTTTGGTATACACTCTTCAACTAAACATTCTAAATTCGTGGGGATTTAATTTCGTGTATTTTTCTTACCCACAAAATAAACGAAATTAAATCCCCCACGAATATTTCTGCTTCTACAGTTTCCTGAAACTTTCTAGTAGACATCATTGCATTGAACACAAATTGTATTTTGAAAACAAGTTGCATATAGTTTGTTTAGAGCAAAATGTCAATGTCCTTCAATTCATTTTCAGTTTCTTAATTGGTTTCCTCTATATTTCCACAGTACAAAGGTGTGTACAGAACAGTTAACCCACAGAACATAGACTATTCAGCCATACTGGATGATGAAGATAATCTGGATGCCTCCCCTTCAGAGACTATTGAAGTGGTATTGCCAAGACACCAAGAAGGTAAGATAAAGCTGTGATTTTATCTTATTGTTTTCTACAATTCATTTTTCAAGTAGTTAGCACAGTATTAAGCTGGAATGATCTTATGTAGAATTTTAGGTGGAAAAAAGTTGTTTCAAGTAGAACACAAAGTTTTTTTAAAAAAAAGAGTTCATATTCAAACTCAAAGATTGCCTGCAAGTAATGTACAAAATTTAGAAATTTTGAGAAGATAAAGTCCTGATTTTATCTTTCCTTTACATAGAATTTCAGCTATGAATGGAACAATATCTTCATATTTTTTGTATTTTTCATATATAGTTTATTGCATTATAGATGCTCAATAATGAATGTTAATGTAATATAATTTTATTTCAGGTAACCTGAGTACTTTGAATTGTCGGTACACCCATACAGAGGACCGTGACAATAAAACATTTGGTGACCTTGAACTTGACTGGGATGTCCAAGGAAATGTGAACTTGCTGAAGCAGTTCACTGTCGTGTGGTACAATGACGATGATCGTGTGATACAGACAAAATATATCAGTCCTGACTTCAGACACACAGTTCTACCTGTTACTAAGAACAAGTAAGAATTAACAATATATTTTGGGATATGACTATTAACTGGTAGCAAATTCATCAGTGCAATAATGGAAGACTTATCCTTCTTTATGAAAATTGATAACATTAGTAGATATTAGAAAGGAATGTGTCCATAAGACATAATGGGGCGCCATCTCACAACATTTGGGGCTGACAGACAGACAGAAGACTAACGGATGGGAATACTATACCGGTATGACCCTCTACTTTTGTAGATGGGACATAAAAAGGTTGTTCTTTCATTTTTGAAAATGCTTTAATGTAATGGTAATATTACATACTTGCTTAGTGGTTTTGTAAATTTTATCCTTCATGTCTATGACAATTTAAGCTCATGAATTAAAATACATACCCTTTAAATTACAGGTCTGTGTACAACATGACTATTGAGCCATCCTACTTCACTGAGACTCTACCAAACATTCCCCAAAGTATTCAGCTAGTCATCCCAGGACCTCCAGACTCTCCCGAGATATTCCTCAAATCTGTCAGTCCAGAGGAGTTTGTCATTGAATGGGGAGAACCAAGGTTATATGGAGGGGTCAAGGTCAGAGGTTACCAGGTAGGTAAAAGTTTGATCAGATAATGTTTAAATGATATGCAAAGATATATGGAGTGGTCAAGGTCAGAGGTTACCAGATAGGTCAAAGTCTGTACCAAATTTATATGGAGGGGTAAAGGTCAGAGGCTACCAGGTAAGTGAAAAAATGCAACTTTGGAATAGAATAAATTTCAAGAACATTTAGTGCCTGATTTGAAGAACAGAATATTGAGGTATTGTCATAAATTTTTCCAATAGTATGTTTTGATAATTATTAAATAGAGGTAAAAACATTTGAATAAAAAAAACTTAATTAATTTTTCCACCCTTGGATAAAAATGGATTTTTGTGGAACTTTTGGATCATGAATGGAAAAATACTTTGCCATGCTGGACAAGTACTTTTGGACTTAGCATGAAGTCTAAAAATAAACTTGATACTATTGATTCAAGATGTTTCTGATGATCAGATGGTATTGGTAAAATATTACTTATTGATCATTTCTCAGAGATAAAAACACATTTCATTGATATATTGTTATTTGACAGTCTATCAAACCAGGAATTAATTCACTATCAATAGATTAAGATTCTCAATGAATGGATATAAGCTCATTAAGACATTGATTTTCTGACAAGGGTTCATCAAAAAAGTTTCCAATCTTCCACAGTGATAGTATTAGCTTTCATGTTTAAGGAATTAGACAAAATGAAAGAATATGTACAAATGTCATAGTGTCTTTATGGAAGAGATAATTTCTTTTACTTAAGATAATGCTTGTTGTAATTCAAAGTTCTGTTAAAAACTTGTCTATGGAACAGTCAGCATATTATCAAGTAAAAAAATATACCACATATGAAGGAAGGCTGGTAATGTTTGTGTCCCTTTTCAGAAGTACCTTCAGCTTCGAGTTACCCTTTCATGTTGCTAGGTGTCTTTTGAGCATAATCTTGTTTATCTCATACATTTCAGGAAAAATGTCCACTAAGATAATCTGTTTTATTTGTCCTCTTATTCTAGGTGTATTTGAATGACAAGAAAGCTGGTAATGAGCTGAACCATTCCCATAGGAAAGCTGTTATACCATGTAAACCTAACAGGTAAGAATCATTCCCATAGGAAAGCTGTTATACCATGTAAACCTAACAGGTAACACACTTTAATGTTGTAATAGAAACATGTGCATTTTGAAGAGGTAATGGAATGTGTTAGAAATAAGTGTATGTAAGACAAACTACAAATATGGCAATTTTAAAATACTTTTACATAATGGAAAGCCTTCAATTGGCCAGTGGTCACTGCTCACATTTTTGCGATTGGCCCTAGATTTAAAATATTTGTGTACAGTTGAAATACTGTAAACGAATAGGCAAATACAAACATTTATCTCTTGATTGTTTGCTTTACAAAATTTTGAAAGTAAATAAAATAATACAGAAAAAAGACTAAATGGAGTTGGTAAGTACAATCATTTATTTTGAAAAATGTTTGAAATAGTACTATCATCCATAAGTAGGATTAAACCATTTATATATAAGGAGAATAAAGTTTGAATATCTACTAGATTTTACATGGAAATGTCTTTTACAGGAACTACAGAGTCCAGTTAGTTGCCCTTAGTGCCAATCCTGAGTACAGCGACTCGCCAAAATCAAACGCCTTGTTCATTTCTACCTCTATTCACTCCCCACGTCAGACAGAGGCTATGGATGACTGGGCACTGGCAGACGACCAAGACATACCGGTCAAGGTCACTCAGATTACAGATTCATCCATACATTTAGATTGGAGTGGATTTTTGGAAATTGATGGGATTTCATCGTATAAGATTCAGTGGAGCAGTGTTGCCCAGCCTGCTGTAAGTATAAATGAACTGCTACATTGTGGTTTAAGGATTATGGGTTTTACTTGATAATGCAATTACTAACAAGCATTCATGTTATTCTATGCAATTTAACTAGAATAACATGCAAGAGAAGTCCACAAATGCCTTCTGAAGCAGCACCCTATTTACGTTTACAAAACTTTATAATTATTAATGCTTCAAATGTAATGCTTAGTCAGATGGGTAAATTCTAATTTTGCAAATGAAGATGAAAACTTATCTTTTCTGCTCTTTTGTGAATGTTCACTAAAAAAAATAAGAATGAAAGTCATTTTAATGCTATTGACATTTTTAAATATTTTTCAGCAAAGAGAAGTAAGATTGGCTCATAATGACAGTAGCTGTGTCATCAACAATTGTCTGCCTGGAACAACCCATTTTGTCCGTCTGCTTGCCTTGGATGATGATGGACAGGTCAAAGAAAGGTCAAAGCAGTATACAATTCAGACATCTGCTCCACCAGACAGTCCTGTACTCACTATCAGGTAATTAGGTCAAGACCTGACAAAACAGTTATAATTAATGAATCTCTACTTTTTAGAAAAACAAAGTTACAGGGTTATCTACTGAAATCAGAATGTGACTAAATATGAAAATGCAGGTTTAGCTTCATGAAAAGAGTAAAAACATGTTTATTTTAATTTATATTATATTAGTTTAAATATCAAAATAATTACTTGTTACTTTATTTATTTGTTCTTCATTGAAAGTTGAAAAAATAGATATATTATCTTTCTCTTTTACAGGGCCTGTAACTTCCGTTACATTGCTGTACAGTGGGATAAGCCTAATACATACGGAGACGCTGTCATCACAGGGTATAAAGTTTACGTCAATGGTATTGTAGAATCCATTCTCAATGCTGACCAACTTAGCTTTACATTCACACATGGAAAATGGTGCCAAGAATATGCATTTCAAGTCCAGGTAAATGTTATATGAAGTCTTATGTTAATGTGAGTGAATCTAAATTGTCTTGATACAAAAACTTGTTTGTCAATAAAGAAACTTAATTTGAACATCTTACAATAGTGCTAAAATAATGAATCATGGCTTTATTCTACATTTCATAGTTTTATGAGAAGCAGCTTTCCATTAGACAAAAATGAAGTGGTCATTTTGGATAGGTCTTATATTTTAAGGGGTGAAAAATAAGTCAAAAGGGCAAAACATCTATGGATTATGACCTTGTCTTGTTTTTTACACAAGACTACTGAATGAAATTCTGTTATAACTTTATATCTTGTTTAACAGGCATCAACTGCATTTGAGAAGCTACACAGTAAAGTCAGTGAGCCGTTACTAGTCACATGGCCTGGATGTAAACCACCGCCACTGAAACGTCTACCCACACATAGCAGTTCTAACATGAGAATAGGCTGGGAAGACCCTTATCTTACTGATGGTGTCAAGATCAAACATTTCAGGGTATGTTTATAATCTGTAATTACACTCTAATCTCTGAAATGTGACTGGGCTTTCTTTATTTGTCACTCAAAAAGTCCAATTAAAAAGCAGAATTTTTAAGTTTTTTTTAGAGACATGAAGTATTTTATTATTAAAAGGTAGTATATTTTATTTTCACAAACAAGAAATTTGAATTCTTCTAGAAACATTATCTGACTTTTCTAAGACAATTGTAAATCATCAATGAACAAAGGATACAAAATAAAATGTTGATTACTGATAACCATCATTTTAATTATTTATCTCTTTTACCCACAGGCCTGTTGTATAGAGGAGGGTACAGAAAAGATGGTCCAAAGTATCGGCCCCATCCACCCTGACAGTCGAGAGGCAGAGTTTAAACATCTCAAGAAGGGCAGCTACAGTGTCTATATAGAAATACATGTAAGTTGTTACACAGGCCATTACAGATCAATACTTTTGTGAATCTTTGATTTGAAACTCCTTTTAACCCTTTTTCAGCTGGGCAGGATAAGGTTGCTGTGCATATTTAAAAGTTATGCCTTATCTGATGTTTAGTTGAATGAACTGCATGTGAACAACTTTTCATATTCTTCCACAGCATTTAAGAGACCGTTAGATGGTTTATTTCAAAATTACTAACTTCATTCATATAATTCCTTAGTCTGAGCTTCAATGATAAAATATTGAATGCTATGAATCAATTTATTTTTTAAGTACTATTCCACATAAGGATCAGGCAGGGGATGGCACATCAATAATTTCCAATTTCAGATTTTAGGGTATAGATGCATTCATTTTACCATAAAAACAAACCCAATGCAGTTTTTACATCTTAATATGTATTTGGTGCCTAGATATTTTTTGACTGGTTATATAGGAGAAAAATATGGCGGGAAATTTTCCCGTACTTTTCACTATACAATGTAACTAAATTTTGACTGTTAATATCTCCTAAACCCAAGATAGACTGAAAAATTTAGTGGTCAAAACAAAGTTTACTGGGGTCACTTTACCTAATTCTGTTGAAATTTTTTTGTGTATTTATTATCGATGTGCCACCCTAATAATGGTATCTGCCTGATTCTTAAAAAAAGTAGTACTTAAGCATAATTTTTCCTATCTTTCCTTTCACAGTTGTATGGCACAAGTGAGATAATCTGTTCGGAAGCCATCCGTCTCCAGCCATCATTGTCTCCAGACCCGCCTCGTATCATGGTGACTGTCGTAGGGTTGGAGGAACGCAGGAAGATAGAGAAAGTGACATGTGATCTAGTCAACATTAGGGATAGGTAAGTCTTTTAAAATATATGCTTATGTTGAAGTGTGTTTTAACATTTCAAGAATGATTTTTACAGTATAATTACCAATTTAAAAGTTTAAAAGAATAAAATTTCTTTTTTTTTTTAGTAATTCCATGTAAAGAAATATTCAAACAACTTTTTTTTTATAAGGACTGTAAATGGAATCTTTATGTAACATCTTTTTTAAGAATCTGGAAAAAAAACCCAGATGTTTAAAAAAGGTTATTTGGCAAACATTTGCAGATTTGAACATCAGTGTTCTCAGGACAAATTAAATTTTGTACTAATGTAAAAAGTTGTAAAGGTTTTCCCCTCCAAGCCAAATAAGTAATTACAAATTTCACATTACAGGTTAATTAGAAAAGTTGGCCACAAGTTGAAGGAGATAGGGGCTCTAACAAACCCAATACGAGCCGAAAAGAACCGTGATGTGATTGAGGGAGCTCATACTCTATCACGAGTGGAAGAGTATCTAGAGGAATGTTTTATAGCCCTTCAGCATTTTACAGGTTTGTTGTGATTTAAAAATTGTTCGAAAAGGTGTGAATATCCTAGATTTAGTATCTTGATATGTACTAGCAATAGCTCCACTTAAAACAAGACTGTAATTGCTGGTGTTTTTCATAAGAAATGCCATAGTGACTATAATATATGAAGCTTTTCTTGAGAATTAGTCCATTCCTTTCAGTTGTTGCTGTTCATCAGCGCATCACAGCTTACAACTTACCCATGTTTGAACGATCGAAAAAGACATAATTATGTTTAGGTTTTTTTCATACAATGATATTTACTTTTGTATTACCAGGTCAATTTAGAAGCCCATGTAAGCTGGTATTGCACTGTGAATCTACAACAGGTTTTACTTAAATCTTTATTTTTGTGTTTACAGGTCACTTAGAAGCCCATGTGAGCTGGTCTTGCCCTCAGACTAAACCAGAGATGGTGGTTACTGGATATAAAGTGTTAATTGATGGTAAACAGTATGGAAGTGCTATGCATGAGGGAATCAAAACTGTCAGAATCAAGGTTTGTGTAATGCTCATTATATAACAATGATCACAATTCATATCTTATAAACATAATAGTGCAAATGTGCAAATTAGTTAATGGTCAGTAGTTTGTTAATTAAATTATAGATATACTGTTACTGAGTTTTAAACTCTTGACCACTCATAACATAGAAAATTATATATATAGGCAATGTTTTTAAGACTTGTGTGTAATTTTGAAAATAGACGATAAAGAGATGTGGAATAAGTGTACGCGACACAACCAACATTAAAGAAACAGCAATTTAAAAAATCACAATGGAAAACAGCCAGCAGTCTTCAACAAAAGTATTACTTTTGTAAATGAAATGAAAGCTGTCTACTTCTTTCTTGAACCACAAGAGAAAGCTCCAACATTGAACTTAACTACAGTTTTACATTTATATAACAGTTGGGATTAGAGCAGCCAGTTTACAGACTGTCCATGATTTCCATGTCTGACAAGCCACAGGCCACCAGTGAAGACTCCAATGTTGTAGAATTGTTATCTGACCAATTCAGCCCTTTCTCTTTCTATTGTTATCATGCTGTACATTCAGAAGGAGCCCAGTAAGTAGAAAAAACATTGTTTTCTTATTTTGACAAATGCCAATTATGTATGTGAGGCAACACTTTCTAATTTTCTTTATCAACATTACTTTTTTGAATGCTCTCACACCAGTTTTTTTTTTGGTATACCATAAGCTTTCAGCTAAGTGGAATTATATGCTTTCTTTAGAAATAGTTTTTTCAAGTTTATGTATTAATTGCATAAAATAATCATTAATTTATTCATGTTTAAGCACAATTTTCTTTTTTTTTCAGATGGCCAAACCAAGGTTGCTGTAAGTTTTCAGACTCACTAGCGTATGAGAGACAAGCTGCCAAGAAATTAGCCAACCAGGGCCTACTTAAGAAGCGAGTACCTCCACCATCCTGTAGCCTTCTGGATATATTTGACGGAGAATACAAGCCTTTCCTGTCGACTCACAATAAACAATATGCTACTGCTGTTCTTTTCTGGACTCCATGGTAAGTTGACTGAAATCTAAATTTTCTATCTTTTTCAAGTGCATTGTGACATGATTTAAAAAGCAACTTAGGCTTATTTCATTTTTCTAAGAGGCTCAAACAAAAAGGTTTAATGGAACGTATAGCTTGTATTAAAGATGCAAGGAAACAAGCGACAAATGAAGATTGTGTATGCATGTGATATTTTCTGTAAAACATTTCTCTTACATCATGTACATGTAATTCAGGGCTGCCAGCTTTTTCCGATTTTCACTGGTTTTCCTGCTTTTCAGGATTTTATTTTATAATGAATATAACATGCAATATCTCCGAAATATTTAAAACCCAGATTTCAAAATTTCTAAAGTTATTAGTCGTGGTTATTGAATTTTCATAGCACAAAGATTTCATTTAATTTAAAAACTTGCTTTTGATTTAAACAATTAAATCTAATGGCCTAATTAAAAAAAATGGTACATGTATTCACAGTTACTAGTAAAACAAATAATGATAACTTACATGTAGATTATATACATATCTCTTATATGTTTAGGTGCCTTTCCTCACAGAACTTCATCAATTATTACACAAGATTTGCAAAGGAACATTCATCACAGGTAATACAGACTTAATGTATTTGTTTTGTGTAGTCTTAAAAATTTCATTGTTACTAACCACAGACCTGTTTACCACTACGATTTGGCCGTAGTTTGTACGATTTTTGCAATAAAATTACGGTCTACGGTTTCTCCGTGACAAACTACGGTCACGGCAAGTTTTAAAATAAATTCGTTTCGCTGAAAAATTGGTAAAATCAAGTTTCGTTTCGCGTAAAAATCTTTAATTTTTCAACTTCCGGTTCACTATGTCTGCATCAAACGGCGCTTGATCCAATGAAAATTGTAATGAATTCAAGCGTCCACGTGAGACATTCTCCCAAGTTGGAGGAAAAAAAGGGTAAACAAGAAAAAATAATGGCAGAAAAACATTGAAAATGCCAAAAAGGCCGAACGTCCGTTTTGTACTTAACATTTTCAAAGCCCTAAACTCTTTTTGGTGATTTGGTACAAAAACTACTGGTAAATATGCAAAACTACTGGCAATTGGACTAAAAACTACTGGCACACCAAAAATAGGGTAAACAGGTCTGTAACCATAAATGAAATGATGAAATAAAAACATTTTAATTTGAACCACTTTACTTTACAAAAGACTACTGACTTTAAGCAAGCACATTTAAAAACTAGTATTTTTAACTGTCTATAAACTATTTTTGGTGTCAGGAAAATACAATTTTAAGACAGTGCTTTGAAAAAAAAAAGTTTTGTGTTTCTTTTGAAAATTAAACTTGTTATTATGCAATTGCATTGCAAATACTGTGGTTCCATTATTATTCTTGGGGTATCAATTTTCATTTTTTTTTTGTGGATGGCCTTGATCAATGAAAATTAATACCCAACAAAAAAAATTCTACATTGATCTGTATGCTGAAGATTTCAGAACCACAAATTTAAGAATCCATGAAATGGTCCTTTTTTCATCAAACCATGAAAATTAATATCCACAGTATAAAATTTTTGATCATTCTCAACTAAGATAATGCTAATGGTATTTTTTGTTTATTTCAGTACAACTTTATAGCAGTGTCTTGTGGCATCAATGCCACAGCGGCCTCTAACAGAAAGTCCCTGATCCACAAGATAACCTCCAATGGTTGGAGAGAAGATAAATCTGTGTGGCATTGTACGAGTCAGTGTGCCGGCTCCATTGACGAGGCCAGCAGTAAAGTGTGGAAAACAGCCTCATCAGGTGGGTCATACTTTATTTATGAAAGTGTGGTTTCTGTAAATACAGGTATAAGATTTTTCGATAATGTCAAATTATACAAAATTGGCTATTTATTCAATGTTTATAGCACACAATATACAATTATTGACTTTGATATAGGTTGACATCTATTTTTATCAACCTGAAAAAAAAATTATATTAACTGAGCCGAAGGCGAGGTTAATATAACTTTTTGAGGGTTGATAAAATTGATGTCAGTCTATACCTAAGTCGATTAATGTTTTATTACATGAAAACTTGTATGCTGAAGACTGAAAGCACCATACCACTTACATACAGTGATACATGTAAATTTGTGAAATTGCCTGTAATATTGTTACAGTTTCAAAAAGAAGCTGAATTTGAAAATTTAATTTCAACAAAAACAATTTTTTTCACAGATTCTTCTGACACGATTATGACATCAATCACATATTAAAGTCGAAATTGACGGTGATATTCGAACTTCCATGAAACACTGGCATTGGAAAATTGTTTGGTATATGTCACAGATTCTTTGGAATGTTTTCTATCTGAACTTTGTTCGGGGGAAATCACGCGATCTATTTTTAGTCACTTTCAGGGGTCTGGAATCTATTTTTAGGAAATAGTAGGGTAACATCGTTTTCCATCTTGTTTATTTACTATATTTAGACATTTTTAGGCTGTTTTCACTCTACATCAGAACTTTTTAGGGTTGATTTAGGCCAATCAAATTAATGTAATTTTCTAGTCATGTAATAAAGACAATTATCTTTACCATATTTTATGAACAAATCAATCAATTTGTTTCAGAGAAGTTTTCCAAGTCCTGTATCTTCCAAGTTACACAGTGGAAAAATATGCATTTTAATAATTTGTCTTTGAATATATCAAAGCAATATGTCTGTTTGCTTCATACAAGTTCTTAAATAGAAACTAACAGATCGACAAGTGATTTTATAACAATTATGGACATATTCTTTTTTTAAATAAGAATACACGCAAGTCCTTTGATACTTCTCCTTTCTGTTCAACAAACTTTATATCTGTTTTAGGAACAGTAAAGAAACCAGATGAAAATGGCTCATCAGTGGATCTAACGGAACTCCTGGGTATCGCTGGTGTACCAACAGTATTAGTTATACACCCTGATGGTAGGTTTATATCTATAAAGTAGAGACTCTTGACAAATATCTTTAAGAAATGACTAAGAAAAATTCTATAGCCAGGAACTGAAATTCACACATAAACGTTTTAATAAATGGCTGAATTTTTTTAAACATTTTAAACATGAAAACTCATTTATTTTAACTAACTTAATCTCAATCTATTCATGTACTTTATATTATTGTTAAAGCCAAAATTTGTTATTGTATTTACTTTCATCAGAAGTTAATATTTATCATTTCTAACAAATGTTTGTGATATATTTTCTCAGAAGTTTTCAGTATTTAATCTTATTTATTGCATTTCAGGATACATTGCTTGGCATGGAAGATACAGAGCTTATGACTACGCAGGATTTAGTGCTTTCATGCAGCATACCTTCAGTGAGGTCCTTAATGTACCCAGTCCAGCTTATGGATATGACACATACAAGAATAACCTTACTCTGGACGTAGAGGCAGTTGGTATGTGTAATCTTTGACTGTTGTTATTCAATAGTTTGAAAGTTTCTTTGTCTAAATATTATTAACTTTCTTAGGTTTCAGGACATTAACAGTTCAAATGTTCCATTACATAAATGGTAAACCGATTTCCAAACACATTAAAAAAGAAATGTAATTTTTCCATGCAACAAAGTTCAGCGGAAAACAATTTATAGACTCATCCATAGCCATGAAGTATATAGTTTACCATAAACAAGTTATGACATTTCTATTTAGGTAATTTAAAATAAAAAAAAAGAACAAATAAGAAGTAATTGTGCAATGTTTTCAGATCTATAAACAAGTACTTCTTTTATTATTATCATATTTTTTAGAATCAGTATTAGGGATTGTGAGAGACCCATCTAGAGTGCCAACTGTCAGGATACCAGCAGAAAGGGAAACCAGTCCAGACATGACCCTCAACGACAGTAAATATGCAGATGAGAAGACCGTTGAACAATTATTTATCAAACGTAGACAAACCAGTCCAAGATCGCAGAGGAAGAAGTTATCTGTCAGTAAACGACCGTACTCGGCCTCAGCCTACGTACAGCTGCTGAAGAGTCCATACATGCAGAAAGTGGTGCCCTCCCCAAAAGTGCTAAATAAAATGTTACGACCAGCTAGCGGAGGTGCCAGGCTGGGCTGATTGTCTCCCCTGTGACATTAGTTTTCTTATAACAAATCTGCTCTTATTCATATGCTAGTAACATTAGATTGGTATTTAAGGTGATGTGAAAATGAACTACACAATATTTTTCAGTCAGGGTTCATTGGTTATCATGTCTAATATGAAATGTGTATCATTGTGAAAAAAAAATCATCAAATTGAAATCAAATATTTAAATGAAATAGATTTTGATATATATTTATACTTAAAAAGGTTAATGGTATTTATTCCCATGCTAGTGATTAAATGAATTGACACATTTTCAAAATTTGTATTACATGTAGCTTATTTTTATTTTCCTTTTACATGAAAATTACTAGATGGTTAAGGTTTCTGTTTTGTCAAAAAATATGAAGATGAAATCAAATGTAGAGTTCATGTGATATTTTTCCTTTGCATTTACAACCGTTATTATAGGTTTGACAAAGACTTATGGTTGCTTATGTATTGTTTGTTAAATTGATAATGCTGCATTCACATGTATGTCATATTGATTAGAATTCAAGCAAGAAAACAAAGTACATGAGATTACAGCATTGGAAAATTAACATTGTTAGTGATATGCCAAATCTTGTTTTGTTTAATTGGGTTCAAAGCTGGAGTTGAATGAATTTATCAGAGTGAAAGAAAAAAGTACATGATTTAATGTGTTTATTTTAGAATCGTTGAAGCATGTTTATATGTTTAACTTTATTGTTATATTTTCACTTTTTAACTTGCACTTGTTAATTATTAGTAACTTTTAGAACAAATTATATCTTCATCATGTCAATAAATGTATCATATTTATGATTATGTTGCAGATTTTGAATTACACAATTATTATGATTTTATGATTGGCGAACTGTTGTTATAACATGGTTGTGATATTAGGTATAAGAAAAAAACTATCATTGAACAAAATTTTCTTTTTCTGTGACTTTGCTTTCGTGTCAGCATTTACATCATTAATGTAATAAAAGGATATATAACAAGAATCAAATTTTGTGTATGTATATTTACATGTAAATCATGTCAACGATGCAAAAGTCTTATAATATATAAAGTTTTGTCAGACTCTTGGTGGTTTGATATGCTTTGTCCAGTTTAAGCATATAATGTTTTTGATATTTGTGATCTATGAATTTGTATATTGATTTATAACGTATTTATATGAAGCGTAACTGTGATATCTATATTAATAAACACACTGCACCATTATACCAAAGATTTTAGTACCAGTATGTTAGGCCAATTATAAAGATCCTTGTCTTTTTTTAATTATTTTTATTAATATACTGTGGATTCATGTATTTTTGTTGGTACCAGTTTTCATGGTTTGTTAAAAGGGACCGTATTGAGGATTCTTATGTCCGTGATTCTGAAGACTGCAGCAGACTAATTTCCTGTTTGTGGGGTATCAAATTCCATGGGCTAAGGCAACCCACAAAAACCATGAAAATTGATACCTTAGGAAAAATAATGAAACTACAGTATTAGTAGATTTCAAATTCCTTATATTGACAAATAAGGTACAGGGTGTTTATTTTTGACCAATTAAAATATGAAGGTACAAATGTATTAAATAGGAGGATTTTTACATTCCAATTCTTGAATCAATTTATACCAGTATTCATTAGAGTTTTATTTTAACCTGTGATAAAAAGTTGTTTTTTATTCTATTAATAAACTACATATCTTTATTATTAATTTATATTTACCTATTTTTATCTTCCGTCCAAAAAAGAAATTCATATTTTTGTTTATTTATACATGTATAATGAAGAATTATGTAACTATGAATTTATATTTTGCCCATTCAATTGTTTTTTAACTTGATATGATATTCCATCCATATTTAATTTTGTTATTATCTAGGTCTGTGTAGCTTAAAACATGTTCTGAAATTTTGTAGCTAAAACTGTCTTGGGTTTTTGTTTAACATGTGTCTAACTATAGATGTGATTTTGGTTGACAGTTAAGGGTGTAGATGATATCAACATTAGTTTGATAATAAAATGATTAGAAAGATAACTCTTTATTGTTTTTTATGTCCATGCCTAGGAAATGTGGTCAGTCTCCAAAATCATGTTTGCCTTCAGGTTTGAATTATTTTTCCAAAAAGCAAAATACCATCATGAAACATTATGAACATGAAAAAACAAAAATCCTCCTAGAATTGTGTAAGCACAAATTATGTTAGCATGGTGTTGTTCATTTATTTGTACCATTGCTCCTTCCTCGTATTATTGATTTAAAGCCTAATAAGACATACAGTGTTTAGGTCTATTTGTCTGTCCATCCATCTCAAATCAGATTTACATTCAGCTTTAAAATACTTTTACATGAAGGCAATATGATATCATCATGAAACTTTATACTTATTCCCATACATGTATAGGGATATGAACAAACAAAGACCACCGTAAATAATTACCTTACTTCATGGTTCAGTGATTGCAGAAATAAGGAACATATTGGAAACAGGGCATCATGTCCTGCATACATTTCCTTGATTGCTGTTTCTCATGTATTTGGTATATTACTTTTCCTCATATATTGGGCCAATATTTCTCTTCATGTATTTACTGTTCCTCACATATTTGGTTTCTTGCTGCTCCTCCTGTATTTGGTTCGTCGATGTTCCTCGTGTATTTGGTTTGTTGCTGCTCCTCATGTTTTTGGTTGCCTGTTGCTCCTCATGTATTTTCACCTGACACTTTCGGTCAGGTGAGCTATTGTCGTCACTTGCGAAATTTATATTGCATATTGTTCAGCACATCAAGATCTACTAAATATATAGTAGAGTCATTGTAGGACCTTTGCTTTTAGGAGTTATTCCCCTTAGAACGTCAAAATTGAGCGTTTTCACAGCATTTCCTCATTACATTGAAAATGTTAACTCCTCTGACACTTTAAGTCCAATTGAAACCAAACTTATGATATGTGTTTAGAACTGATGTTGGGATTTTTAAATGGTTGTAAAATTTTATTTGGATGGTTGCTGCTCCTCATGTATTTGGTTTGTTGCTATTCCTGGTGTATTTGGTTTATTGCTGTTCCACATGTATATGGTAAGTTGCTGTTCCTTATGCATCTGGTTTGTTACTACTCCTCATGTATTCCGGGATGCTGCTCTTCATCTATTTGGTTTGTTGCTGTTCCTGGTCTATTTGGTTCGTTGCTGCTCTTTGTGTAATTGGTTATTGCTGCTCCTCGTGTATTTGTTTTTGGCTGTTCCTCACGTATATGATTTGTTGCTGTTCCTTATGCATCTGGGTTGTTACTGCTCCTCATGTATTTGATAGGTTGCTGTTCCTCATGTTTTTGGTAGGTTGCTGCTCCTCATGTATTTGGTTGGTGTTGCTCCTCGTGTCTTTGGCTGGTTGCTGCCCCTCGTGTTTTTGATCAATTGCTGTTCCTCGTGTATTTTGTTGTTGCTGCTCCTCGTGAATTTGGTTATTGTTACTTATCATTTTTCGATTGGTTGCTGCTCCACATATATTTGGTAAGTTGCTGTTCCTCATGTTTTTGGTAGGTTGCTGCTCTTCATGTATTTGGTTATTGCTGCTTGCCATATATTTGATCGGTTGCTGCTCCTAATGTATAAGGTTTGTTGCTGCTCCACATGTAATTGGTAGGTTGCTGCTCCTCATGTATTTGGCTATTGCTGCTTGCCATATATTCGATTGGTTGCTGCTCCTAATGTATATGGTTTGTTGCTGCTCCACGTGTATTTGGTAGGTTGCTGTTCCTCATGTATTTGGTAGGTTGCTACTCCTCATGTATTTGGTTTGTTGCTGCTCCCCATCTATTTGGTTTGTTGCTGTTCCTCATATATTTGGTAGGTTACTGCTCCTCATGTATTTGGTTGGTTGCTGCTCCTCGTGTATTTAGTTGGTTGTTGCTCCTTGATTTTTTGATCAATTACTGATCCCCATGTATTTGGTTATTGCTACTTGTTATATATTTGATTTGCTGCTGCTCCTAATGTATTTGGTAGGTTGGTGTTCCTCATGTATTTGGTTGGTTGCTGCTCATCATGTATTTAGTTGGTTGCTACTCGTCTTTATTTGGTTGGTTCTCCTCGTGCATTTGGTTGGTTTCTGCTCCTCGTGTTTTTGGTCAATTACTGTTCCTCGTGTATTTGGTTCGTTGCTGCTCGTCATGAATTTGGCTATTGTGGCTTGTCAAATATTCGATTGGTTGCTGCTTTTAATGTATTTGGTAGGTTGTCGCTCCTCATATAGTTGGTTTGTTGCTACTCCTCATGTATTTGGTTATTGCTGGTTGTCATATATTCGATTGGTTGTTGCTTTTAATGTATTTGGTTTGTCGCTGCTCCTAATGTATTTGGTAGGTTGTTGCTTCTCATATATTTGGTTTGGTGCTACTCCTCATGTATTTGGTTATTGCTGCTTGTCATATATTCGATTGGTTGCTGCTCCTCATGTATTTGGTTTGTTGCTGCTCCCCATTTATTTGGCTTGTTGCTGTTCCTCATATATTTGGTTTGGTGCTACTCCTCATGTATTTGGTTATTGCTGCTTGTCATATATTCGATTGGTTGCTGCTCCTCATGTTTTTGGTTTTTGCTGCTTGTCATATATTCGATTGGGTGCTGCTTCTAATGTACTTGGTTATTGCTGCTTGTCATATATTCAATTGGTTGCTGCTCCCCATCTATTTGGTTTGTTGCTACTACTCATGTATTGGGTTGGTTGCTGCTCCTCATGTATTTGGTTTGTTGCTACTACTCATGTATTGGGTTGGTTGCTGTTCCTCATGTATTTAGTTGTTGCTGCTCCTCGTGTATTTAGTTGTTGCTGCTCCTCATGTATTGGGTTGTTGCTGCTTCTCGTGTTTTTGATCAATTACTGTTCCCATGTATTTGTTTCATTCCTGTTCGTCATATATTCGATTTGTTACTTTTCCTAATGTATTTGGTTGGTTGCTGTTCCTCATGTATTTTGTTATTGCTGTTTCTCGTGTATTTGGTTTGTTTTGTTGCTGCTCCTCGTGTATTTGGTTGTTGCTGCTTCTCATGTATTTTGTTGTTGCTGATCCTCATGTATTTGGTTGTTGCTCCTTGTGTATTTGGCTGGTTGTTGTTCCTCGTGTTTTTTGTCTATTACTGTTCCTCATGTATTTGGCTCGTTTCTGTTCGTCATATATTAGATTCGTTACTGTTTCTAATGTATTTGGTTGGTTGCTGCTCCTCATAAATTTTGTAATGCTGCTCCTCATGTATTTTGTAAATGCTGTTTCTCGTGTATTTGGTTATTGCTGCTCCGCATCGACATTCTAAATATCAGATGGTTAACTATTATACTTTTCAAGTAATTCATTTCCCTCCACAGTCTTACAAAGAAGTTTGTGGCGTAAAAAAGATCTAAGTTCACAGAGTCACCGAAGTTTGAAAATGGGCCAGGGTCACATTGCATGTTGACAGTTGTGTAAACCATAACCCAAACTATCTGTATACCAAATATCAGATGCCTAGCTTTTATACTTTTCAAGAAATTCATTTTCCACAAAAATCTTACACCTGAAAAAGTTTAGAAAGTCGCTAAAGCATGAAAATAGTGTCGAGGTCACGCGACATGGGGATAATTACGTAAATGTCTATATACCAAATATCAGATGCTGACCATTAATTAACTTTTCAAGTAATTCATTTTCCACAAAAATCTTACAAAAAAATTTACAACGCCGCTGCCGAAAAGTAATACCTATTTCTCGCCTTCCGCGACTATTCGTCGCACAATTAAAAAGAACTACATTACTCACTATTGAATTAAATTAAGGTTCTTTAAAGAACCCTTTAAATGATAATGACCCCTTAACAGATGCACATTAGAGGTACACAATAATGGCATTTTCAAGATTTTGCTTGAAAAATAAACAAAAACAAAAAACTGTTAAAAAAATTTTTTAGCTTGGTGCTTTGTTTGTTTGTTTTTTGTATTTATTGTTTGTTTTTTGTTGTTGTTTTTTTTGTTTTTGTTTTTTTTTTGGGGGGTGGGGGGTGGGGGGGTCTTTTGCCTTATGGTTTGGCTCTTACACTGATATAAAAAGTCTCCAGGTAACCCCTTTAAGAGGTCTCGAACTTAATGTTAAGTCCAGTATATTGTAAGGACTAACCTATTTGGGAAAGGACAAAGTTGTCCGGCAAAGTTGTTTCTTTCTTAAATGCTGAACTTCAGAAGCTTTGAAAGGGTATTAATGAGGTCAATGTACCGGGTATTCGAATCAATCTGAAATGCATCATTAAATGAATAACGGATATTAAAGACTTTCATTTTGCTCAAAGTTGTCCAATGTCCCGTTTCTATGGCTTATTACTCGATAAAGGTCTTTTGGGGTCTAATAGAATGAAAATTGTTTTGATATTCAATATATTGATTTGTCATTTAAACATCGAAGGCTACAAGCTTTTGATTCTTATTGCGAAAAATCTTAACCGCATTTCTTTCTTATTAGGGTTCAATAATTGGCCAATTTTTGTTAAATTTTAAATAAAATTTTTGGTCTTTCCAAAGGACGAAACTTTTATTAAAAAACTTGCGTTATCTGTTATGCAATTATGATTTATGAACACATTCTACTAGAAATAATCATTTTACTATACTCTTGGAATTTTAACACATAATACAACGAAATTTTATCATTAATTATAGAAAAAAAGGTGAAATAATGAATGGGGGATTTAGGAATACGATGGTCTTAAATTAGGTTATTGGGTTGTACTAGAAAATTCTTGACAAGGTTGACAAGACTAGAGTGACACGAACTACCTTACAAATGATGCTGTTATTTTGACTTAAAGGGAAAGTTCACAAAAAAATGAAAATTTGTCATATGATTTCTAATGCATTATCTTATCATGCTACATCATTTAAACTTTTATATTCAATTTAATAAGCCCTTTAATCTTAGAAATGATAAAAAACACGTACAAAGACTTACATTTGCATATCCATAGGTTAAGAAATAAAAGACAGAGAAAATGCAGTGATAAGAACACCCCCTACTTAATTATGCTGAAAACAGGAATTAAATTGACTGACTGGCCTAGAAAGAGGAGGCATTCTAAACCTGTATACAAAATTTGATATTGATCCATGTGTGATGACGTTTGCAAACACTTTTGTTAGAGTCAATGTGCGGTACGAAAAAAAAAACAGTGTTTTTTTCGTACTGCACATTGACTCTATCAAAATATTGATAGAGGGGAGCAAGTCCCTTTGGTCACATCTCTAGAAAGCACATTTCATTTTCAAATATAAACCAAAACATCAACGAGGAAAAGACGCAACCCCTTAACATCGAAATTTGTTTTTAAATGAATAATTATTGGTAAAGATTATTGGCACCTCTACCTCAGAAGACAGTCTTGGTGCGCTACTGAGAGTCATTAAAAACTGAAGAACATAAGAAAAGATACAAAGATCACACAGAGATAACAATAACGACGTCATATGCACAAGAGTACATGAAAGATTTTGTTTACAAAAAACCAACAACATCTAGTTGACAGGATTTAGCGACAGGCTTCAATTATGCATGGACAGACACCAAACCCATGCAAATACTGGCGAAAACAGGTCTAAATTACGACTTTGTATAAGTAAAATATTTCGAACTTATCTAATGTTAAGGCCTATTTTTGCCTTCCTTAGTTTTCGGTTTACTCTTTTCATTAGACGTTTCATTATCAATTTTGATCATTATGATTTTTATGATGGATTCTCTTTTGGTTTTGAATACGATAATAACATGCTATCTGTCCATTTGTCTCCATATAGTTGTTTCTGGAAATTCAGAAAACGTGTGTATATATAAATAGTCACGTCTTGGAAACCAAAACCTTTATTTGAAAAGAGCGAAGATTATACGGTAAGCACTTTTTAAATATTTGACAAACATTTTATACTTAAATCTTCTATCAATGTAACAATTAAGACTTGCATATAAAAGAAATAATAAAAAATCAAAATAAAAAACAACGTACAGTCAGAAATATATGTATAGTCAAGAGATGTGGAATACAAGTACATGACACAAAGGTTATTCTGAATTCTGCAGTGAAAAACAACCAGAATTACTAAACGTAAAGTACTGAGGTTACCATAAACTTATCTAAATTACTCCATCCCATTTGTGCACAATGCAGACGAGAATATTGTTCCTACCTAACAGATTGTTTTTTATGTAAAGGAGTGACAATTCGATTTCTATGGGGGAAAGGGGGGAGCAAGGGTGAAATTTGAAATAGAGAGGCAGGATGTCAATAATCAAGAATTTAAAAGTATAAAGAATAAAGGCTGGATGGTGATTTAGGCTGAAATCTTCTAGTAAGGTTAATTGCTCAAATTGCCTGCGCTAATGCACCAAACAAAAATCCAGGCTCCGATTTGTTCAAAAATAAAAATGCAGGATGCCAGAAGAAAATATCCATAGCCCCCCCCCCTCCACACACATATAAGAATCAAATGGTTGCTCCTTGATTTGAGTTTGTTGTATTGTGCATATACTATTACAACCAATTCTCTACTGAATTGAATCAAATTGGACTCAACCATGATATTTGAAAAGTGAGCGATAAAGCACCATAAAATCATGGCTTTGCTCCTTTCTATCAAAACGACTGAACAAAACGGATGATTTCACATCTATTTCCTGTTTAACACTGGTGTAAGATAAGTATCATGGGCAATAGTTTTTGGGTGGCTTTTCTTTTGCTTTGTATTGCATTTTTGTTTCAGCTTTAGTAGAATTTAATCAATTAGAATGTGCAATTACTATAAGGTCTAAATTTTAAGAGCGGCAAAATGTTTGTTAATTAAAAGTATCATGAGGAATATCTATCCATTACTGTGTGTTACGAGGTCTGTTGTAATATATATTTACAATAACAATAGAAACACTCAATATGGAGCAAAATACTCAAAAGGTGAATGTATATAACTCATCTATGGGTTTCAGAGAATTATTCAATGTTGCTCAAAATTATTGGCAATACCAATAAAGCTTTTATGAAATAATGATACGATTTTTCATGCCAGCATCAGATATAGAGACAAAGATTCTCAATATCTTGATTGAATCGGGAAATGAATGTGCGACGGTCCTTGTTTTTAAGTGTTTATACAGAAGCTTTATACTATCATGTCTGTAGCTTCTACCAAAAAACAATATACTATAAACTGTTAACACAGAGACATGTCTCGCCTGTCGCAACTGGACACATGTAAATGAAGTAAAAATCCTCCTTAAACTTATCTTAACTGATGCTTAAGCAGCTGCATACCAAATATAAATGGTGAACCATAACTGCTTTATATAAAACACTCATGACATAAGTAAAAAGTAAAAAAGTGTAAAATCTCAAAGTCAGTAGACTGTGACTGCAGGGTCATACAGATAAAATACTTTTGAAATTGATCTGCACTGATGCTAATGCAAGTGCATACCAAATATCAATGATGTACCATAACTGCTTGATGTTAAACAGACGTAAGAAAAAAGGTTAACCTCGGCCAAATCGGTGTAAAATTTCAAAGTCAGTAGACCGTGACTGCAGAAGCAAACAGATGAAATGCTTTTGAAATTGATCTGTACTAATGCTAATGCAAGTGCATACCCAATATCAATGGTGAACCATAACTGCTTGATGTTAAACAGACTTAAGAAAAAAGGTTAACCTCGGCAAAATCATTGTAAAATTTCAAAGTCAGTAGACCGTGAATGCAGGAGCATACATTAAAACTGATCTGTACTGATGCTGATGCAACTGCATACCAAATATCAATGGTGTAACATAACTGCTTCATGTTAAACAGACTTAAGAAAAAAGGTTAACCTCGGCCAAATCAGTGTAAAATTTCAAAGTCAGTAGACCGTGACTGCAGGAGCACACAGGTGAAATCCTTTTAAAACTGATCTGTACTGATGCTGATGCAACTGCATACAAAATATCAATGGTGTAACATAACTAGTTCACACAAAACAGACTTAAGCAAAAACTTTAACCAATTGTGGACGCCGCCGCCGACGCCGGAATCACCATACCTAAGTCTCGCCTTTTGCGACATTCGTCGCAGGCGAGACAAAAATACTGTGAAACGAAACTATTTTTTTCTTTGAGTGAGTGAGTTAGTGAGCGAAGGATTGAGTGAGTGTGAGAGTGCTAAGCTTCAGTTTACGCCCTTTTTTAATGCATATTGTTTTCAATGATGGAGGTAGAGAGTGAAAGTCGGATGGCTATAGGTTACACATTTTTATGATTAGGCTTTATAATGGTACTATTTCGGTGGGTGTGGGTGATAGAACATTATACTTTTCTTAAAACCGAGATACATTAGACCGTGTATAACATATACATGTAGCAACGTATTGAATTGTAGGTTAAAATATGGACGAGCTTCAATACTGGCAAGAATCGCAGGTCGACAACAGGGTTAATCTGAATATGTTTAGAGAACGCACTACAGATATCGATCATAAACAGACTGGGGAAAAGGTTGACTTGCAGGGAAAACATATTACTGGGATAAAAGAAAGAAAAGATATTAATTATAACGAACCAACAGTAATACCAAAGTCACCTAGCCCCGGCAATCAAAAGTCGGAAATACAGCAAGTACAGCCCGGCCACAGGCTGCTTAAAGAGACAGATAATGGAATCTCTGATAAAACTGAATGTATTAGTCCGAGTATTAGTCAAACACAGAACAATATTTCCGAATCACAAGAGGCAAGTAAGGAACTTACAGAAGACGACTACAGAGAAAAACTCATGTTGACAGAAAAAGAAGAGAAAACCAGAAGAGCAGAATATAAAAAGACCCAGAAGTTACTGAAAGATGAGGCGGCGAAACGTAGAAAAATACGCAAGGAAAAGGAAGATAAAGATAGGAAAGAAGCATACAGACAGCAAAAAGTGCTGAAGATAGGGCAAGAGAAAGATAGGAAAGAGGCAGTTAGGCAGCAAAGGCTCCTCAAAGCAAATGAGGAAAAGAGGAAGAGAGATGAAAACCGACAGTTGAAAATATCCAAAGAAAACGAAGAAAAAATGGTAAGAGAGGCGGAAAAGCAAAAGAAGATATTAAAAGAAAAGGAAGACAAACGAACGAAAGATGAAAATAGACAGAAAATATTAAAAGAAACTGAAGAACAAAAGAAGAAAGATGAAGACAGACAGAAAAAATTGTCTAAAGAAAAGGCAGAGAAAAGTATAAAAGAAAATCTAAAGCAGACAAAGCTTTTGCAAGAAACAGAAGAAAAACGTAAGAAAAATGAGTTGAGGCAGCAAAAAACTTTGGAAAGAAAGCAAGAAAAATCCAAGAGGGACGAGCTCAGACACCAAAAAACTTTAAGAGAAAAGGAAGATAAATATAAAAGAGAGGAATATTTAAGAGAGCAAAAAATGTTCAAAGAGGAAGAAGACAGATACGCAAGCGAGATATTAAGAGAAAACCATCACAAGAAACTTATCAAAGGGAAGGACTGGTTTATAGACGGGATGGACTTACAAAGAGAGGGTGAAGACATGCTAAAACAGGCAAGGGAGATGAAAAAACTAGGAAAGTCCATTCAAAAACATGGGAAAGCTGCCTATGCCAAATCTCAAGAGGACGACTTACCAATGAAAAAGCAAGGTGAGGAAAAAATAGGTTTCGTCAACGTCAACATAACGAGAAAGAATGCAAATAAGAGAGGTCATTAGATTATTTGTAGCTTTTAATTTTTGCTTCACTGCTTTTCTTTTTTAATTTCCAAAATTTAGTTTTCATATGATTTTATTTCTTGTGCATAGCAATGTCAATAAACTGAATATTTAATATTGTTAATTTAATTCATATATTTTGGTAACTTTAGATTCTTCAGGTAGACAAAGCACAGCAAGGCAGGACCAACGTAGACAGTATGCTGAGAGAGGGAGACAGAGGAATATAAAATCTAGAGAAAACATGGACATTTCACCCTGTGTAGAGGAGCTGGAGGGAGAGGAAGGGTAAATATTACTTTTCGGCATGCAGTACTAGTTATACATCAGCTTCAAAGAATAGTGATCTTCATGCTTTTTTTGTTTGTTTTTTCTTGTGCTTGTTTGTGCTCTCTATGCTTTCTTTGTATATCTTTAAAAAAGATATTCATCGAATATTATTTCCAGTATCTACAAGCTTTTTTATATAAGTGAAGCTTTTCGTTATACAGTTCTTTATCATGGTATATATGAGTGTACCTTGAATAAATCATTTTTTTTCATGCTGTAGTATGTATGTTGTGGTAATTATTTATTGGTAAATATTTGTTGGTTTTCCATAATGATTTATCTTTGAATATTTAGACCAGTAAAATATTTTCAATGCAGTGATTCCCTGTGTTTATATACCTATGGTTTATATCTATATATGTATTGTATACATACTAACATGTTGTATATGTAAAACCAAAATTAAGTATCAGCATGTTGGATTCAAATAACTACTTCGACATCGCAAGTGTAACGAATATATTTCATTTGTACAAAAAATTAAATAATTTGAGTTGCTTATTAAGGCACACAGAAGGAAAATGATGCTTTTCATTTTTTCCCATTTTTTGGTTAATAAAGATATTTGAGACTTTCAGGAACCAATGTGTCTAAAAGCATGATGATACATCTAGCAACATGTTCTATTTTCTGCAAATTGAATCATGATTTTGATATCAAGGGTGTTGTATTGTAATAATTTGTGTATATTTATATCCTGATGATATCCTGATGAATATATGCATAAAGTTTCATTTAGGATAACCTAAATTCCTTAGTGAACACTCCTTTATTCTGTGATCAATAAATCATGTAGTTGACACAATGGGTACAATTTCATGATTTTTTTTGGTTTTTTCCCATTCTTATGCATTTGCGTATATTATTGTGTAAAAAGTTTCAAAAGGATATCATGTTTTGTAATGGAAAATAACTTAAACCTGAAGGTTTTGAATTTGAATTTAGATGGATAGACTGACAGACCTTTTCACTACTTTGATGGGTATATTCTTGCGACAAAATTAAGATGCAGGAGGATTCCAGGAATTGATTTGGAGTGGCTTTAGAGCTTCTGTTTTTACCTAAATTTTGAAAGACTATAAATATTTTTTTGATATCTTTATATTATTTACATACATGTAACATCAACAATATATATAAAAATAACATAATAATTACATTATTAAGGTTAATAAACTAACATCATTTGAAATTTGTCTAAGGTTTAGAAATTTTTCAGCCTGTAAAAAATAATGACCGTGATATCATTTTTTTGTAATCTGGAAATACATTTACTTAAACTACATTACTTCCACTAATTATCAAAAATAATAAGCAACAAAGCTAAAAAATCCTACAAAATATGAATGAGACAAGAAAAATACAGTGCAAGATCATTGATCAGTAAAAAACCTTGTAGAAAAAGAAAATCTAAAACGTACAACAATCAAGAGCTGAAGAGTTGTGTTCTTACACAGCTAAAAAATTTAATTGATAATTTTGGCAATTTGACTATTCTTTTATTAAATGTTTCAAATCATAATATGTGTGGCAGTAGATGTAGTTTACATCTTAACCATTCTAATTAATCATTAATTCAGATAGTACTATTTTATATTCTAAAACGTAGTTTGTAAACCTTATCAGGTACCAGCACAAAAACACTCCCCTACTTACATTTGTAATTTTAAAAAAAGTATAAACAATGTACATTTAAGATGTTGTTGATGACTATACAGTTGTACCATTATTTTTTTCACAGATCTATTCACATGATTATTATTTTACTAAGAATGATGCATTGTAAATATAACACTCAATTTAAAAAAAAATGAACAAGTATATAAAAGTTCACAATTTTCTTTGATCTTCAGGTCTTACATAAAATCTAACAACATTTGTCACTATAGATGTAGCTTTGCACATAACAACACCATAACACTAGCTGTGAATCGTCTCCCTTTGTCATTGCAATGTCTCCCCTTTTGTTACCTGTAAATATAAACCAAAAAAAACATGTACACTTATAAGACAAATGTATGTCTAACAGACATAATGCCCCATCTTGCAACATTTGGGATGTGATGGACGGACGAAAGCACTATATGCCCCCTTACTTTCGTCGATGGGGCGAAAAAATAATCAAAATTTGTTTGTACCTGTAAAAAAAAATATAATTAGTAGACAAAAGGTTGCCCCCTCCACCCCCCTCTGAATCCGCCACTGCCTCAATTCACTTTTTAAGTTCACAACAAAAATATAAATCTTGATGAAGAAAATAAGCCTTCTGTCACCAAGTGTAATACCAATGAACATCCTCAAAATTATATAATAATGTGTAGAATAAATAAAGAAAAACCTTGCTCACAATAACCTTGTCTTAAGCTTATATTCTAAATAAATGTACATGTACAAGAACATTTATATAGCTTGTTGTTAAATGTGTCACTGTGTAAACATGATAAATTTTTGAATGTTGAATGAGATATCCTCAGAAGAAATATCTTACAAGGTAAATATTTTTAGCATAGTTTTTTGCTCAACTTGAAAAGGTAAACATGAGGATCACAGGATTACAATGTTATTTAATATAGAGTACATGTAAAGTCATGTTTACCGTTGTGAAATGTGTAAGGGACGGACCATTTAACTTGAAGGTGGGGGCCTTGGTTTTTTGTTTTGATCAGAAAATTTTTTTCCGCGCAGAGCGCTGACAAATATTTATTTTTTGAAGGCATTGCGACAAAATATTATTTTCATTATCAGCATTATTTTTTTTAGCAGAAAACCTTTTTCAGAATATTTTTTTTCTTACCCTCAGCTGCCAAAATATTTTTTTCATCAAAAATAATTTTCAGAATATTTTTTTTAGGAAAAAACCAAGCCCCCCCCCCCCCCCTTTCAAGTTAAATGGTCGGTCCCTTATGTTATACATGTATCTTATATTTTAAAAGTTTAACATGTACTGTTTTGATGTACATCATGTACATATAGTTAACGCTGTAGTAAGCAAAACACACTGTGTGCAACCCAAAACACACTGTGTGTAACCCAAAACACACTGTATGTAACCAAAAACACACTGTGTGCAACCCAAAACAAAGTAATTACTTCTCTGTGTCTATGATTTCTACAGTTTCATCATCAGCACACTAAAATATTTTACAAATAGAGTACTGATAGTAATTATGCATTCTTTAAGCCTCTTAGTGCACCAGGAAAGACAGATTCATTGGCTATGGCTTAAAAATGGCTATAATTTTTCTTTAACTTTAAGACAAATTAATTAACCTTTTACATTACTCTTTAGGTCTCTTTAAAACAAGTTTTAACACTGTACACTGTACATGTATGTATTCAAATTTTGTTTCATTTTGGACTTTTCATACCCTTGCTTCAATATATTCCACTCTTCGTTCTAGCTGTGTTAGCTTCTCATTCAATGTGGCAAGCCTAGATCTGCAGGATGTATCTAAAAAATTAATAAAAATCGCATTCTGATAAACATATTGTGTAATATATACAATGTAGGTACAGTACAACAGTTTTTACCAACAAGCTGTTTTAATAAATACATCATGGCATGTACATGTACAAAATGTATCTTGAATTTAGTAAAATTCAGCGCAAAAATTATATTCTGTTAGCCTACATGTATGAAAACAAGAGGCTCCCAGGAGCCTGAATTGCTTACCTGACTTAATATGCCTGAAGTAAAGGCTATTAGGCAAAATCTATTTGACATTGAAAGGGTCTTATTTAATAAGGGGGTCACCTTACAATATGGATTAACTTAATGCAGTAATGATTGTGTATACATGTACATGTACTATTGTAGTAATACTTTAGCAATTGAAACTTTTTAATTATTTTCTTCTGTCGAAATTCTCAGAGCAATAACCCCTAAAATGAACATCATTACAATGTGACCTTATAACATTTTTTGTAGATCATGATATGCAAGTTACATTCCTTAAATATCTCATAGATTTTAAGATATTGAGCTCAATACATACAACATATATTTTTGTAAGTGCAAAATTCATTAAAATGAAGATGATAGGCAAATAACTCTTTCATGAGTTGTTTGATCGTATTCACAATTTCAGGGTAGGTAGATCTTGAGGTGCTGATCACTTTTGTTCTCTATCTTGAATAATTCAGCGAGCCCTGTTTTTAACCTGCACTTTGTACATACATTTTTAATTTGCACCATTTGTTTGACGTCATACCAAAGTACCACTTGTGCAATGGGTCTAAGACCCTTTACAAGTTACAGATGTAGAAGTAGAAGTAGAACAATAACTCCTACATGTACCTGGGTTGTTGGATTTTCTTCAAAATTTCAGGGTAGGTAGATCCTGAGGTGCTGATGCCATAATTACGATATCTGAAGCCATTTTTGCAAAAAACTTGTTAAATTTAACAAATAAGACTGATTGACATTCATGGCTTGGTACTAATTCAATTAATTACCTGTAGTTCTCACCTGGGGCCATTAATTAGACAGGATGTTTGGTAGATAATGAAGCCATATATGGTCACACTTACTAATTAATTGGCTTGGGTCAGACAGCTATAATTAAATGACCAAAGAGACAAAAGGGACACAGGGGTGCCCATAGTAGATAGAGGGGCACACTGTAAAGGGGGCAGGGCACAGCGCCCCTCTATTTTGGTCTAGCTAGGACAGTGTAAGATATGTTGTAACTTCAGGAGAGTCACAGGTTAAAGAGGGTGGTAAAGGGTTATTTTCGTGCACCATGTTCTACATTTTTTATTTTCCGTTCATCGATTTCTGAATTTTTTATTTCTCGTTCAGCCGTGCATAGGGGGCTCATCGTTCATCGTGTTCCCCTTAATTTATTTTTCGTGTTTCATGATTTGCATGGATTATTTTTCGTTCATGGTATTTTAGACAAAAAATGCTATACAAAATATTGTTCACCAAGAAATCATAAAATTCGAGGGAATCTCAATTTTCGCCTACTCCTTGCAGTGTTGTACTGTTTCAAGAATACACAACTGTCAAAACCTGAGCGAAATTCAGGGATTTTCCTTCATTAACGAATAATATTTTGTTTCTTTATTTTTCGTACATCGAGATCAGCAAGAATAATTTTCCGTTCATCGTGAAAGCCACTTTTTATTTTCCATTCAGCCGTGCACAGTAGCTCCCTTTACCACCCTCGTTAAACCTGTCTGATTATTACTAGTCGTTAAAAAAATTGTTTGATGGCTCAGAGACACAGTAAATCAAATGGCACATATCATATGGCACAGCTTTTGTTAATTTTATTTGTTTCTATCGACTATAAATAAAACTTCATTTGATTATGACTACATTGTATGTTGACTGTTGAGTGTTGTCACAGGACAGGTGCTTGTGATATAATTTCTCTGGTTCATTTTCTCTGACTCTTTGAACTATATCAAATTCGGTTATCTTACCAAATGAGTTTAGAAAGTCTGAAATTTTCTTTATACTCCCGGTTATAACTTCAATGTACTCTCTGTTCGCCCAATCCTGTTGAATTGGTCGCTGATGAGGTTGGCCAATTTGAGCCATTGTTGACAAATAAATTACTTCCTTGATAAATGTCACAGAATTTTTGATTGGATCTCAGGAAAGAATAGACCAATCAAATGTTCCGTTACATCCAGTAATTGTTGTAGTATTTTGTTATGCAGTCCAGAGAAAAAAATATTATGACTTATGTTGAAATTTAAACAGTAACGAATAAAACTGATTACCGATGTAGGTACACTGTTGTATTTGTTGTGAAGTAAAGTAGTTCTAACTCATCGATAAAAGACCTATTTTATAAGGGAGAGAATATAAAATAGGTGTAATAACATTTCCCTTTAATCTCTTAATTCTGCCTGATATTTTTTAGTATCACATACAGTGCGACTTTCACGCTTTATATTTTTCCCTATATATTTATATAAATTAGTATTTTTTATAAAAATTATTACCAAGCCATTTCTCAACAGATTTTCATGAAATAAAAACCAATCTGGGCACTAGCGTGTGCCAAATACATGTATACCAAATGATCTATATCAAAAAGCTTTAAAAGCCTTTTTTAAGTTAAAAAAAGATTTTATATGTATGAATCCATCTGTTAAGACAAGTATGCATATCTTTGATCATACTTTAAAACCTATTATTTTATATAATGCAGAAATTTGGGGTAGTTATAATGTTTCATTTAAAAAACTAAATAATAATGATTTTGACCCTGATAATTTTTTTAAATCCCTACAGTGTGAGAAGCTTCATCTTAAATTTTCAAAAAGCATTTTGGGTGTGCATAAAAGAAGTGTTAATTTTGCAGTTTTATCAGAACTTGGTAGATACCCACTGCATTATGATATTTTAAAATGTTTGATTAGATATTGGTTCAGGTTGGAGAATCTTGATTCTTTCCCATTACTTAAAGATGCATATGCCTGCTGCAAAACTATACATGATAACAACAAATTGTCTTGGTACTCTCTTGTTAAAAAATCATTAGACTATTTAAATATAAATCTAGAAAGTAAAAATTATGGACCATATACATTTAAGAACTTTTTAAAAAAGAAAATTCAGATAAAATATTCAGCTGAATGGTATAAATCACAGAATAAATTAAAAGATGGTAAACTACAAACTTTTTTAAAAATTAAAAACAATTTTGGTTTTGAAAATTATTTACAAGAAACAAAGAAATTTGAAATAAGAAAAGCTATTTGTAAACTTAGAATATCTTCACATAAATTAATGATTGAAGTTGGTAGACATAACAATATTCCTAGAACAGAACGTTATTGCAAAAAATGCAATACGGGTGAAATTGAAGATGAAACTCATTTTTTAATTGATTGTAACCATTTTCAGCAGGAAAGAGAAATTTTATTTTCATTTATTGAGAAAGAAAATAAAAATTTTGAAAATCTAAACTCTGAACAAAAACTTATTTTTTTACTTACTTCTGAAGATCCAATAGTGTTAAATGCAGTGGGTGAATTTATTTTTAAATAGTTTATAAATTTATATAGAATCATCATGAATATTATGAAATCTGTCTTGCTACTCTGATATGTGATTGTAACTCTTTAATTATTGTTCTTTTCTATTTAAATGTTATATGTATACTCATGCTGCCCCTTGTTGGGCCCTTGATTGGAAAATAAAATATGTTCTATGTATACCTGGCTTCACTGATTAATCTCCAACTGTTTAAACAATTGTTAGGTCAATTATCATAACACCTTAACATGTTAAATTAACGTCTTTACCTCATGTCCTATGTTTTTTTATCTCAGAAAAAAAACTATTTGAAAGTATTCAAAAATATAATATTAACTTCACCCAGTCATGCCAGTTAGGCAGTTATCAAACTTTAAAGAATTCTATTGTTGCTTCAATAATGAAGATAGAACTCTGAATGACTTGGGCTCCATCCTGCTAAATTGTAATGTGACTAATTAGTTTTAGTAATTTAGTATTTACATTGTTAAATCTCATATGCATAAACTCCTATTCTCTAATTTTCATCCGATTTATCAACCTCTCAACCAGTTGTGAAAAAACATTTCTCACCTCTAGAGAGACATTTGTTCTCAGCGTAATTGCACGTGCAATTAATGAATGACTTTTTGCAATTTCTTACCTATAGACATTAGACATTAGAAAAAAACCTTCTACAACTTAATCTCGATGATTATGGAATTTCTAACATCTCAAGAAATAAATTTGATATTTTAATCGCTCGGCAATCTTCGTCATTAAAATAATCAAATTTATTTCTCTCGATGTTAGAAATTCCATAATCAACACGATCGCGTTGTAGAAGCTATATTTATACACACTCTTGCTTTTTTTATTTTTTTATTTTAATAACTTCATATTATGTGTCAGAGTATACTGATCATATGTGTCTGTATGGGGAAACAGTATAATTTACAAAATGGTCACTCAATCTTAAGACAATCCTTTATAATAACTTGAAATTATCATGGTGCACCTCCTTGAAAAATTGCATATTGATAGGATTTTTCCTCCTCAAAAAGTATAAGTATACAGCTGTAAGTCTTAAAATGTGCCAATGAACCTATTTTAAAATTTGCATACATCTGATTTCATAAATGCTGTCTCCCAATAAAATACACTCTTCTTATTTAGAGGTAGAAAATGTATGAAATCAGGAGACAGTCTCTTGATCTAAAAACTTCCATTGATTTTATAGTTTATGAAAAATAAATATCACGAGAATGTCCAACTATTACAAAATATACACTTAAAGCTTTATGTATTGTACCGGTATTTTTTCTGTAAAAGTACATGTACATGTATGCATACACTATATATGTACTCTGTTCAATTGTACAATAGTGCATGGATGAATCAATTTAATGCTTATTATCAGAAGCTGCAAAATTTACATATTGACACACAGCAAAATTATAATGTATTAAACAAACTACCGAACTTGAATGGTCAATCTCATAGTCTAGAGAAAATGACAAAAACGAATCAGTCATACCGGAGAACTGGTGGATCGCAATGGTCCTGACTTGGTACAGGCACTTCAAAAGAAGTGGCGGGTTAAACCAGGTTTTATGGCGCCAAACCTCCCTCTTCCATTGAAAAAAATATTAATCTTGATTGATATAATATACATCAGGTATATGTACTAAGTATAATCATGGTATACTCAGTAAGTAATATTATTAGAAGCACATGAATGCTTTCTTGCAAGTTAGATATTCTGCATGGAAGTAATCGTGTATCTTTTAAATAATATAGAACTACAGTACTGATTGATTATTTTTCAGGATGCCATTGAAGTCTGTTTGGAAGACTTTGGTAGATACTGGACACAAGTCTCCTCCTTCTAAAGATGCTCAAACAGTTGTTGCCGACTCTATGATGTTAGAACTGGAACAAAGCATCAAAGTACTGGAGAAAATGAAATTACAGAAAGCTCAAGAGGATAATGCTAAAAAGACGGGGGTTGATTATAGTTGGCTGGTGACAGCGACACCAAAAATGTTTGAAATTCCACAGTTTGAACGATTAGAGTTGGAGCAGTTGTTTTATCAAGTGAAACCAGAAGAGTGTGGAAAGATTTTGAGTTTGTTTCGTGATGCTTTACTAAATGACCCAGAACCTTGTGAACTTCCGTCTTTGTTCAGAGCATGTACTCGACAAATACTACAACAAAGACCCAAGGAGCAGTCTCTGACAGAATGGGTAACGCAGAGAACCATGAGTCTGACAAGTTTGAAAAGTCGTCATGCAGCTAAGGTCATGCCCTCTGGTGACCATGGGGATGCAGAGGAAGTCAAAATGGAGGAGCAGAAAAGTAGAGAGAGTTCAACTACTACAATTTTTACTACAGATATTGATTCTTTGCCTGTGTAACATTTAAATTTATGCTTGATATCTATCATCTTTTTTTCACATTTTTAAAAATTGTGTATCCGGTACTCTTATATGACTGTGCATGTATTATTGTATTATTATGTATTGTTAGCTTAAAACATTCCAATGTAGAAAATATTGGGAAATATTTTACTGAATTATTATACCGTTTGAGGATTTTACTAAAACAAAACTTAAAAAACCCAACAATGTTATACATGTAGATGTTTATTTTAACTATAATTTAATTTACTTTTTTTACACAATTTGCATGATTAAATACTTGCATGTAAAACATGTAAAATGTCCTTACTTAACAATGGTCACTAAACATTATTATCTGTAAAATCATGTTTTTTATATTGTGAAATATTAAGAATAAATTATCTTCATACACAAAGTAGTAAAAAAAGGAAAATCCCGGGGGAAAATCGCAGTAGATTACTTTTGCAGTTATGGTTAAGATAAATGCTAGATCATTATAACTTTTGAATTAGTTTTGCACATGTTTAATGAAAAATTATGTTTAAGAACAACTTTTTGAAAAATATAATACACATATACAATTATATGTTGTAATAATACTCCATTAAATGCTCAAAATTCATGTGCTTTATCATGATCACTACCCTAGTTTTGTGTATTGTATCATTCTGGTATGAAAACCACCTTTATACATATACATGTACATGAATATATTGTATCCCTTTATTGGTAGAACATTTCAAAACTTTTAATCACCATATTGTAATTGGTATGTTATGTTTTCAATATTTTTTTTGATGAAAAAAAAAGATGGTGCTATCATATTCATGTTATTGCTGTCAATCTGTAGTACATGTAAGTATGTTGAATATGGCACCAATGAATATAAAACAAACTTTTTTACTTCCAACCTAACAGATCTTTACTCATAGATGTTCATATGTAAATGTATGGTTTTTTTTCTTCAATGTTATAAAAAAAAATAAGTCAATGTAATGAAAATGTACATAAGTACAACAATTTTGAATTTAGAACTATTCTTATTTGTGTACTTTGTTGTAATGTGTCTTCGTGAAATATTTAATGGTGGTCCGTATTCAATATCAGATATGGAATAATTTTCAATAGTTACATTTTTGTGCAAATTCAATAACGATATCCTATTTAATCTAATCATTATGTAGTAAAAGGGTATATTTCTTTTTTTCTCTTTTTCTTTTTTGACATGTATTTTATGACCAAATGAACATGACAATCCTTAACTATGCCTTTAATTTATTCTTCAAAACCAAATCAGACATGTTAGCATATTATTAAGCTAAGCCCATTTTGACTCTTAAAATTCACATTGAGTTCATTATGTTAAAAGCATATAAATCATCGTGACTGCAATGACTATTTTTTTTATTTTTTTGATATTTTGTTTAAATTGGTGGTTAACTTTACATTTGTATTTTTATATTACTATTTTATTACATTTTAGTTTTAATTTATTTTCATTATACAACTAAGCTAGTCAATTGTTGTTTATAGATAGATTGTAGTTTTTTTTCAATGTACAAATATACTTAAACATGTTTACAATAATTTTATTTATTATCCACACGTTCTCCATCCCTCCGTCCAATTTCCTCAGGTATAATCCTCCATTACCATGATTACTTATATTTTCATAAAAATTTAATTAGAAGACATTTTTCAAACAAAATAATATATCAGTCATACATTTGTTCTACATTTTAAAACATTCTCAGCACTCTGTATAAAATGTCAAGATTTTCACAATTTTTTTTTTTATTTACCAAAATAGTGTATGTTACTGCTTGTTTAAAACACTAACATAAACTAATGGAAGTATTTGATACATTTTATCAAAATCGTATGTCAAAATCATTTTCCTAAATATCTTGAAAAATAGTTTCTTTTTTATGCCTGTTTGCAGTGAAAATCACACTTTTAAAACAACACATATTTTTTAAATTAAGTTTTCTCAGATTATTTTTACCAAAAATGTTTCTCCTTTTAGTGGTTTAAAGTTAACATCTTAATTTTTTTGTGAAAATAGATTTTTCGTTTTGGGGGAAATTTTCAGATTTTTACCCAGAAGTGATCTGCAATATCCACTTGACATTCATTGAAAATTTTAACTCAATAGCTGTATTTTTTTACGATTTTCTCATTAGAAGACATTTTGGTACAATTGATTTTCCATAGGCATGCACAGTTTCTTTTTTTCATGAGTATACATGTAAAACTTCCACAGTTCTCACATACACTTTCTACATGTATATTGTACATATTCACTTACATTATGGTATTTTATGTTTTTTATTTGCCTTTTTTTCCCAACCTATTTATCCATATTGTCAAAATAGTCTTTAAGAAAACCATGAGAATACAAGTATTCAGAATTGCAATGCATAAGTACATACCAAACATCCTTTATGTATTTTTTTCACTCTTTAAATAGTTCTTCATGTTTAGAATTTTTCATTTAATATTTGTACATTTGTATGTATTAGACGAAGAAATGCATATTGTTTTTTTATTTTGTTTGTTTTACTTTTTGAAAACAACCAAAATGTGATTTGAAAAGAAATATTATCAGTGGATGAATTGCAAGTACAAACCTGTTTCTATCTATATACCAATAGATCCCTTGTTGTTCTGCTAAACCTGGGCATTATGATATACATGTACTATGGTTTCATTATATTTTTGGAGGCATCAATTTCCCTTGTTTTCGAGGGTGGGACTGACTCATAAATGTGGTTCCCAGGTAAAAGGGAATTTAACATTGTATTGGATACTATAGAACGGATACTAAAGAACCATCAATTCAAGATTCCTCAAACTGGTAATTTTCAGCAATCCAAGAAAATTGATACCCACAAAAATAAATGAATCAACAGTAGTTTAAAATAAATAAAGTGCTCAAATAAGTGTATTTAATGTGATATGTCAATTAAATGTTGATCAAAATTTCATGTGATTCCTTATGTTTTAAAATTGTTATTTTGTTTCTTGTGTTATGAATAAATGATTTAGAAAATATTCTTACTGTTTTACCATTAACATTGTGATAACTTGGTCCACTAAGACTAACAATGTAAAAAACAAGAATATGTCCAAAAGACATAATGCCCCATCTCACAACATTTATTTTTTTCCACTATCACTAAAGCATCAACATGGTTGCTATTAAAGCACTTGTCATTCAGAAGGAATGGACTTTAACTTAACCATTCTTCTATAAGTGGTAATTCATGCAGAAAATATAGGTCACTGCCAGCATCCGAAGCATGCATAGTGCTAAGCATCACTAGGTGCACCTACCATACCAATATAGTTGATGTGGCACATGTCAGTAAAAAAGGAATGATCTTTATCCATTCTTCTATAAGTGGTCATTCATGCGGAAAATATAGGTCACAGCCAGCATCCGATAATGCATTGTGCTAAGCATCACTAGGTGCACCTATCATAACAATAGAGTAGATGTGGCACATGTCAGTAAGTGGGAATGGACTTTAACCAGTCTTCTTTAAGAGGCCATCCATGTGGAAAATATAGGTCACATCCAGCGTCCGAAGCATGCATTGTGCTAAGCATCACTAGGTGCACCTACCATACCCATTTGGTTGGTATGGCACTTGTCAGGAAGGAAGAATGGACTTGAACCATTCTTCTATAAGTGGTCATTCGTGCAGAAAATATAGGTCACATACAGTATCCAAAGCATGCATTGTGCTAAGCATCACTAGGTGCACCTACCATACCAATTTGGTTACAATGAGGGTCGGTAGGACCTTTTGCAGGACAGCCCATTTATTTCAACGGGAATTCGGGAAAACCCTTAACGGGAACGGGATTTAGCCATTTTCATTTTTCGGGATGCGGGAATCACACATTTATTTTCGCGGGAATCCGGGATTTCTTGTTTTATTTGCCAGGACTTCGGGATCATACCCCCTCCTACACCCCCCCCCCCCACCCCTACTATGGCACTTGTCAGTAAGAAGGAATGGACTTTAACCATTCTTCTATAAGTGATCATTCATGCGGAAAATGTAGGTCACTGCCAGCTTCTGAAGCATGCATTGTGCTTAACATAATTAGGTGCACATACCATACCTATATGGTTGATGTAGCACTTGTCAGTTAGAGGGAATAGACTTTAACCACTTTTCTGTACATGATCATTCATGCAGAAAATATAGGTCACATCCAGCATCCGAAGCATGCAATGTTCTTATCACTAGATGCACCTACCATACCAATATGATTGATGTGGAATTTGTCAGTAAGTGCAAATTTGGAAATATGGGATTTGGGACGGACGGACGAACAGACCCTAACACTATATGCCCCTCTACTTTTGTAGATGGGGCATAAAAATGTGTCACTCACAGTAGGTTGAGTGGTTTAGGAGGAGTTGCACTTACGAGGTATGTCGACAGACGGACGGACAGACAGGGTGATTCCTATGTACCCCCTAAACATTGTTTGCAGGGGGTATAAAAAATGCTAAATTGAAACTACTTGATGGATTATATGAAACTTAAACAGAACATTACATATTGTAGATGAGTACCTTATATCTTATTATTTCCCCAGGGCAGACTGATAACTACAGTTTTTCAAGCATGGCCACTGGTATTTGAGGATTCACATTGTTTATCTGCTACTCATTAAAAAAACATTTACACATAGTAGATGTGCAGGTTTTATTTTGTTATTTTCTCCATCTGGTATTTGTGGTTTACTGGGCAAAAACATGGATACCGGTACTGGCATTTAAGGGATCAACATCAATTTACATGTATCTAACATTTTATAAATGCATAAACAAAATTTTAATATAGGAATCATCCTATCTGTCAATTGATCTGTCTATCAATGATGAATTTTGATGAAACAAGAATGGAATTCCAGGGTCCCCCGCTGGTGAAGCAAAAATTATCAAACACATCTGATTTTTAAACTTGACCAAGGTATTAGTGATTTAAACATTTGGTATAAATTTCATGAAAATCCATCAACATCTGTAGGGATGAGAGTGCTTACAAGGTCTGTTTTACAAAAAAAACAGAGTTGTTTTTATGGTCAAAGTCCCCTAACTCCTACAAAAATTATCAAAAAATGCTGATTTTCGAACTTGACCAAGGTATTAGTGGTTTAGACATTTGGTATAAATTTCAAGAAAATCTGTCAATATCTGTAGGGATGAGAGCGCTTACAAGGTCTGTTTTACCAAAGAACAGAGTCGTTTTTATGGTCAAAGTCCCCTAACTCCTACAAAAGTAATAAAAAAATGCTGATTTTCGAACTTGTCCAAGGTATTAGTGATATAAACATTTGGAATAAATTTCATGAAAATCCAACAAAATTTGTAGGGATGAGAGCGCTTACAAAAAGTGTGACAGACGGACGGAAAGACAGACGGAAGGATGGACGCCCAGCATTTCTATGTCCCCGCTCCGAGTTGCGGAGATGTACCAATAGACAATTGAATGTCAGAAGTCAAAAAAGACCAAGACAAAATCTTTAGACATAAAATATCCAGAATACACACCAATTAACATACAAAATTCACATATTTTCAAACAAAATAAAAAAATACAATTTGCCTGCATGTCCAATATTTTCAAGAAATTTGGGAATCTAGGAATTAGGACTGTACCATTTAAATTGATGTGGGACGGGGGGATGCAGTTTTTTTTATTTTTCTGTTGGTGGGGGGTTAAAATGCATTTTTGGCTGGATTTCACGGAGTGAAAAATCTGGGTTATAAAATGGTGAATGTCGGGTGGGCGGGGAAAAATTTTTCGTAACAGTTTTCTCGGCAACTACTAATCACAGCCACTTGATATTTGGTATACAGCAACAGGGTGGGGTCCCATAGCGTGTGATTCGATTTTAGGTCTGTCGCTCACCTACTTCCTGTTTAACGAAATCCGGCCATTTTTGACTTTTTTTGTGGATGTGTAATGATTTTTTTTATATTGGTGGGGGGGGGGGGGTGGTTTCTGAAAAATAACAGCCTAAATCATTATAACTGCATTTCTAACAAGAAATAAAAGGCCCAGCGAAGTCCTTCCATTAGGGCTTTCAGTTGCATCATTTCTTCAAAAGATATGAAAATATTGGGATTTTGCATGGTGTTCTTTGAGACAAGCACTTCAGAGCCAGACATTTTAATTCTGAGGGCAGACAAAGAAAGTAATATTTTTTAATGAGATTTTTTTCTTAAGAAAATATTACAGCAAATAAAACAATATACAATAACTAATGCATGTTATATATATGAACAAAGTCTATACAAGTAATCTCAAACAGCATCATTTATACATGTAAAAACAAAAACATTTTGATTATTCATGACATGATTACATTTTATGTAACCTCTTATAGCTAAAGGAGAAAGACATCAAGGGGAAATAATTAACATCCTTAATGTCTTTGTCAACTGATTTTACACAAAAAAAATCAAAGCTTCTTAGAGATCCAAAAGTTACAGTCATTTTTTTTTATCAATGAAAATACATGTATAACTGAAATTTTCTATAAATTAAGAGTCTGTCTTAAGATTCTTGATCAATGTTTTAGATAACCCCTGCATGGGGCCCATACACTTGTCACTTAATGTCAATAATAACTGAACAATATAACTATTCTGAGTCAATAACATCATTCTTACTTATAAACCATATAGAAATAATTAAACAAGGGTATAAAGAAAACCAGAAAACTCTTACTTAACCGTCTAGATGAACACTAGATAATAAAGGATGCAAAGTTATTAGAAACATCAATACAACAAAGTCTGAAAATAACAAAACATTAAGGCTATTAGGTGTTACTAGTAACATCATGGAAAGATTCTTCTAGCGTTATCCTTATTGCTCAAAGTTGTTTTATTTACAGACATTGTTGAAATAACCAAACAGATATCTAAATAAAATTTGCTTTAAAATTTAAAGAGAACACAATAGTTATTTTTCAGGTGACAATGAGAAAGCTTCAATAAAACATCAAAAAACAGATCTTTCAGGCTGAAGCAAAATTTACATTATTTAATTTATCTACCTATTCACTGAAAATTTTGAAATCATACAAGCACATACTATTTAAACTGAGTATATACATATGATATATTTAATAGGACTAATTATGCAGTGGTAATAATATTATAACAAAAACTACAAAAGGCGGTAATAACCTATGAATCCTATAATTAAACATTCCTATTAATAAAAGTTATAAAATGTAAATGTTTTAAAAACAATATCTAAATATTATGCAAAAAAGTTGACAAAATACAAGAGGCATAAACAAACCCAAATTAGATTAAATGCAATAGACTATTAGATTTACTCTTTAAAATAAAATAAAAACAACCCCAGAACTTCACTAATTACGAGACATTGCAAAATTAATATCACAGAATCATTTTTCTAAATAAAAATTTGCATATTCTTCAAAATAAACTAAAAAAAAATAAAATTTAATGACAACAAGAGTTAACACTAAAGTATGTCTCGCCTGCCGGCACCATCAGAAACAATTATTCTTTCTTACTTCCACTATATTTTGAATTTACATGGATTTTCAGTTTCTGAGATCAAAAGATGTTCATAGAAATACAAATGACAACAAAGTTACTTAACCATTGCAAATATATGCAATAAAAATAATCAAAGTCACTCAACCAGAAAATCAAGGTCAATGTCAAAAGATGAGGATGCAACTGTGCTAAGCTTCTACTGGGGCAGATGCATACCAAGTTTCATCAACCTAGGAGCTATAGTTCTTGAGATATGGAGGTGCTCACAAAACTTTTCCATTGCTATTATATGAATTGAAAATTGTCAAAGTCACTCAACCGGAAAATCAGGGTCAAGGTCAAAAGATGGGGATGCAACTGTGCTAAGCTACTACTGGGGCATATGCATACCAAGTTCCATCAACCCAGGACCTATAGTTCTTGAGATATGGAGGTGCTCGCAAAACTTTTCCATTGCTATTATATGTATTGAAAATTGTCAAAGTCAGTCAACCGGAAAATCAAGGTCAAGGTCAAAAAATTGGGATGCAACTGTGCTAAGCTTTTACTTGGGCATATGCATACCAAGTTTCATCAACCCAGGACCTATAGTTCTTGAGATATGGAGGTGCTCGCAAAACTTTTCCATTGCTATTATATGTATTGAAAATTGTCAAAGTCACTCAACCGGAAAATCAAGGTCAAGGTCAAAAGACGGGGATGCAACTGTGCTAAGCTACTACTGGGGCATATGCATACCAAGTTTCATCAACCCAGGACCTATAGTTCTTGAGATATGGAGGTGCTCATAAAACTTTTCCAAAAAGTTAACGCCGCCGTCGCCGCCGGTAAAGTAACACCTATGTCCCGCTCTGCTTCGCAGGCGAGACAAAAACCAGGGTTAGGATATTTATATCAATATTAAGTGCATAATTTTAAAAGCCATAACATACATTTTTCTACATTAAATCCAACTGAAGCTGGATTGAGCAAAAGTATGTAGTGTTCTATAAACGACTTGTTGATTACTAATCTGAACATACAATATAATAAATATTTTTATCAACAACAAAGAATAAAGAACAACATTGAACAATCTTTTGTTCCGACTTTTTCAAGTTTTCTGAAATTAAAACTTAATATAAACTTGCTACATGAAACTAAAACAAACAAACAAATTAATACATATATATGACAGACTTAAATGAGCTTTCAACATGAGGTACCAAAACAATATTTTTCTACTTGCAAAAATAAAAACAATACATATACAAAATGAGATTAAAAATTTGATATGAATTAACTAGGAAATGTGTCTATGAGCCACAGGATGGCCTGCCCGTTCTTAAAATACAACTGACCCCACCCCATCCCCACATGTATTATCAGGATATCTACCTTAACCAAAATTGTTCATACATAAAATATAGGTCACAGTGACCTAATTTCTAGTGGGTGGTGCCATGTTACCCAAGACACATGTAGTGGTGAAATATCATTGACCTCCAATATGTAGTATCTAATTTATGGACCCTTACCAAGAAATAAATCAAAGTTGTTCATGTCAAAAAAATAGGTCACAGTGACCTAATTCCTCGTGGGTGATTACAAGTAACCCATGACACAGCCAATGGCGAACTATCATTGACCCCCAACTCCTAGTGTCCGAGTAATGGACCTTAACCAAGAACTAAACCAAAGTGTTTCGGATGTATGCACAGAATAACCTCAATCATGTGCTGCACACTGTCGTAACATGTAACCTGAATAGTGGGGTATTTTAAAATATGCACAACAGGCATTTAAGTTATTTTGAATAGAGCAAAAAATATTTGTCAATACTTAGAATTATAATTTATTAATTATACAAAAGTATTTCAGCTGATCACATAGCTTGTTAATCTACAATTATATTATGTATGGATACATATTAAATGTATTTACAAAGGATGTTTATATTTTCCAGAGGGAATCATCAGTTCTGAAATTCCCTTTCAGAATATTGTACAACCCAGCAATACCAAACAACTTGAGATTCTACCTAAGACAGTTACAGAAAAATAATGAATAGATATTTTAGCTTACTGAAATTTGTGTTTTCTTCAAGATTTGCAAAATAATAATATACCCTATAATGTCAAAAATGTCACAATAAATGGGTTATATCATAATTTTATAAATGCTATTATTGTTCTACAAAAAAAAACACAAAATAATACATTGAAATGTCCTGCTGGAAAGCCAGGAACAAATTACCAAACATTTCAAAATCCTAGTCAGGATAAGGAGGAGGAGCATCCATGGGTGGAGCACTGGCTTTACTTTCTGGATACCCTGTGTAAGTTGTCTCAGAAGCTCCAACATAGCCTGCCTGTGCTGTACGCTGATAAGGGGGATAACTTGGTGCTTGTTGCTGGAACCCTGGTTGTGGATAACCAGTAGGTGCGGGCTGGTAACCTGATTGTGGATAACCAGTTGGTGCAGGCTGGTATCCTGTTTGGTTTGCCTGGTAACCCGCAGTATATCCTGATGCTGGATAGCTCATTGGATACTGTTGGGGATGCATTCCCTGATACTGATTTTGACCTAAGAGTAAAAAAAAACATTACAAATGAAAAAAATATTAAAATTAGAAAAGGTAATGCCCCGCTGTCCAGTATGCAATGTTTTAAGTAAAAAACTTATTTCATCGCTATCATAAAACTAAAGAGGGGAGGGGGTAGGAGGGGGTCTGATCCCGGAATCCCGAACTAATTTTTACAAAATCCCGTCATCCCGACTTAAAAATGAGAAAATCCCGAATCCCGGTAAAGTTGATATAATTTTATCCCGGAATCCCGAGCTTAAATATGGCCAATCCCGTGTCCAGAAAAAGGTCCTACACCCCCCCTCACTAAAGGTAGCTAAGGTGTTTGTGTCTTAAAAACAAATAATGCCCCTGATTTTTATGCATGATATACTAAATTTTCTTTTTAAAACCGAAGGAAAAGTTATAATTGTTAAGTATTACCATTATTAAGTGTAAATGGGTTAAATTATGAAATACCCCGGTATGTAGTATTATTGTCAAATTAAAGAGACCCATATTCAACATCATGACAAGTACATTGTTTTCCGAACGCTTTTTATACCTGCAGTAACAACAGTTGTTGTAGTCCCTGTGTTTGGCCGACAAACCATCCCAGTATTCCCTCTATTCCGTCTGCAACAACAAACAACCGTAACTAATATTGCTATCACAACACCAACGCCTACAATTATCCCAAGAATTGGCCATGTCCCAGAACAGCAATGATCTAAAGTCCCATAACTACAACAGCCAAAGGCACAGTATTCGTAGTAAGTATAAAAAATAAGCTCTCTGTAACAAGTTGCAGCTTTGGTTACACCTAAAAAAAAGAAAAAAATCTATCAGTCAAAAATGGCGGAATTTTGATACAAAAGATTACCAGTAGGTGAGCAACTGCAGTCCTGAAATCAAATGGACCCCATGCTATGTTACATACTAAATATTAAGAGGTTGTAATAAGTGGTTGCTGAGAAAACTGTTATGAGAATTGTTTCCTCCCCTGAAGGCCCCTTGACATTCCATAGGCGGATCCAGGGGGCCCTGGGGGGCCTGGGCCCCCCTTCTGGCGGAAAAATTTGGATGAATATATAGGAAATCATTGAAGTGTGACCAAAGCGGGCCCCCTCTTAGGCCAGTCAGTGGGCCCCCTCTTTTCAGAATTTCTGGATCCCCCACTGCATTCATCATTTTATAACATGGATTTTTCACTACTGTGGATTCATTTATTTTCGTGGGTACATGTACCAATTTTCGTGGTTGGAGGAAAAAAGGACCAGTGTTCGTGGGCTCTTAAATTCATGGTTCTGAAGTCTGCAGAATAAGGATCAATGTTAAATTTCCTTTTTGTAAAGTACCAAAATTCGTGGATCAAGGCCACCCACAAACACCATGTAAATTGTTCCCCACGAATAATTATGATATCCCAGCATGTGAAATCTGGCCCCAAAAAAGCATAGAAATTAGAATTACATTATTTTAGTTTACAAGAGGCTCCCAGGTCCCAGGAGCCTGAATTGCTTACCTAGTTCATACAAGTCTATAATTTTCGGGCATAACACCTAAAAGGTGTCTGCTTAATAGCTCTAATAGCTGAATATTGGAGCAAGAAACACCTATTCTCTACCTGCAGTTTTTATTCTTAAAAAACTTTATTTCTCTGATTTAGAACTTTTAATGGAAACATGTATGCATATGATATACAAAGATTCAAGTTTTTATGAGCTGCTTGCATGAGATTTGATGAAAAATTGAAAGATTTAAACAAAAATTAAAAGATCAAAGAAATTTGCTGCCAAATTGCCGATTAGATGCGCGAGTCTCACGGCCATTGCGTGAGACTTGACAGGCTGCAGCCAAACAGACTGACAGCCAACAGTTGAACTGAATACGTTGTGGATCACAAGACACGGACCTCACTATAGAATAAACAGCAAATGCAGTGGTATTAAAGGTAAAACCAATATTTTTTACCAATTCCAAGTTACGACTTACGTCCCTCAAACAAGTTTGCCTCACAGGCCCTTGTTTCTATAAATAATGGGGGGTTGAGTATATATAAAATAAAGAGCTTTTATACATACTGGACCCCCCATTATTGATAGAAACAAGTGCCTGTGGTGTGCCTGTCTCACAGGGCTGTCAAGTTTTTTTTAGCTGCATGCGTGAGATTCGACCAAAAATTGAATGATCAAAGGAAAAAATTAAAATAATCAAAGAAATGTGCTAAATTGCCGACTGGATGGGTGAGTCTCATCATGCTCATGCGAGTTGCGGGACACAGTTACACTTGACAGGTCTGGTCTCATATTCTGCCCTCTTCCCCATCCCTGGATCTCCTGGGGGATCTCCTGTACTTGGATATCACAATACTTGTATACCACAGGCACTTGTCTCAGTAAAAAAAGATATCTATATACTAATATTATTAGACCATAGTCAAAGCTGGAGCGATGAACGAAGACAGAAAAAAGAGAGCTTTTGGATCCATGAATTGAAAACACTTCATCCAAATGGAATAAATAAGTTTTCAGTGCCATTTCTTGTTAATTTTCATTCTTTCATTATTTACAATTTTGCTATTTCGTTTGTTTTGGTGCCCTAGCTTGTTTCTTAAACTATTTTCATTATGTCGTTTAGATTGTTGTTTTGAGCTCCCATATAATAGCTATTATTTATAGCTTTATCATTAAATCATAGTTTTTCAAGATTTTACTGTCCAAATATTACATTTTATTGTATTTTGTTCAATTTTATCATTTTTCATGTTGAGGATTAATTGAGATGTTCAAGCATAAAGTTCAGGATTTTAGACATATGTCACAGATCTTGATTACATAATTTATTATCATCATATCAGATTACAAGCGCTGATGAAGCTGGTCGGTCCAGCGAAATATCCGCAAATTTGATTATTAATTATTGTCTTTTGACTTTAATTATTATTTTATTTTACAATCATATTTGATATTGTTGTGCACCATTTTAGAAGTTTGTTTTTCTAAATAGATATTTGTTTTTACTGAGACAATAGAAATTTTTTTTTACTGAGACAAGTGCCTGTGATGTATACATCTATTGTTGACAATACTTGTATCAATATTGTACAAGAATTATATTTTTTTGTTATCAAAGGTACAGGTAGCACAAGTACTTTCATGCTTTTGAGCGGAATGTCTTTTTACCACAGGCCACCACATGCTACCACAGGCCACCACACGCTACAACATGCCTACCACAGGCCACATTTTTAAAGCATTTTATGACATTGTATGATATGTTTTATTGTAATTAAGTGTTTTTGTAGCATATTTTGCATGTTTTTACCATGTTTGGTCCAAAGCAACCAACTACAGACAGTGGGCGTCTACCACAGGCCTGATTAGTATACCACAGTCCTACCACAGGCCACCTTTTTATTACAACTTATGATATTGTATGATGTATTTTATTGTATTAAAGTGTTTTGAAGCATGTTTTACATGTTTTTGTCATGTTTTGTCCAAAGCTACCAACGTTTTCCACGTCAATAGGTGTCTACCACAGGCCTGATTAGTATACCACAGCCCACCTTTTTTAAAGAAATTATGACATTGTATGATATATATTGAAGAGTTTTTGAAGCATATTCATCTGTTTTTACCATGTGCAGATGCTCAGCAGACTTAATTATGTCCCGATCATTTTTCTCTTCTGACATAGGTGATCAAAGTGTATTTGTATAAGAAGTGTCAAATTTTCCTGTTTTTTATTAGATATTTCTAATAAGACTCATTTTTTTATTTTATCATTGGTCTTTTTAAAGGAAAGCGTCAATGTGGTACGACCGCAAACCTAGGCGAGTTTTACGAACATTTTAAAAACCTGATGTCATGTAACGATCCCACAACAGATAGTACAAATGAAGAGTTGGAAGATGTTGTTTTTGATGAACTTGATATGTATATATCACAAGAAGAAATTATTAAAGCTGTTTGTAATCTCAAACGAGGAAAAAGTCATGGAATTGATGGTATTCTGAACGAAATTTTAATTGAAGGCAAAAATGTGTTAGTTCCTTTTTTGGAAGAAATCTTCAATAGGATTTTATCTAGTGGACATTTTCCGAAGTCGTGGTCGACAGCAATTATCGTTCCCGTTTTTAAGAAGGGAGATCCCTTACAGCCAACAAATTACAGAGGAATCAGCCTAGTGAGCAATTTAGCGAAACTTTTTACGTCCATTCTTAATACTAGACTATTACGTTGGTCCGAAACTTATGAATCTTTAACAGATGCTCAGTTTGGATTCCGTCCCGGCTACTCTACGATTGATGCAGTGTTCTGTTTGCAGTCTATTATTCAAAAGACTCTATGTGCTCGGAAACGACTGTACTGCTGTTTTGTGGACTATAAACAGGCGTTTGATTCAGTTTCGAGAATTAATTTATGGTTGAAGTTGTCAAATTTAGGCATCAGAGGAAAATGTCTTTCTATTATTAAATCTATGTATTCTAATGTTAAATCATGTGTCAGAGTTGATGGGTTTTATTCTGAAGAATTTAAATGTTCTACAGGTCTTATGCAAGGAGAAGTATTATCACCTATACTATTTTCGTTATACGTAAATGATTTTGAAATGGAATTTTTGAACAATGGTAATATTCCAGTTGAAGTTAAAGATTTGTCACTATTTTTATTGATGTATGCAGATGATATGATATTATTTTCTGAAAGTATAGAAGGTTTACAGAATATGTTAAATACTTTGTTTACTTATACACAAAAGTGGGATTTGACTGTGAATATCAACAAAACAAAAATAATTGTATTTAGAAATGGAGGTAGAGTAAAAGAAAATGAAGTATGGCATTTTAATGGTGAAATTGTTCAGTTAGTAGATGAATTTTGTTATTTAGGTGTATTATTGAATTATAATGGCAAATTTTCAAAGGCTGTTCAACATGTTAGTGAGCAAGGTAGAAAAGCTATGTTTGTATTGAAATCTAAGGTAAATTCATTATTTTTAAATATTACAACACATATTAAACTTTTTGATACCTATATATCTAGCATTTTGTGTTATGGTGCTGATATTTGGGGTCATCATAAAGCCCCTAAAATTGAAAAGGTGCATTTAGATTTTTGCAAAAACCTACTTGGTGTAAAGCAATGTACAACAAATGCCATGGTGTATTTTGAATTAGGAAGATACCCACTTATTTATCAGAGGTTATACTGTATTGTAAAATTTTGGTTTAAAATTTTATCATCCAAAAACTGTATTATTAAGAGTTGTTATTTATACCAGTTAGAAAACTTAGTTGATAATAAAAGTAGTTGGGTTTATCAGCTTAAACAATTGTTATGTCATTTAGGTTTACAAGATTTTTGGATCAACCAAGAAAATTTAGTATTAGAAAACAACATTTTACTTTTTGTAAAGGAAAGGATATATGATCAGGCTAAGCAATTTTTGTTTGAAATGCTTAATAGTTCACCAAAATGTTATTTATATAAGCATGTTGTTGATAATATATGTCTTCAAAAATATCTTACAAAACCCCTTATTTATAGAAAATTTCTTACTAAACTTCGATTGTCATCACACAATTTATTTGTTGAAACGGGACGTTATTATGGCATAGAAAGAGCTAACAGAAAATGTAATTTGTGTGTTTTAAATGTTATAGAAGATGAATATCATTTTGTGTTACAATGTCCTTGCTATTCTGATTTCAGAAAACAATATTTAAAGTCTTATTATTATAAGAAGCCATCTACATTTAAACTTGTCCAGTTATTGTCTACTGAAAATGTTAAAGAGCTGCGTAATCTATGTAAATTTATCTATCATGCATTTAATTTAAGGTCAACTTTAATTGTTTGAAATGTATCAATTTCTCAGATGTAACAAATTCAAATATTGACATTATTGTTCACTTTTTGTACACTGCTTAATATTGTATACTGATGAGCCTTGTTGCTTAAAGTAATAAAGAATTGAAAATTGATCTTTATTAATTAATTAATTTCGACTCACTTATGATGATTATTGATTAAGATTACATACATAATTCAATTAAAATTTATGACAGCTGTGGTGTTGCTGTTAATCACCTGTATTCTGTATAATCCTTTAATTGAATTATTAAAGCAATAAAAATAATTATGTAATCAAAATATGAAGTTTTCTCATGAAAATTATTCACCAGTTACTTTTATTACTTTAAATTATTTCAAAGAATTCTCTAAATATAAAATGTAGGTAATATATTTTTTAATATCTTCAGGGATTTTTTGTTTCTAACAAAAATCAACAATTTCTTTTATTCATATGTATGTATACAAAATACTAAAAAAAATATAAAAAATATCCGAAAGCTAAAAAAAAACAAGTTAAAACAAAAATACTTTAAAAAATAATAAGACTTAAAATAAATATGAATATAATTTAACAAGTTAACTGGATAATTGAATTTGTCCTGTAATCCAATTAAAATGATTGCAATGGATGAGATATCATAAAAGTTAATTATCCAATTTATAATTGATAATTGAATTACAATTAAAGTCAGGAGAATTATCTAGCTGTCATATACATGTATACTATATACGTAATGTATTGAGTATTAGCAACAACAAAATGAACTTTAAAACATAATATGAATAAAAAAAGACTCGAAATTTGGATCAAGAATTTATACAATTGCCCCTACAGTCTCTACATGGCCAGAAAACTGAACTGAACTGTATTTGACCCGATGTTTAGGCAGCCGCATGGTAGTTAGGATAAGGTTTGGTTTGCGAAAACGATATCGACAACGAAATTACAGCAATCTAATCGAAAAAGCAGTAGGAAGATCTGTCATTGTGCACGTGGTTTTATATTATAGTAAAACAAAAAAAATCATAATCTACCTATAATATTTTATTTCTTAGCCAAATATTCTAATTTCAACCAATTGAAGTGATTTTCTTAGTTTTTTTGATAAGTAACATTGGACCAATAATTTTGAATTTCAGTGCTCTATGGCTTCAAAATGTAGTTTTAACTATAAGAAACACAATTAACATGCTTTAACTCAAAGGTCTTCCCTAGATATGTATTGTTTTACGGACACGCTCTGGCAGACAATTAAAAGTGCTAAAACAACACTGGACATATTAGAAACAGTTAGGACCAATCACAGTATATACTTCAAATACAGTAAACAGACAATAGAAGAGTAAAGACCAATAATGAATGTGTTATTTATTGTAAGAAAAGGCATGGAAACTTTAAAATCTTAGCACTTACAAAACAAATATACATGATAAGTGAACATAATGTATGGCTTCGATGCTGGCCTGTGGTATAATAAATTTGGTAGACTTTTGTATGATTAGGTGGCATGTGGTACACAAACATGGTCTCATATTTACATAAATATAATTGATTAAAACCACAAATATTGATTTAAAATATTTATTTTTTCAGATATTTGTTTTATATTTCAATAAAATATATCATATTAAATCATAAATTGTATCAAAAAGGTAGCCTGTGGTATCAATAGACAGCCTGTGGCAGGTAAACATGGTCCAGCATGGATATAACTGAATAAAACCACTTATATTGATGTAATTTTTTTTGTCTATATGTCAATAAAATATATCATATTATATCGTAAAATTTTTTTAAAAGGTGGCCTGTGGTAGGCCTGTGGTGACCTGTGGTGGCCTGTGGTAGCATGTGGTGGCCTGTGGTAAAAAGACGCTCCCCTTTTGAGTTGTGTGCTACATGTGTATGATGTGAACTAATCACAATCACAGTTGACCTTGACATTAATTTGTGGTACATGTACTATCACGGTAAACAGTGTTAAATTGGTTGCAGAACAGTTTGGGTGTCTTACCAAAGACGAGCGACGAAGCAATAAGGAGGTAAACAGAAGGAACTTTAGTTGTAGACATCTTCTTTGACCAGGAAGTTGCTAAATTCTTGTAAATGGTCCGTATCCGGCACATAAATTCACGTGACAGCGAACAACCTTTTTTGTTTTTGTTTTGATGTAGCCAATAAATTTTCCATGTGTTTAAATGAGATCAAAGATTAATAAACAATTAGGTTTATGTGATTAACAGAGCAAATATACACAGAATATGCTAAATATATCGACTATGAGTTAGTTGTCCGTTAAGGATCATGTTGCGTTAAAAGTATGTTCGTTAATGAGTTAAAGAAATAAATTCTTGATAAAAATTGACGTATAAATGCTTGTAATAGAAGCAATATACATGTTTTTTTTTGCCTTATTAGAAATTAAAAGAAAATTTAATTGCTTAATTTAGGGAAAATTGAATAATTCATTTCAAGAAATATTAAGAATATAGGCAGGTAACGGTAACGGTAGGATTTATTTAACTAGTAATCAGTGTTTGAATGTGTACAAGTAATCAATGTTTGACTGTGTACTAGTAATCAGTGTTTGACTGTGTGCACATCATTGATGAATAAGTAATATATTAAGCTTCGAATAGCTTTTGGCCGACGACAAGATTAACGACCGTTTGGCCTATATAGGCCCTTGCTTGGTCGACATCCTTATAAATGTGGGAGACCAGCCCGATATTCCAAGCTTGAAATACGATGAAGCCTACAAGCTGAGACCATAATTAAAGAGCTCTTCGATATGATTTTCTCAGCTACGAGCAACGGTAGGTAAAGGCAAGATTTATTTAACATCGGTGAGTACACATCAGTGATGTGATTTGTACACAAGTCAAACAATTAACATATAAAGCTCTGGAGAGCTTTTGACCGACGGCAAGATTAACGACCGTTTGGCTAATATGAGGCCCTTGCATGTTCGCCAGGTTTGTGTGGGAGGAAAGCCCGATATTCCAAGCTGGAAAATCGGTGAAACCCACGAGCAACGGTAGGTGACAGGAAACCTTGACACGTGTGGGGCTCGAACCGACAGAGGTGCCAACCTGTGATTTAAAGTCCAGTGCCTTAACCACTGGACCACCGCGCTCCCTGTAGGTATCTGAAAACCTTGACATGTGCGATGTGGGGCTCGAATCCACAGATGTGTCGACCCTTGATTTAAAGTCTAGTACCAAAGGCGGATTTAGGACCGGTGTGCTTGGTGCGCACCCTCCCGTTTTGCAGGAAAATTCGGTTAGGAACTGTATGAAACAAGAGCTAGGTCCCAGAAGATATTTTTGACTTGCGCACCCTCACGTTCGAAAATTCTGGATCCGCCACCGAGTACCTTAATTACTCGGCCACCATTCTCTTCGGAATTGCGTTGATCAAAACCAAATATTTATTGGTTAAAAAAATATTGCCTATAAATTATTGAAAGCATGACCAACATATATATGCCATTAAAATGCAATTTTATAACATATTTATGTAACAGTTGTTTGACAATATCGAGGATAAATTTTGCTCAATTTTTTTTTCTAGCCTTTAGAGTAAAGATGCTGGCTGTTACTTCACTAAAACATTTAAGGAGATTACCACTGACAAAGTAAGTATGCACTTGTAAAAAAAATAGCATGCATTTTTAAATAATGATGTTCCTTCAGACAGTAACATTGTCTATTTCTTATTAGACAACCCTTTAAACGTAAACAGTGTTATTGAACAATATAATGCACTGTAAGATGAATTATCAACAAGGATCAGTTTGCACGTGCAGTGATCACATTATCTTACAAGTCGCTAATAAATAATTGACAAACAGGTGCTCGGTGGAAGTCATAGTATTTAAGATATTCAACAGGATGTTCATAAATATGTCCAGATTCAATAAATTCATCACTGACTTTTGAAGCTTATGTTATTATTGCAACCTTAAGTTACTTTGTTCGTATTCTCTTTGTTTTGCATTTTTATTGACATTGGCACTCATAGAACGTTATCTGTGCTCTCATAATGTTATCTATGCTCTTTCATGTACAATTCGATTGATGGATAGAGGTTCTCTGGTGAATCTATTGTAAGACAAAGTTCTAAATTACATCGATAGAGCACTGGTGAAATTCTTGTTTTGAGAAAAGCACAGAGCTTATCTTCTAAGAGTGAAATAAAAAATAAACAAGTTCTTCCAGTGAACGGACATGTCTTTGATTACCTATATTTATGACTCGAATGCATATAGAGATTAAACAACCAATGTAAAAATGGTCAATTTAAATCTGTGACAGCTGTGCAAAAAACTAATGACTCTAGATGTTCAAGTTGCCTTTGAAAAATCTCCCCTTAAGGCAGACCTTATTACTTTTTATCAGCAAAACAACAAAGGTGTGAAAGGGGAAGATGAACACAGGCAGCTAAATAGTCAGGTTCTCCGTTTTGCCTTCAGAAATAAAATTTATACTTTGTGACGGTCACACACATTACTTTAGTGCCAGTTTCATTGCTTTTGGTTATTCTTTTTGTTTTTTCTTTTTGTTTATCATTGTGTAAGTCGCTGTTGTTAGTTAAAAAAAATTGTAAAAAAAATAATGATTTTTCGCAGGTTATTTCCACTAGGGTTAGACCAAAGTACAAGGACGTACTGTGTTCAAACACGACGATATATGGGAGATTTGGAACATTTATTTTTTAACGGCAAAAAACTAATTCCAAGTATGATGAATATCGAATGTACACGTATAGTTGAAAAGTTTCACATCGAACTCGCTTTAGAAAAACTTGCACTTTCCCATCCAATGTTAAGAATGGTTATACGAAAGGATAAAAATGGACCGTACTTTGAAGAGAACGACAATATAACAATTCCGTTATATACGTGTGAAACAGATGATCTTTACAGAGTTGCACAAGAACAATACATCCGCCATTTTGAAGATGGCCGCTCTGAAATGTGGAGATTCAACCTGTTGCAAAGTGAATGTAATACAAATCTCCAGTGTGTGTTTTCATTTCATCATTGTGCATTTGACTGGCCTTATAGCTATTTTGTAATCATGGAATTTCTGCAGAGATTGAAAGACGTACAAAGAGGACAAGTTGAAGTGGCCAAAATCTACCCATCTTACACATGGCAACCCAATTGTGAACAATTAGAAAACTTAAAATTTCAATCTAAGAAACCGCCAACAGAAATTCAATGCAACCTAAGAACAACTCAAACAGCTATATCTGCACTGGATGCATATGAACATTACTTTAGTGAGGAAATTGATAATCTATCAACTACTTCGAAGGTTATAGCAGCTTTCGAAAATACAACTTTTGACAAGGAGATAACACAGAAATATTCCATGCAATCCAAAGCCCGAAACATTTCAAACACATCAGCAGTATCGTCCGCTTTGGTTGTTTCGTTTGCAAAACTTCTACAGACAAAAGGGTGCAACGAGAAAATAAACGTAGAGTTTGCCTTCTGGACAAATCTTCGACGTTACATGGATATACCGGAATTTTACACCGGCATTCCAGTGGTCCCTTGTTCAGTTTCTGTTCTTGTGGATACTAGTAAAAACTCACTTGAAAATGATTACTGGGAAATCGCTGGAAATATTAACAACCAAATCGCCGAAATCATTAATAGTAAGGATCCAATCAGAGTGTTGCACGAAGACATCCCGAGATGGTTGAGAGGAGAAAGAAAAAGGGGGAAATCTCAAAACGCCTTCACTTTATCTAATGTTGAAAATGTGAGTCTCTCTCCTGAACTTCAAAAGTTCTTTAGATATAACAAATTTAAAGTTATTGCTGATGTCGATAAAGATTATTCTCCAATATTTCTGACTCTAACGTCCATTCTGGATGGCTGTCTGCGAATGGGATCAGCATATACGTCAACTTATACTTCAGAGGAAACAGCAAAAACCTTCATGTCAATTAACAGACATGTCCTTAACTGTGTATATAGTTGAAAAACAATTTTTACAAGATGTAAAACACTAGAGATATCAAGAAAGTATTTTGTAATATTGTAGAGGGGGCTAAATTAAGTTCAACTTGTTGCATTTTCAATGTACATTATGCATTATATCTGTTTGTATAGCTTAATTAGGATTGCAAAGTAGCTTACACCGCCGATAACCTACTATTTACCATTTACAAGAATGAATAATGACGTTTCATCAAATGTAATTAAATTATTTAAAAAAATATATGCCTTTTTACAAGTACAAAATGTACGACTAATCAATTCTAAAAGGCAAATATAAAAAAATCCCAGAAATATCGTTTAATAATTGAGAATTACATAATACAGATGCACAGAAGCATAGAACGTCACACCTCACCGACAAACGAGATCAACAAACAACCTCATGAACCTAAGTTAAGGGTAAGCAGTCCCTGTCTGCTACAACGAATGCGCTGTAGGATTAATTGCATCCGATTCAGGAAGAAGAGTTACAAGTTTTACCATCTTTATTCGCCTTGATTTTATAAAAAAAATTCGTTAATGTCTAATTGACTTTATAAATGAACAATTCATGAATGCCATATCAGGAATATTATAATTCACATTTAAATGGTGGGTAACTTAAGTTGGAAGCGCTCTTTTTAGTACACAGTGATCAACTTGAACCAATCTCCATCCAAAATTATCGCATTAAAACCCCTGTTTCAGACTCAATGTAAAAACAGATCCAATTGTAGGTTCACTACCTATCCTGTTGGGACACGACAAGGTTAAGATGTCCCTGGTTGCAGCACGTTGGTTAATAAGCTCTTCTTAAAAAAGTAGAAAATTAAGTAGATCTAAAATTGTTGTGTTAATTATGCGTTTCATGTATATTCATGAATAGAGAATACTAATAAAACATAGATCAAAGGTGTGGTGTGCTCCTATGAATTGCTTTTGACACAGTTATTTAGGTTGAAACCTTTGAGGGTCAAATGTATGGCACGCCATATTTATATTTATTCCTCTTTAAAGATATCTCATAAAATTTATAAGATATCTCGTATACTTTATAAGATATCTTATTAAATATATAAGATATCTCATGATATAAATGGAAGTTTATAAGATATCTTATAAAACATATGAGATATCTTATAAAACATATCAGATATCTTATAAAACAAATAAGATATCTTATAAAACATATAAGATATCTCATAAAGTTTATAAGATATCTTATAAAGATTATTAGATATCTCATATAAAATAATTTATAAGATATCTTATAAAACTAATAAGATATCTTATAAAGTTTATAAGATATCTCATAAAGTTTATTAGATATCTTATATATTTTATGAGATATCTTATAAGTTATTTTTTATAAGATATCTCATAAAGTTTACGAGATATCTTATAAACTTTACGAGATATCTTATAAACTTTATAAGATATCTTATAACTTTTATTAGATATCTTATAAATTATTTTATATAAGATATCTCATAATCTTTATAAGATATCTAATAAACTTTATGAGATATCTTATATGTTTTATAAGATATCTTATATGTTTTATAAGATATCTTATATGTTTTATGAGATATCTTATATGTTTTATAAGATATCTTATAAATTCCCATTTATATGAGATATCTTATATATTTAATAAGATATCTTATAAAGTATATGAGATATCTTATAAACTTTATAAGATATCTTATATTTTTATAAGGCCTCTTTAAAGATATCTCATAAAAATTATAAGATATCTCATATACTTTATAAGATATCTCATAAAGTTTATAAGATATCTGATAAACTTTATAAGATATCTGATAAACTTTATAAGATATCTTATAAAAAATAATTTATAAGATATCTCATATACTTTATAAGATATCCTATAAACATTATGAGATATCTTAATTGTGTTTAGTAGATATCTCATTTCTTTTAAAGATATCTTATATAGTAAATAAGATATCTTATAAAATTTATAAGATATCTCATAAAGTTTATAAGATATCTTATAAAGTATATGAGATATCTTATAAATTATTTTTTTATAAGATATCTCATAAAGTTTATAAGATATCTTATAAAGTTTATAAGATATCTTATAAACTTTATGAGATATCTTATAAACATTGTGTTTAGTAGATATCTCATTTTCTTTTAAAGATATCTTATATAGTAAATAAGATATCTTATAAAATTTATAAGATATCTCATAAAGTTTATAAGATATCTTATAAAGTATATGAGATATCTTATAAATTATTTTTTATAAGATATCTCATAAAGTTTATAAGATATCTTATAAAGTTTATAAGATATCTTATAAAGTTTATAAGATATCTTATAAACTTTATGAGATATCTTATAAAGTATATGAGATATCTTATAAAGTTTATGAGATATCTATAAAGAGGAATAAATGTAAAAACGGCTTGCCATACAAATGTCAATGTCAAATTAGGTTATGGATATAAAATGTTCTTTCAACTTGGTCACATGTGTTCCGATTATGGCTGAAAAAATCACCGATGGGACAATTGGCAGATAATAATCAATCCATCAATAAAATGTTCTTCCTTCTTAACCAACCTAGCCTTGTCATGCTCCGTGAGTCCAATCTATCACACTGACAGACGCTCCCTCCGGTGATAGATTGGTCAATGTTGATAGACGCTTCCTCTGGTGATAGATTGGTCAGTGTTGATAGACGCTCCCTCTTGTGATAGATTGGTCAGTGCTGATAGGCGCTTCCTCTGGTGACAGGTTGGTCAGTGTTGGTAATAGATTGGTCAAGTGTTGATAGACACTCCCTCTGGTGATAGATTGGTCAGTGTTGATAGACGCTCCCTCTGGTGACAGATTATTCAGTGTTGACAGACGCTCCCTTTGGTGATAGATTGGTCGGTGTTGATAGACGCTCCTTCTGGTGATAGATTGGCCAGTGTTGATAGACGGTCATAGACGCTCTTTCTGGTGAAAGATTGGTCAGTGTTGATAGACGCTCCCTCTAGTGATATATTGGTCAGTGTTGATTGACGCTCCCTCTGGTGACAGATTGGTCAGTTTTGATAGACGCTCCATCTTGTGACAGATTAGTCAGTTTTGATAGACTCTTCCACTTGGAAATAGATTGGTCAGTGTTGATAGACGCTCCCTCTGGCGATAGATTGGTCAGTGTTGATAGGCGCTTCCTCTGGTGACAGGTTGGTCAGTGTTGATAGACGCTCCCTCTGGCGATAGATTGGTCAGTTTTGATAGGCGCTTCCTCTTGTGACAGGTTGGTCAATGTTGATAGACGCTCCCTCTGGTGATAGATTGGTCAGTGTTGATAGACGCTCCCTTTGGTGATAGATTGGTCAGTGTTGATAGACGCTCCCTTTGGTGATAGATTGGTAAGTGTTGATAGACACTTCCTCTGATGATAGATTGGTCAGCGTCGACAGACGCATCTTCGGTGACATGTTGGTCAGTGTTGATAGACACTCCCTCTGGTGACAGGTTGGCCAGTGTTGATAGACGCTCCCTCTTGTGATAGATTAGTCAGTGTTAACAGACGCTCCATTTGGTGATAGATTGGTCAGTGTTGATAGACGCTCCTTCTTGTGATAGATTGGTCAGTGTTGACAGACGCTCCCTCTGGTAATATATTTGTCACTGTTGATGGACGCTCCTTCTGGTGATAGATTGGTCAGTGTTGATAGACGGTCATAGACGCTCCTTCTGGTGATAGATTGGTCAGTGTTGACAGACGTTCCTCTGGTGACAGATTGGTCAGTGTTGATAGACGCTCCTTATTGTGACAGATTAGTCAGTGTTGATAGACTCTCTCACTTGGTAATATATTGGTCAGTGTTGATAGACTCTCTCACTTGGTAATATATTGGTCAGTGTTGATAGACGCTCCTTCTGGTGACAGGTTGGTCAGTGTTGATAGACGCTCCCTCTGGCGATAGATTGGATAGTGTTGACAGACGCATCTTCGGTGACATGTTGGTCAGTGTTGATAGACACTCCCTCTGGTGACAGGTTGGCCAGTGTTGATAGACGTTCCCTCTTGTGATAGATTGGTCAGTGTTGATAGACGCTCCCTCTTGTGATAGATTGGTCAGTGTTGACAGACGCTCTCTTTGGTGATATATTGGTCAGTGTTGATAGACGCTCCCTCTTGTGATAAATTGGTCAGTGTTGATAGACGCTCCCTCCCCTCTGGTGACAGATGAGTCATTGTTGACAGACGCTCCCTCTGGTGATAGATTGGTCAGTGTTGAAAGACGCTCCCTCTGGCGATAGATTGGTTAGTGTTGACAGACGCATCTTCGGTGACATGTTGGTCAGTGTTGATAGACACTCCCTCTGGTGACAGGTTGGCCAGTGTTGATAGACGCTCCCTCTTGTGATAGATTAGTCAGTGTTAACAGACGCTCCATCTGGTGAACGATTGATCAGTGTTGATAGACGCTCCTTCTGGTGATAGATTGGTCAGTGTTGATAGACGTTCCCTCTTGTGATAGATTGGTCAGTGCTGATAGGCGCTTCCTCTGGTGACAGGTTGGTCAGTGTTGGTAATAGATTGGTCGTGTTGATAGACGCTCTCTCTGGTGATAGATTGGTCGGTGTTTCGCTCCCTCTGGTGGTAGATTGCCGTACGTTGTCATGCGTAAAAAAACCGTTCGAGTTTCCGGACAATCTATAAGATTTTCACCTTATTATCCCTAATTGTCTTCAGTACCGTGTTGTGTTTTGTGTTACTACGAGACCATAAGGTCGGATTGGATGAGTAGGTTTGTCGCGCCAAATGAAATGCCCCATGGTACCAAGTCATGACCATAGCGAATTTGCGATCTATAATTTATCCAGTATGTCTTCCATATTTTGTCTTTTCTCTCGAACTCAATGCAAGTTCGGTGATTTTGTTGTTACCTGTTTATCTATTGATCATCTGGTGTTACGTAGTACAACTCATTTACATTCTGTTTTTAGAAAGAACGCTAGTAATATAAGTTTTAATATAATACCACTATGAATTATTAGTGCCCTGCATCGAAGACGCAGTCGCCCTATAGTTTTCGCTTTGTTCGTCGGTGTGTCCGTCAACATATTTTTTGTGAACGCTGAAACTCATGCAAAACCTAAAAGGAATACACTCCCCAAAGGTCATAAAATAATAAAGTTCAAGATTAAAACATTTTTTTCATGTATATGTGTTCATCTTTTGAGTCTACACATAACATACAAAACTAGTTATTGGATTTTATAGGCCCAACTTTATAAATGATATTGAAAGGGCAATTCTACGGATTTATTACGTATAGTAGCTATTCTAGGAACTACATTTTTATATGTCGTGAAAATGGGTTGAATAAACTTTTTTGGAAAAAACTTTTTTTGCCGATAGAGTCCCCCTCCTTTTAGAGATTTCATATAAAACTTGTTCGGACGTGCGGCTGGAATTTTAGAAACATTACCATTGTTATCCCTTATAGACTTAATTCTATACCCATACCATACACTGGTAATATAAAACAAGAGGCTCCCAGGAGCCTGAATCGCTCACCTGACAAATGTGCCTGAAGTAAAGGTTATAAGGCAAAATCTATTTAACGTTGAAATGGTCATAAGATTAATAAGGGGGTCATCTGACAATATGGTGGATCTAAAGGTGCTGATCACTTTTGTTCTCAATCAAAATCTAAAAATCTGTCACCCTTTTTGAGTTATTTGCAAAAAAATGCAGTTTAACCTAATGTTCTATTTTAAGCCACAGCGGCCATGTTTTGCAACCAATCAAAAATCCCCACTTCAGTTCTATACACCTAATAATAATAAGCAATAATACCAAGTTTGGTTCCATTTGGACTTAAAGTGTCAGAGGAGTTAACGTTTTCAATGTAATGAGGAAATGCTGTTAAAATGCTAAATTTTGACGTTCTAAGGGCAATAACTCCTAAAAGGAAAGGTCCTACAACGTTGACCCTATTACATATTTTGTAGATCTTGATGTGCTTAACAATATGCAATTTAAATTTCTCAAATATCTTGTATAGTTTTCATGATATTGAGCTAAACAGTTGCAAAATTTGCAAAAAATCCACAAAAAGGGCAATAACTCCTACATGGGTTGTTGGATTTTCTTCAAAATTTCAGAGCTGGTAGATCTTGAGGTGCTGATCACTTTTGTTCCCAATCAAAATTTTGAAATCTGTCACCGTTTTAGAGTTATTTGCAAAAAACTGCCATTTACCCCTATGTTCTATTTTTAGCCACAGGGGCCATGTTTTACGACCAATCACAAATCCCCACATCAGTTCTATACACCTAATGCTAATAAACAACTATACCAAGTTTGGTTCCATTTGGACTTAAAGTGTCAGAGGAGTTAACGTTTTCAATGTAATGAGGAAATGCAGTTAAAATGCTAAATTTTGACGTTCTAAGGGCAATAACTCCTAAAAGGAAAGGTCCTACAACGTTGACCCTGTTACATATTTTGTAGATCTTGATGTGCTTAACAATATGCAATTTAAAATTCTCAAATATCTAGTATAGTTTTCAAGATATTGAGCTAAACAGGTGCAAAATTTGCAAAAAATCCACAAAAAGGGCAATAACTCCTACATGGGTTGTTGGATTTTCTTCAAAATTTCAGGGTAGGTAGATCTTGAGGTGCTGATCACTTTTATCCTTGCCAGAATTTTGATATCTGTAGCCGTTTTTGAGTTATTTGCAAAAAACTGCATTTTACCCCTATGTTCTATTTTTAGCCATGGCGGCCATGTTTTACGACCAATCAAAAATCCCCACATCAATTCTATACACCTTATGCTAATAAACAACTATACCAAGTTTGGTTCCATTTGGACTTAAAGTGTCAGAGGAGTTAACGTTTTCAATGTAATGAGGAAATGCTGTTAAAATGCTAAATTTTGACGTTCTAAGGGCAATAACTCCTAAAAGGAAAGGTCCTACAACGTTGACCCTATTACATATTTTGTAGATCTTGATGTGCTTAACAATATGCAATTTAAATTTCTCAAATATCTTGTATAGTTTTCATGATATTGAGCTAAACAGTTGCAAAATTTGCAAAAAATCCACAAAAAGGGCAATAACTCCTACATGGGTTGTTGGATTTTCTTCAAAATTTCAGAGCTGGTAGATCTTGAGGTGCTGATCACTTTTGTTCCCAATCAAAATTTTGAAATCTGTCACCGTTTTAGAGTTATTTGCAAAAAACTGCCATTTACCCCTATGTTCTATTTTTAGCCACAGGGGCCATGTTTTACGACCAATCACAAATCCCCACATCAGTTCTATACACCTAATGCTAATAAACAACTATACCAAGTTTGGTTCCATTTGGACTTAAAGTGTCAGAGGAGTTAACGTTTTCAATGTAATGAGGAAATGCAGTTAAAATGCTAAATTTTGACGTTCTAAGGGCAATAACTCCTAAAAGGAAAGGTCCTACAACGTTGACCCTGTTACATATTTTGTAGATCTTGATGTGCTTAACAATATGCAATTTAAAATTCTCAAATATCTAGTATAGTTTTCAAGATATTGAGCTAAACAGGTGCAAAATTTGCAAAAAATCCACAAAAAGGGCAATAACTCCTACATGGGTTGTTGGATTTTCTTCAAAATTTCAGGGTAGGTAGATCTTGAGGTGCTGATCACTTTTATCCTTGCCAGAATTTTGATATCTGTAGCCGTTTTTGAGTTATTTGCAAAAAACTGCATTTTACCCCTATGTTCTATTTTTAGCCATGGCGGCCATGTTTTACGACAAATCAAAAATCCCCACATCAGTTCTAAGCACCGAATGCTAATGAACAACCATACCAAGTTTGGTAGCAATTGGACTTATGGTGTCAGAGGAGTTAACGTTTTAAAAAGTTTACGGACGACGGACGGACGACGGACGGACGACGGACGCCAAGTGATGACAATAGCTCACATGACCCTTCGGGTCAGGTGAGCTAAAAACGGTTAATTTGGTTATGCTGTATATCGATATTCCAATGAGTAACCTCTCATCAGCAGCATTTGAACCAAAACATTTGAAGGTAAAAAAAAAAAACCAAAGAGTAATGAATGAAATGTACTCAAAGCCAAAAGTTTCTAATAGGTAAGCCAGCATCCAGCACCAATATATAGAAAGTTAACCACCCCTGGGCTCATCCTGGCTTTCTCAGTATTATAGTTGTTAGTATCGTGGAAAATATGGCGTTATGACCGACCAAAATATCCGGAATATATGCTAAACTAGTATAAAGAGTAAGCTTACTTTAATGTTGTTAAAAAATGTTAAAAACTCCCCGGAGTAAGCATAACACTGCACAGACGACAGCAATAAGTTGAACCGACAATTGTCGATGTCTAATTCGCTATTTTATCTAGTATGATCTGCTTTGTAGGTTCAACACAAAACAATACTCTAATAACCAAGGATATGGAACATCTATCAAACGTCGAATGGGCGGACTCGAACATCTCTTTTACATGGATAAAAAACTTGTACCAAATATGTTTGAAATACGATGTACCCAAGAGTATCCAATACAACATATTCAAAGTGCCCTTCGGCTAGTGGTAGAGCGTCACCCTATTTTGCGCATGGAGGTGATTGAAGAGGTAGGTTGTAACTATATTCAAGAAATTCAAAATAAGGAAGTTAATGTTAACGTGTATGAAAATATGAGTCTACTTGACATGACAAAGGTTCAGTTTCACCGCCATTTTGAAAAAGGTGCCGACTTATGGAGATTCAATATTTTATGTGACCACTCAGGAAGAGACCGTATCCTCAGGTTAGCTTGGACTATGAACCACTGTCTTTTTGACTACCAGTATAGTAGTTTGCTACTAAACGAGTTTCTTGGCACTTTACAGAATGACCAACAAGGCATTATACCGTGGAATGGGCTTCATCCAACGTGTGAAGAAATATTGATCTCTGAATACGAGTCATCGTCACAGGACGCTTACAGGAGTTCAACTATCCATTCAAATGTGAAAACTAGTCTTGAAGCTTACGAAAATTATTATGAAGACGAAATTCGCTCACTGTCGAAGAACCAAAAGGTGATTTCTCCAATGGAAACCATAGTTTTTGACCGTCAAACTACTGACGAACTTTTATTGCGTTGTAGGAAAGAAAAAATCCAGTTAAATTCGGCCATTTTGGCAGCTTCCGTTTTATCCTTCAGTAAACTTCTGCAGTATAAAGGCTGCAATGAACCCGTTAAGTTTGAGGTAGTTTTCATGACAAACCTACGACGCTATATGAATAATGCTTTCAAAGAGTTCCATGGAATGGGTGTAGTTCCATGTCCGATATCGATCATTCTAAATCCGGCAGCGGTGTCCCAAGATTCTTTTTGGGGTATTGCTGGAGATATAAATGAGCTTGTGTTTTCAGCCCTTGAAAATAAACTACCACTCAAAATTCTATTTGAAGATATACCAAGATGGATCACTGGAGCTAGAAAAAGCGGTAAATCCAACAACGTTATAACAGTGTCTCATTTACATCATATTGGCATACTACCTCCAGAACTACGAACAAATTTTAATGTTATCAAACACGAATTTACCTCGGATGTACGTTTAGATTATGCTCCTATATTTCTGACATGTTCATATATAATACACGGATGTCTTGGGATCAGATCTATTCACACATCAACATACACCTCTACGGAAACTGCTCAGTGCTATTCAAAAGGGTTGAAATCCATAATACAAGTAAATAATATTTAACAAATTCATAACACAGAATTAGAAAAATGTTTTGCCTTCTTTCATAAAATTAGCTCTGCACTTTGACTTGAATATTAAAAAGACTGAGTGCATGGAGTTAGCCCCTAATTGTATGTATAATGAAAGAACCTTAGTAAGCACACTTACATACCCCACACGTTCTGCTATTGGACTATAAAAATTAACCTTGAGCTCGTATATTTTTTGGCGAATTAAAAAAAAAACAGACACAGCTACATATGTTATACTTCTCGCATACCAAGTTTCATTAAATTCTGGTTTGTCGTTAAAGAAGAGTTGCCTTCACAAACTGTGATCAGGATTTTCTGCAAATTTCTATGTCCAAAGGGCCATAACTCCAACAAAAATTTGCGGATAAAAAATCCTGGTGATTTGCACAACTACATATGTAATACTTCTTGCATACCAAGTTTCGATAAATTCTGTTTAGTAGTATCAGAGGAGTTGTGTTCACAAACTGTGATAATGATTTTCTGCCAATTTCTATGTCCAAAGGGCCATAACTCCCACAAAAATTTGCGGATAAAAAATCCTGGTGATTTGCACAACTACATATGTTGTGCTTCTTGTATATCAAGTTTCGTTAAATTCTGTTCATTTGTTGAAGAGGAGTTGAGTTCACAAACTATGATCAGGATTTTTTGCAATTTTCAGTAAGTCCATAGGGCCACAACTCCCACAAAAAATTGTAAATAAAAAAAATCCTGGTAATATTTAAATTGTTTAAAACATCAGGTTTCTTTCCTTGTAATGCACATGGTCGATATCCTCGGTACTGGATTTGGCTTCCTTGTTCGAACGTTTTGGTTTTGAGACCTTTCGTTTTCAACAGTTTTGGAATTTGACCTTCCAATGTTTTGATTCAAATGCTACTGATGAGAGGTTACTCCTTGAAATATCGATAAATAGCATATCCAAATTAACCGTTTATTCCGCGTTTTGGTATTTGTAATTTTCAATGCACAACTGCATTATGGTGTACTTCTTGCATACTAATTAAGTTTCGTCAACTTCTGGTTAGTAGTTTAGAGGAGTTGCGTCCACAAACTGTGATCAGGATTTTCTGCAAATTTCTATGTCCAAAGGGCCATAACTTCCACAAAAAATTGTGAATAAAAAAAAATCCTTTAATAATAATACAGAAACGATTTCACACTGGCTCACATTTTATCTAACAGGGACTTTTTTATATGTTCAATCATTATAAATTGTTTCAGCGCATTCTCTTTGGACATAGTTATTTCAAACTTGAATTTGAATGCTTTAGTTGGAAATTGAGATACATAGCTTGATTATTATACCATGATCATACCATGGTGGGGTAATTTTAATGTTATGATATTGACAGTCCGTGTCGGTAAGACTCCTTACAATTTTAATGTTATGATATTGACAGTCCGTGTCGGTAAGACTCCTTACAATTTTAATGTTATGATATTGACAGTCCGTGTCGGTAAGACTCCTTACAATTTTAATGTTATGATATTGACAGTCCGTGTCGGTAAGACTCCTTACAATTTTAATGTTATGATATTGACAGTCCGTGTCGGTAAGACTCCTTACAATTTTAATGTTATGATATTGACAGTCCGTGTCGGTAAGACTCCTTACAATTTTAATGTTATGATATTGACAGTCCGTGTCGGTAAGACTCCTTACAATTTTAATGTTATGATATTGACAGTCCGTGTCGGTAAGACTCCTTACATGATTAAAGTAAGTTAACATAAACTGCACTTTTTAAATGTGCACTGAACTTCTTGGCATTATTCAAGGTTTTATCTGTTTTATAGTTTAAAACTACTTTCTTTGTAAAACAACACGTCTCTGCTGTATTTTTGAGCGCTATTTTCTAAAAATTCAATATTTAACGTAATATTCAGTACTTATTATATGATCTTCTATAATGGTAGGTAGCTAGACCAACGTTGGTTGAACTATTAAAGTGCTAAACTTGCCTCCTGGCTAATATCCGAAAATAGCCTTCCTTCGGGGTCACCGGGTATAAATATGAAGTTATATAGATTTTTCCACAGAATCCCAGACTATCAAAGTACTTTCTTTAAGAATGGCATGTGTCGTGTCAGTTAACTGCTTTGCCATTAACAATGCCTTTTCAAAATTTTTGAACATGAAATTTGAAAAACAACTCAAGTAAAATCATATTGATTTAAAAACGTTCTGAGCTATTTTGCCTTTTTAAGAAACGAATGCATCTGAGCCAAAAAAAAAAAAAAAGAAAAGATAAAATTTAAGAAAAATTGACCCTTGTCACAAATTCATACAATTAGAAAACAGGTACAGACAAGTAGTCTGTGAAAACCATATTATACGCATATTACAGATGGTTCAAAAGAAGTCCTCCATGTTTCGATCTTTCTACATTAAAAGACAACTTTATGTAATTGCCTTGAATAAATTGTATCTGACGTGCCTTTCGTCTTAGACGTCACGCACTATCCACAAGTCTAATTAAGTTCTCAAAGCAAGGTTACAACAAATGTCCAGGATGACCTTTGAACTGCATGATGTATAACACAACGAAGTAGCCTTTACTTTGTACATTATCTGATAAAATGGTGATTAATGGCACAAAACCCTTATCTGAAATGGCCATCAAACATAAACACTCCATGGTTGATTGACACAAGTGGGAAAGTGCACGGGATATAATGAAAATTCTCTTTTAGATAATTTTTCAAATCTCCATTAATGTTGTTATTGCCTAGGTTATACGTGTTATAGTAAGAATTTGGCAACATTGATTTCAGGTAAAAAGTCTAAAACATGAAAATTGCAGGCAATAAGTAAATGACTAGGCATAACTAGCTTGTTGCCTAGGAACTAGGCTTGATTCTTGTATTTGATTTTGTAGTTTCCATCCCTGTCAAATAAAGATGTCAATATTGATTTAACAGGAGGATATATAATCTGTGCACATATTTCTCATAGTGCCCTTTCCACAATATAACCCCGTTCTTAAAAGACATTAAGAGATGAAATTTTGCAGATTTTTCATGTTAATTTGATCTTTTGACGCTGCATCGTCTTTTATTACAATTGAGGACTTTATGAACGCTTACTTTAGTAATTCTATATTAAATATTGATGGTTATATATTCGTGCTCGTTCATAAAAAAAAATATATAATACTATGGATAACTTTCGGTCTAGTATAAAACCTTACCCGGAGATATAAAATGACAGGAAGTCGTAATTGTGTCTTTCAGTTCAAGACCCCGTGACATTGCATGGCGCCTTTTAATTGCAAACGGTTCTATAGTTTGATCAACAAATTTGCATTTTCCAAATTATTTTGGTTATAATTAGTACTTTTATCATATCAGCTTGCGTATAACACAAGATGTTGTATCTAAAGATGATAAAAATGGTATAATTAAAAGCATTTTAAGAGCACCCAGCACTGTGATGCACTAAGCCCACAGAGCGACTTGAATGTGTGCCGTAAATGGTAAAATGGAAGAAGCACTGTCTTGGCTGCAATGGTCGTGTGGTAATATGGAAAACCTGATCGAAAACGATAGCTGCACCGGGTTTAGAAAATTGCATATTCCTCGTACAGTAGAGAGTATTGCTGTAGGTTTCGGTAAGAGTAGTACCTGAAGGATCCCCTGCAGTAGGCTAAATTCTCGATCTCACCTAGTACTTAAATTTTACAGCGGTACATTTGTGCTGCTTTGAGATTAAAGTAATAAACCGCTCGTGGAGACAACGGTGCTGAATTGATTCATCAAAGAATTATTTACATAGTCAGAGGTGACAAAATATTTTTTAGAGAAAAGTCCTTCCTACTTTCATATCCATGAAACAAAAATAAAACAAATTAGTCATATAATAAAAGTTATAACAAGGATATATTTTCATCGGGTCTTACTGAGGGCAATGTTCAATCACACTGCATATGTTACTGAAGTTATATTTTGTATAATTTGTGAATATGTTTATTGTATTGCCTGATCCTAATGTAATAAGATCATTTTTGAGTGTTTGCTATTTTCAAGTGATTTTTTTTAAGTCATGCATGTATTTATAATAAATCATATAATTATATTTATACCTTTTTGATAGAGACGATTACATTAGTATTGTTAAGATATGTGTATCTTAAATCCAAAATCACCAAGCAGGTAAATGAACAAGAGTTAACACTAAAGTATGTCTCGCCTGCCGGCACCATCAGAAACAATATTTTTATCTTACTTCCACTATATTTCGAATTTATAAGGATTTTCTGAGATCAAAAGGTGTTTATAAAACTTAAATATTACTAATATGAATAATTTTTGTATCTTCCAATTTTCCAATTTTGGACATTGAAGAAGAAAACAAACTTCATCTTCAACTTTATTGTTACAAAGTTTAGCAACCGTGCCTGATACGTAGCAAATCAAGGAATCTTTATTAATTGCAAATGGTTCTCAAATTTGAAACTTAATGAGTGTTTTCCAAAAATATTTGGACTTAACAGTGTTTTCTTTTATCATATCAGCTTGCGCATAACACAAGAGGTTGTATCTATATATGATGTTTTGATAAAACTGTATCATTAAAAGCATCTTAAGGGCACTCAGCACCCGATAATAAGTCGAGGCTCATAGAGCGACTGGTATGTGTGCCGAAAATGGCAAAATGGGATACGTAAAAACTTGTTGCTAACTATAGTGGTGCACCGTGTCGGAAAAATTGCTTTACCCGGGACGGAAAATTGATCGGCAGGTCTCGGTAAGAGTTTTTTCCCGCAAGATCCCTTAATTGCAGTTCGTAGGCTAAATTCCCGTTCTATCATTTTTTTTTAATTTACAGTGGTACATCTGTGCTGCTTGGGAGTAAAGAAATAACTTAGCTAACATAACCTCTCGTGGAGACAACGGTGTTGAATTGATTCATCAAAAAATTATTGACAGTGTCTGAGCCTTTTACGTGACCAGTGCTGGCTGCTCGCCGTTTTGCAATTGGTCCAAGATAAAAAAAATATTATGCATACAATTCAAAGACAATCCTTATTAAATATGTAGACAACGACCCGTTTCTTAATCAAAACAAACAAACAAACAAATAAAAACACGAGTCCTACATAAGTTTTGTCGGAGATTCCTGGCTTAGGACAAGCACATATAAAATATGGTGAGGTTGTTGAGGTGTTTCCATGGTACAGCAGGTGGAAAATTTACATAATATTTCTCTCTCTCTCTGTTTTATTACAACTAAGAAAATCTATTTTAAAATATACTGATGGAAAAATAAACTGTGCATCACTTTGAAAAATCACAAATTTAACGTTTTATTTAGTATTTCACATTTTATCACAAAAGTATTGCAAAATCATTTTTCTAAAGATATTGACCAAAAAATTCATTTTTTAGGCGCCTTAGAGATGTTTTGTTTGCAGTTTGAAATCAGGTAGTGTCAATCTAGAATTCACAAAATCACACTTTGAAAACATTACACATTTTTGAAATTAAGTTTTCTCAGCTGATTTCATCCAAAAACGTTTCTCCTTTTAGTGGTTGAAAGTTAACAGCTTAAATTTTGGGTGAAAATCTTGATTTTTCATTTTTGTGTGAAAAAATTGTTTTTTTTGAATCTCAGAAACTGGAATGCAAAAATTTTCAGATTTTTACCCAAAAAAGATCTGCATGCTCCTCCACTCGTGAAAATTTCAACTCGATAACTGTATTTTTTACGATTTTCGGATTAAGAGAAATATGGGTACAATTGATTTCCAATAGACATGCACAGTTTCTTTTTTGAAATTCCATATATGTTAAAAAGTCTATATGTTCAATTGTGTGGTAGATTTTCACAATGATGGCGAAGACTTAAGACCCGTTTAGAGTTATCAATTTATCTTTTTAAACGACTCTGATGTTGTATTTGCTTAGGAAATTTATAGTTAATAGTTATTGCAATTTTTGTCTAATTTATTTTAAAAAGCAGCCCTAGGTTAAGAAACTAAAACCTTTAAGGTACTAATGTTGTTAAGAAAAAATATAGCATGGACCATTACTTAATATTAATTGAGTTATTGCTTTACAACCAAGCAAGGCGAATTCTGTCATATCAGGGAAACAAGATAATGGAAAAGGGGATAGGATCTATATGAAATCATGATTCAAAATGGGATGTTTACTCAAGGTAACTAAGAGCAAACGAATTTCCACTGAAACTTGAAAATGAAGGGATAATATATATACTTTCCTTTGTCACTTGTTTTAATTGTTTTGTACAACAGCTTCTGAAACAATTATGATTTTTGGAGAACCAATAACTTAAAACAAATCAGACCTCAGATATTCCATTTATTAATGAAATTAGGTTTTATAGTATTACAAATTCGTGATATTCATATGTTACCCAGCAAACTTATTTCATTTAAGGGAAACGGTTTTCAAATGAGCGATTTTTTTCTTTTTCATTTGATCGAATTGAAAATACATGTAAATCCATGTTATATTTTTAACTAAACTGTAAAAAAAATATCGTAAAAATGAAAAAAAAGGCGCGGATACAGGATTTTCAATAAGAGGGGGCGCAGGTATCAAATATTCGCGCGCGAAAACTTTTGGCCTTTTTTGATTTATTTCATGAAAAAAAAAAATTCACGTTTTAGGGGCGCCGGGTGCAACCCCGCCTGAATCCGCACCTGAAAAAGTAATACGCCATTTCCGCTTCTATGCAACAAAAGTTCGTTGAAAGACGAACGATTTTCCAAAGCTTCGCTGAAATATTTGGTCTAATGATGTGTATCATTTTATTAAATAAGGTAGTGAAAACACGAAGGTAAAATTCTATTTCAGTGAACTGCAGGCGTATTTCATTCGTATGAACATTTAAGAGACTTTAAAGTAGAGACAAATCAAAGTCTATTGTTTTCGGCTGTATCCCTAGAAATGTAGAATGTTGTTAATTTTCTTCTAACGTAATGTCGTGTACTTTTATTCCCTTCCTGATAATATGAGTGTTCTTTGACCAATGGAAGTAAAGAGAATTGGGAGTCACAAAAAGCAAAAACTATAACAAGAGACAGAATTGAAACTGCAAGTGTCAAGACTTACTGTACAAAATGACTGTCCGGGGTACCAAATCGTCTTATTATACCCCCGCTTCGAAGAAGAGGGGGTATTCTGTTTTACCCTTGTCCGTTCGTCCGTTCGTCCGTAACATAATTTCCGTCACAGTTTTCTCAGCAACTACATGACGCAGAGGTCTGATATTTTGGGTATAGCTTTCTCCTATAGCACTATATGGTGTATACCAATTTCATGCTCCTAGGTCAACTACTTCCTGTTTACCGAATACTTAGGTTTTTACACATAGTGTACATACATGTAGTTGCTGAGAAAACCGTGACGGAATTATGTTACGGACGAACGGACAAACGGACAAACGGACGAACGGACAAGGGTAAAACAGTATAATTTACATAATTACGTCAAAATTTCCGTCCATGTTTTCTCAGCAACTAAATGACGCAGAGGTGTGATATTTTGGGTATAACTTTCTCCTAAAGTACTATATGGTGTATACCAATTTCATGCCTCGCTTCGAAGAAGCGGGGGTATACTGTTTTACCCTTGTCCGTTCGTCCGTTCGTCCGTTCGTCCGTAACATAATTCCGTCACAGTTTTCTCAGCAACTACATGACGCAGAGGTCTGATATTTTGGGTATAGCTTTCTTCTATAGTACCATATAGTGTATACCAATTTCATGCTCCTAGGTCAACTACTTCCTGTTTACCGAATACTTAGGTTTTTACACATAGTGTACATACATTCAAAATTTCCGTCACAGTTTTCTCAGCAACTACATGACGCAGAGGTCTGATATTTTGGGTATAGCTTTCTCCTAAAGTACCATATGGTGTATACTGATTTCATGCTCCTAGGTCAGCTACTTCCTGTTTACCGAATACTTAGGTTTTTACACATAGTGTACATCCATTCAAAATTTCCGTCACAGTTTTCTTAGCAACTACATTACCTAGAGGTCTGATATTTTGGGTATAGCTTTCTCCTATAGTACCATATAGTGAATACAAATTCCATGCTCCTAGGTCAACTACTTCCTGTTTACTGAATACTTAGGATTAAACACATAGTTGCCATAATGGAACAAGTTTTGTCACTCATAGAAATGGGAAACAATAAATATACATGATATGTCTAAACTTTTTATTTTATTATACCCCCGCTTCGAAGAAGAGGGGTGTATACTGTTTTACCCTTGTCCGTTCGTCCGTTCGTGCGTTCTTCCGTCCGTAACAAAACTTCTGTTGCAGTTTTCTAAGTAACTACATGAGATAGGATTCTGATATTTTGTACACAGCTTTATCCTATAGTCCCATATGGTGTATAGCGATTTCATGTTCCTAGGTCAACCACTTCCTGTTAACAAGTATTTAAACTTGTATGCATGGATTAGTTTGGGGAGCGGGGGTATCACTAGTGAGCATTAGCTCACAGATTTACTTGTTGTTAAACTTTTAATGCGTTCGCTTACATTTTAATAAAAATGAGTTGGGATACTTGATATATTTAATTATCATATACTTAGACATAATAATGCTTAAATTTAACATCATGATAATTGAGTATTTTTTAAGTAGAACTTTATCTTTTTTCAAAAACCTTCACCATGTAATAATCACTTTCATTATTAACTGTTTCACGTTAGTATCAACTGCTTCCGTTTTAATATCAAACGCCGAATTCGGAATTGTACTACACAAGACATTCCCCTAATCGATTTCAATTTCACATTCTCAACATGATCTTCGACAGATTTTAAAAAAGAGTGTATTTTTTTTGGGGGGGTTTACATTTTATTACGCTGAAAAAATAAAAACACTGATGTTGAAGTATATGATAAATAGATCATAACATGCCATTTCTCATATCAGACCAAAATCAGCCCGTGGTCAATATAATCCGTCGAGCCTACGGCTTTTGGGCTGATATCATGACCTGGGGCTAATTATAGGTCTGATATAAGAAATGGCATGTTATCATTTATAACTATAGAATTCGAGCGTCAGGACAGACGGACGGACAATCCTGATATTTTAGGACATTGCTGTAACTCTACTTGTGGTAAGTTGTATGTCAATCGATAGGGTGCACCTCTTTTTACATGTAATGACATTCCGTGTCAACCCATCCCTGTCTAAATGCACTTAAAATTCATTACATGATTTATTATTTATTCACTGAACTTTATAGTTTATTAAACTTTACATTCATTTTTATGTTTTAAACCCAAGTTTTAAACACATTTGATACCCTTTAGGTGTTTGAAGTGTTTTCTTTTAAATCAATTAAGATTTGCTTAGCTCAGAAAAAAAAATAACTTCTACTTCTAAGACCAATAAATGATGTTTGATAATGACTTATTACAATTAAAATTAATTTATAAACACCAGTTTCTATATTATTTGTTTGATAATGACTTACTACCATTAAATTTAAAAGCCGCTTCTATATTGATTTGAACAAAGGGCCCAATGAAAGGTGCTAAGCATACCCCTACTCAACTATTTAGAAAATAGGAAGTAGATTCCCGACTGACCTTCGGCAGAAGCCCAGCAATCTGTCACAAACATTTTTCCTTTTTGTTTCTTTATAGAATAGCCCACGTCGGCCCACGCGGAAGCAGGAAGTAGATGACCAACTGACCTGGGAAGTTGAGACACGGTATGATACCTCATTGTGCTCAAAATGTGTACCAAACTTGAAATAAATCCCTTTCATACATGCAATAGAAGCCGATAAATATGATACGAATATTCTGAATGGACGAACTGACAGACAAACAAACATTTTGATTGAAATGTCGCCCCTGCTTACAAGTGGTGGATAGTTTTGAAATAACAAATGAGAATATTTTCTTGCTCTACGGGCATTTTATCAATCGACACACCTAAGTAAGGACCATACATTGTAGTTTTTCTTTAATCTCATCAACCACTATTAAAGTCTATGTGTGCGTGTGTGTGTGGGGGGGGAGTGTTAAACGCCCTTTATCGACGCATTTGGGCCACCACTATTAAAGTGTATGAGTGCGTGCGTGTGGGGGGGGGGGGGGGTTATACGCCTTCAACGACGCATTTGGGCCACCACTATTAAAGTGTATATGTGCGTGTGTGTGTGAGGTGTGTGTTTGACGCCCTTTATCGACGCATCTGGGCCACCACTATTTAAGTGTATGTGATGCGTGTGTTTGTGTTGGGTGGGGGGGGGGGGGGTTAACGCCCCTTATCGATGCATCTGGGCCTTGTAGGGTTGTCAGTCTTTATGGTCGAGGAAACCGGGTTACCTTTATTTTTGTAAATTCCAAACGGGACTCGAACGCCACTTGAGAGTTGATCGGCTAGTGATTTATAGTCAGCGCTTTTGACCACTCGACCACCCAGGCCCAACCATTATCAAAGATGTACGAAGAAATAAACAAAGATAGATCGTAGTAGTTGTATCAAAAAGATGCATTTGTGAAAATACGTAAACAAATTAAAGTAAGTCGTTTAATTTTTCATCCTCGCAATTGAATTCATTGAAAATATGGGATACATGTTGAAACATGGTGAGTTTTTTTATGAACAAATCAAGGTGTGACATCTTCAACAATAACTGTAAAATTGGGTTTTATTTAAATGGTAACTTAAGAATACACTTTATCTACGATTTAATCAAATTGACTAGAAATTCGAAATTTCTCAATAATTTTAGTAGGAATCAATTATCATTATCGTTCACCCGTATAAGGTCAGCTTGAAGTCACGTCTACAAATGTTTGTTTTCTACGCAAATTCTTATGAAATTATGGTGCAGTTTATTGCAATATTTGGAACTTCCTAGGTGCATTAAGTCTCGTCTAAATAAATGTTTATTTTCTACGCAAATTCTTATGAATTTATGGTGCAATTAATTGCAATTTTTTGGAACTTCTTAGTTGCATTATGAATTTTATACAACAATGACATAAAGTCGTGAAATTCAGAATTCATGAAGATGCGTTAGTTCACATTTCGTTCGCGCACCTGATTTTCTCTGAATGACCTGCATTATAACTGATACCTTACAACATGCATACATGTACAAGAGAAACCAACCTCTGTGTCGTGAGAGATAGCGGATCGTAACCCTTGGCTAGCGAAGATGGGGTTGAGGGCGGTACGGATGCCTCGCCGATTAGACAACGTCTGAAAATGACCAATGGTGTCAATCCATTGAAATTTAAACTTTGATAAAGTATTGCTTTACACATATGCCTGATTGTATTTTAACTTTCTTTGACACGGATTTTTAACAAATATTTACAAAAATCTCAAACTAATGAAGACACATACCCTCTTTTGTCGCTTAGTAGACATTTAAACTTTTAATTTGGAGATTCAGTCAATTTAAATAGTTTTCTTAAAACCCTCAAAATCTGATTGGTTAAGCTACATGTATTATAGATTTTAAGTATATATAATTGTGAAAGTTACTGTTATCTTATTTTAACTTATGTTAATGTAAGTGCAGAGATGAGGCGCCTGATTGCGCCAATTCTGCTTTATTTGATTATTTGCATAAAAACAGTAAGATCAGCGCCGTGTTCACCTTCGGGGAACTCTTTACAAGTGAGTTCAGGGACTACTTGTGACATTACAACCTCGCTTACTGGACTAAATGATGTTGAAGTTCATGGAACAATTTATTTCAAAGGGTCTCCAGGAGGCCAACCGCCTTCTCTAGAAGCCGCGAACATAAATGTTCATGCGACAGGAAAGATACTAGCCGATGGGAATGGGTTTTCTGCGATGGATGGACCAGGAAGAGGGAGTGCTACAGGATCGGGAGGTAAGAAATGTTACACGACATCCAAACAATGTTAGGGACCATGTGTCCATATCTAGCCAGTGTGAGGGCTTTTTTTTAGGGCTTTGTTTTTTTTTTACAGAGTATAATCGTGTAATGGACGTTGTGCCAGGTACTTTGATTATTCTTGCCCTGCTTTAACTACTTTTATTAATTTTTGTGACTTGTTTCTATCTTCGTGATATCGACGGTGTATAATTCGCACACCATACGAGGACGTCATGTTTAGTAGGAGGGTGGCGACATAAACACAGATTTTTTTTCTTCTATATTTGTATCATCTAAATGTACCATCAAACAATGGGAAACGTAGTACTACAAACACCAAGGTCCCTAGTTTTATTCTCGTCCTAGGGGACAATTTTTTAAGCGCCCCTATTCCTTCAAATGCGAAAATGGTCTATAGAAAAAAGGAGCGACAAATGGTTGTACATTAGTTATATTATTCTGATGTGGGTTTGAAATTTGTTCAAGGTTAAATGGCATATGTTTATGTTTGTTGTGTCGCGTACACTTATTCCACATCTCAATTTCGTATATACTTTGCGTCAGATCATAAATTTAACCATTAAAAAACGATCTATAGTGTTATTTAATTATTGAGAAAAATGTAAGAAAAAAATATGTTTTTAACTACAATTGTCACCTTGAACTTGCACTCTTACTACGCACATATCCTAATAGGAAACGCCAAGTAATACATCACATATCTTCATTTTTTTTTTACATTTTGTAACTATTGATTTTAAATCATAAAGCTCTTCGCAAATCTCCGGTATATGAAAACTGCTTTGATGAATTGTTAAGAGGATGTGCAGTGCAACATTTTAAAAGTTTTATAGTTTTATGGTTTATGTTTTATATATGTGCTTTCTAAGCATAAGGGGCCATGCAGTTCTTCGATTGTATCACATGTCCTTATCTATTGGTTCTGTGTTCTCTGTGGCAAATAATTTTTTTTCAGCAATTTGTGCAAGTTTTTTTTCAGATATAAGTTCCAGCTCTTCAAAACGAAGAAAAGTTTAAACCCGGCAATCATACCAATGGTTTAAAATCATTTAAATCCGTTAGAAATTTTAGCTTTTTATTAATTTTTAGAAAATTTAAAGGAGAATTTATTGACAGTATAAAATTTAATTTATATGATTTGTTTTTAAATAAAAGGAAAAGAGCCTTGACGTATTCAAATGGTAAAATGACCTTGAATATAAAAAAAACGTTTTCTAATGTGTAAAAAGGTAACCAAGCGCAGATTTTTGGTATGTACAAAAAGAGCAGAAAAGAATTGCCATAAATCGGTTATGTAAACATTTGAAACGTAAAAAGGGTCTTTTATTCAGGGTTTCCTCTAGGTGTATTTTTCTTTGGGCCATCCCTTGGGCCAAATGCATATTTTTTGGGCCAACATTGGGCCAATATTTTTTTTTGGAGTTTTGGCCGGAAATCATTATTAATATTATTTTCAGTACCAAGGAAAGCACACAGATTACAACAGTTAGTATTATGTTCAATAATATATATTTAAACATTTGTTGAATTTATCATAGTTAATCATATTAAGATTTAACAATCTGTCATAATGTTTTTTTAATGTACTACAGATCTTTCTAGAATTTTTTGTTTTTGTTATAATGGGCAAAAAAATAATATAATAAAAAAAAAACTTGTTTTAACAAAATAAATCAATCATTGGAACTCCACTAAACCACAGTACTCCGCTCTTATGGAGGTGCTCCTATCAAAAGGAGGGTATTACAGAGGAGACAGAGATCGTAAATATGTCATCTGATCTCAATTTGATGCATGAAAAAGGATGTGTTTGGATTACAGGATGTTCTTAATAAAATAATTTCATGAAGGTAAATCCTTTCATCTATGTTTACTTCCAGTTTTTCTGATATTTACACAAGAATATTTATCATTTGGTCAACATGGTCAGAGCACGTGAATTGCCATTTAAATCAGCTGATATAAAAAATAAACTTACTCCTGATTGGTCAATTATATTGCATTCATGATTGATTTCTATCAATTAATCCAAATCAATCAGCGATGGTCAAGCACCTGTTATTTTGACCCCTTTACACAATTGACAGTTAATTAACGGTGTTAGCTTGGGTCATAAATCAATATATATATATAGGGCTTCATAGTGAAATTTGTTATCAGTTTGAATGACACGAAAATGACATTGTTGATCAAAATACGGAACCAACATTTTGGGCCACTTTGTTGGGCCAAAATTTTATTTTTTGGGCCAGAATTGAAAAAATAGGGCCAATGGCCCAAGTGGCCCACGCCAGCGGAAACCCTGCTTTTATTATTGTGAAACCATCTACTGGCCAACTTAATGCTAAATGAAAGTTGCGGGTGCCCGAAAGCTTTTAAATGAAATATCTTTTGTCTACTCAATATATATTTGTGGTGAACATGGCGAATTACTTTTTCATGAGGTTTATTGTCAGTGTCATTTTTGCGAAGGTTAAGAAGTTTCGGCTAAAGCTAACCTCAGCAAGTTTCATATGCGAGGGGCGAAATTTATGCGAACATTCCAGATATAATGAATTAATTTTATGTAATTTTTTTTAGAATGAGTTACGTGTTCAGCGATTAGCTTTAGTCGAAACTTTTAAACAGTGCAAGAAAAAAAGATTTCATATTTGACGACAAGCAGCGGCAATGATTCTTTTGCTGAAAACAGATGCCGATTTTTGAAATTCCACTTTTATAAATAAATTTAGAACATTTTTAGTTGCCTTTGCGTTTTAATTTCTTCAAATGTTGTGTGCGGATATTCAATGTACGCAATGTTAAAGCGCCTTTATGGATCAAAAGACCCCCCTTAAAAAAACAAATAGATGTTAAGTAGGTATACCCAACTAATTTTTATCGATTCAGCTATCTTCATGTACCAATTGAAGGAGCGGGTTAACCTCGGAAGGAAGTTTTAGTTTAAACGTATTTTATTGATAGCATCAAACCTATGTACAAATAATTAGAACAAAATACAACAATAGGATTCGGAAACAAGCAATTAATCCGTCTCCCTACTAATACAAAAAATTTAAACATTTAACATACATAATGCATGCTTATCAAATAACATTCGTTTGTAAACAATGAAAAAAAACGTGAAGATTATAAATAAACTAAATTCGTAAAGTAAATAGAATTAAATATGGCAATGTTATAAGATCGAAAAAAGATACAATGTCTTGGAGGAGAAAGAAATAACCTTTGAAATAATTGTTGAAATGCAGTAAAATAGAAGCATATTCTCTGAACAATATATTTTTGAACAAGTTTAGATACATGAATATTTTATTCTAAAGATAAAGTATCTGACCCAAACAATAATCAGTTTATATCAATAAGAGCATTAAACGTATGTAAGGTTAACGTGCGTAGCTGGTCGTACTTTCGACATTAAAAAAGAAAATGCATGCAAGTTGATTCGACATGACCACATGGACAGTTTGGAGAGTTAACAAGGTTTGGCAGGAACAGGTGCTCGTTTAATGAGCTGTTGTTCATCCGAAGTCGTGCATGTAGAACTTGTCCTTGTATAGAAATACTTTGGACATGGCTATTTCTGTGTCTCTAGTCTGCGTCTAAAAATTTCCAATGAAGCAAACGTTTGTATCTCCAGCGGCAAACTGTTCCACAGACGTATATACTGTAAACCTGGAAATTTTCGCGCAGTCTTTCTTTCGCGGTTGTACGGTAAAATATAAGTTTGCGCAGTTTTAATTTCGCGTTGAAAAGTTATTGTCCATAGACTACAATGGAAGACAAACGTATTCGCGCTGTTTAATTTTCGCGCTAACAATGTCAACGCGAAAATCGCGAAAATAAAACTGCCGCGAAAATTTTCCGGTTTACAGTATAGTATAAGGAAGAAAGTACAAGGTCCCATAAATAGCATGGGGATTCCTTGCTGATAATCTTATAAAATAAAATAAGACGATGTTTGTCCCTTCTGGTCGAAAGTGTCTCCCATCCCGTATCGCGATATAGTTTATCTAATGATGTTGATATTGTCCCTCCCGTTATAATTTACAAAGCGTCCGCTTGAACGCTCTCTAACTTAGAAATAGGTGGATGTATATGCTTAACGGTTTTACGGGATAAAGTTATTGTTTCGGTCTTCATTGGGTTAAATTTAACTAGCCACTGTTTTGACCAGTTGTGAATCTTTTCAAGAATCTCTATTTAGTATGTCAACAGCAGTTATGGGATTGTTACGGTTATATAAATGCTACAGTTTGACACATACATTTAATCATTAATGAATAACAAAAAAAGCAAGGGTCCAGTATAGAACCTTAGGGAACGCCTGCTTGAACAGATTGTCAAATATAACTTCCATCACTGAAATTCACCCTTTGCTCCCTCCCTGAAAGATAATTTTTGAACCAATTTGACACTGAATTCCCACAAATACCGTAGTTTTGCAGTTTGCCTTGCTTATGTCACAAACGGCAACCATTATTTCTTTCCCGCTATCTAATGCTTTCCGAATATCGTTGGACATACATAATAGCTGATCGTTCCTGCAGACAAAGCTGCCAATAATGTCGTTATTGTATGACGAAAATATTACCTTGAAGTGTTGATGCAAGAAATTAAAAGCTCCAACACTTTTATTCGCGTACAATCTACAGAATGTAGTATTATTGAGGACCATATTTTAAATACCACATCACTACGAGCCGCTCCTACATACAATAAACTACCTACAATGTACTGGATCCCTAAACTACACAAAAATCCTTATAAATCTCGTTTCATATCTGCTTCAAGTAAGTGTTCTCTCACTAATATTTCTAAAGTCTTATCACTTGCTTTGACTACTATGAAAGAATTTATTATTCGATACTGCGAAAAGGTATTTGAAAACAGTGGCATAAATCATTTTTGGAGTGTGAAAAATTCGCTCGATGTTTTAGACAAACTTCGCGCTTTTTAGGCCTGCAACCTTAAGATAATTTTTTGGACTTAATGGACCGGAAGACCATACAGCTATATGATATATCATTGGAAAGAGAATCATGAGACGCATTCAGAAATTTTGTTCGTAAAAATGAGAAATGGTCACGTTTTTATAATTTGGAGGTCAAAGGTCAACCAATAAAAAATGTAAAAAATCTGTCAAATCATAAAAAAAGCCAAATTTATAAAGTTTTTTTTTCTCAACGGCAATAAAAATCATCATTGTGTTTGATAAGAATATAGAAAAGAGGATTTTCGTCACAATTCCCCTACATGTTGACGGTGTGAGGCGTAATAATAGCGCCAAAATTCAGATATGCATTTTCGAAATTTTTACACCTTTAATTTTTAAAAATAAAATTTGTAAATTTATATGGACATTTTAAACATTTTTCATCATAATGTGTTAGTTTATACATCAAATTTATTTTTAAGCTCATAATTTACCCGAGAAAGTTACACTGTACTTGAAAAAAATACTTCCGGTCTCCCATAATATTTGCTACTTTTGCCTATAAGTGACCCCTTTAATCCTAATGTCTAGTTTTAAAAGTAAAATTTAATTTAGAATAAATTATGTATGAGACATTACTTTTAAAGACTTCAAAAAGCAATTTTGCAAATAATAAACTTAATTCCGAGGCGTGACCGAGGTATGGTTTACCTTTACTTGCTTTTGAACCAAATTCATAATTGAGTCTACTAGTATTTTTTTTTAAAAACATAGACATTCTGTAAAGAAAAGGGGTACTTAATGATTCATAGGATATGTTTTGTCAAGTCGAAGATTATTGACAATTTTAGTTACAGTACTTAAAGTAATTATAGTTGGCATGTGAAAGAAAAGGAAGCAAATGTACAGCTCTTGTTTTCAAAAGCAAGATTTATATATAAGCCACCTTTTTTTAAAAATCTGCTTATTTATTCTAATGTTACTATCTATTGGGTCAGTCACAACGCACATATGCCCACTATTGTCCGCTGTCAGGTTAAACGTAATCAACCCAACAACCCCCGGGAGAGTAACCCCTGCTAGGCTTTCCCTTTCCGCAACCTGGGGACGCGCTGGGTAGGTCTATGGACTGACCATCTGAACAAAAATGTCTAGAATTTCCAGTTTGTTTGTTTGTTTGTTTTTGTTTTCTGTTTTTTGTGTTTTTTTATATACATAAATATAAGCACATCACTAAATATTAAACCAATTAGAAAAGTGACAATCATACTTTAAAGCTACAACGAAAGCCTTAAAACAAATATGACAATCAAGGTGACATGGAAAAAAGACCGTTGAAAGACACAAAGTACAATGAGATCATTTCAGAGGTTCTCTGAAAACAGAATGTAAGTTAAAGTATGATCAGTCAATATGAGAAAACATGTCAATATTTATATTGTTGATTGATCTATTGGAAAAAGAAGAAAAGAGGATACATACTGAATTGTTTGTGTTAAGTTTTCACGGTTGTCAAAACCCCCACTTTCATCTGCATCATCATATATAGAAACCCGAGTATTGGGGTTTCTACAATCAGCACTGTCTTGACGAGGACAAAGGTCAGTGCAGGACAAATTTGCTCAAAACATACACAACTTTTTGAACAAACATTTTCCCCTTACAAGTGCACAGCAAGTCCTGCAAAAATCAAATGATGTTTGTCCTTCAAAATAAATTGGCATCAGGCCATTATTATTTTTCCTACCAAACCGCATAGGGGAAAGGGTTGGAGGTTGAGCTGTAGATGATGACGTCCAAATATAAACCTGTAAAACAACCCTAAGCACATGCTGATAAAACGTTGACTCGTTTGGTGACAATTTAATAACATTTGACTCTTTCTGTTGTGCTAAACGAGACCTCAGTGTATTCAGATCACAATGCTCACTTTTACTTTGTTGTCATTTGTATTTCGAACACCCGTGAAGGTTAGCACTGCTGGTGGAGTATTAATTCCCCGAGGTTAGCCCGCTCAAAGCTCTTAATTAGCCGTTTAAATTTCAAAATTGTCTAAACCCTAAGATTCTTCCTATCCCAGACATAGGTTGATCATCTTAGTAATAATTTGGTTTCCCAGTTTGGTATATTTTTGGTTTACTGTTTTATGCTCTTCATAATCACATAGTGTTTGGCATTTTCAATATTTTTGGTAGAGCGCCTCTGATGAGTCTTGAATAGACGAAACGCGCGTCAGGCGTAGCAAAATTTATTGTCTGGAACTTTGTTGTCATTTGTATTTTAAATTTTGACTTTTGGTCATACAGCCCTGTAACAAACTTTCTACAAACATCTATAGACGTTTTGATGTCACTCGCTGAAATGTTTCGGAGGTCTTCAAATTCTGTCTGATGTTCCTTTAAAACCTTATATATACTGTCTTCTTTCTAATACCAAAGAAAGATGATGTAGTATCACATCCCGTTATCGCATGATAAGCAGGCAGCACGTTGCACAAGACTGTTCCAATTTTGTTACATGTTTCATGGGCAGGGATGTAACAACGACAGTCTTTGGTTTTGCCGATAGTCTTTGCGTTTTGCTAGTGCAATAGCAAAACTTTTCTTACCAATATTTCAGTTTTTTCAGACGAATCTTGTTGAAAAATCACACACTTAATCAATAAAAAATCATCTCTCTTTCATTTGGGCTTCGAAGGGGCAAACTTAACTGGACTATCAAAGCTTTTCATCATGTATCAAATGCAGTTCTAAACTAACAACAATCCCATAAATTGTTGAAAAAAACAATAAAACCATAATAATTAATCTCGGGCAAACATTAAACAAATGCTGAGAGTAGAAACCAATTAGCTATAGGCACAGAACTAAAATTATACAAATCAAAGGCTAAGAAGCTAGAAATGGAAAATAATTCATGTCTATGCAAAAAAAAAAAAAAAGAAAAAGAAACCGGACAAATAAGGAAACAAGGAACAATTCTAAACAACAACACAAAAGAAAAACAACAAAGAAAACAATACAACCAATAAAACTATAAACACTCTATATTCTATACTACGAACATATCCCCCCCCAAAAAATTACGGAAAAAAAAACGTTTCCCAAGGGTTTGATTTGTATTTTATAAAACGGTAAAAATTGATGTAAAAAAGAAAAGCTTTTTGTGACTAAAAAGCAACAATTAAAGCCCTATTTCAATTCAAATGCAATAAAGATACCCAAAACGACAATATTAGTATCACAAAAGTAGACCGTATGCCGTTTTGTGAGCATTATATAAATAACAAGTCAGTTCGTACTAATTATTGACCGACACATTAAAGTACAATCGTGTATCGGAAAAGTACTTTCCGCTTTATTGATCTCATTTCAGTGATATATTTTTCTTTCACGATTTTGAGGTTTAGGTGCAACGTAAAATTACGAAATTTTGCACAGAGGTGCCTTTTAATTCATATTTTAAGTTTTTATGATGCTGCGCTATCTAAATCCTAAGCAATTTGAACTATTAGTGAAAAACATGTAAAAATTGTGTAAATAATAGTACATTTCTAAATGCTTCTTATTTTGCGATGTGGTATGTTTGCTAACTTTTTGCATTGTATATTGATAGCTTATATCTTACTTATTATAAATATTTTGTAAAATAATTATATAGTTATAGTGATAAAAAAATGCATCGTTCTAACCATAGGCACTGAGTATAAGGATAATAGGGTACCCCCATTTAATGTTAATTTTACAAAATTGTGACCATATAATTTTCTTACGAAAAAAATAATATGAAACTAGAGATGTCAATCTTTAATTCCCAACAATTTTTAGCCGTATGGTATTCCGGTACATTAAACTCGAAAACTAGACGTCCTACAGAAAATAGTCGCTGGCCTATTTGAAGGCACTTACAATACAGTTGATAGCTACGATTTTTCTACTTTGTACACTAACCTTCCTCACTGTCTTATTAAAAAACAATTTGAATATCTGGTTAAATGGTGTTTCGATAAATCTAAAAGTGACTATATCTGCTCTAAAGTTTCTAAATTATTTAATAAATCGTTTTTTAGCAACGAGACTCATAAAGGTTACGTCAATTGGACTGATGCAGAAATGATAACTGCTCTAAATTATCTTTTGGACAACATTTATATTCGTTTTGGGAGAACAATTTATCGCCAAGTCATTGGTATCCCTATGGGAACTAATTGTGCCCCACTTATTGCTGACCTTTTTTTGTATTGTTATGAATCCCAATTTATGACAAAACTTCAAAAAGACCCCAACAGACAACATCTCATTGAAACTTTTAATTATACATACAGATATTTAGACGACATTCTTTCACTAAACAATCCGACATTTTCTAATTTTATTACGGAAATTTATCCCAAGGAATTAACTTTAAATAAATCTAACCTTACTGGTGATAGATGCCCATTTTTAGATCTAGATTTAAGTATAATCAATGGAAAATTACACACTAAAATATATGATAAACGGGATGACTTTTCATTTCCCATTGTGAATTTTCCTTTTCTAGAGGGAGATGTACCACTTGATCCGTCTTACGGAGTATATATTTTACAGTTGGTAAGATATGCTCGGATCTGCAGTGGTGTGTCTGATTTTAATGATAAAAACCAGTGTATTACAAAAAAATTACTAAAACAAGGATATCGTTACCACAAATTAGTGAAGTCGTTTACTAAGTTTTATCATAAATATCTATACCTTATTGGAAAATTTAACTGCACACGACGACTTTTGATTGTAAAGGGAATATCCCATCCAGATTTCTACGGTAATGTTGTTTATAGAGCAAATAAATTCAAAAACAATCCGTTGGGAATGCAAAATTGGCTTAAAACTTTATTAAATAAAGGTTATGAAATGGATATTTTAGTAAAATCTTTGAATTTAGTCTTCTTTGGTAAAAATATTGATAATTTGATACTTACTTTAAAATGTTAGTTGCCTTTTTATACTTATGTCATTTTTGAGCATTACAGCGGTCAAGTGTGTCGGTTTTGTGTGATGATGCATCATCAAATCAAGTGTTTGACGTGTTGTGTCGGATTTAAAATCGACATACTTGATTTTTTTACATCAGTCGATGGATGCTTCTTAGCTAGCTGTCAGTAACTTCGAGTGTTCTCAAGAGAGTATCTTTACGTCCCGTTAATTACCTGTTGTCCTTTTGTCTCAGATACTCTCTTGTTGAATTGAACTTCTATCGATTTGATTTTTACTGTGTGTTAGTTTGTGCTTTGTTATTGATTATCATTAGTGGGAAGGTTGGCGCCAAAAAACTAGTTTAACCCCGCCACATTTTAATGTGCCTGTCCTAAGCCAGGAATCTTTATCAAAGCTTATGTTTGTATTTAGTCGAATTTTTGTTAATTGTTTTTTGTCAAGAAGAGGGTCTTTCAATGCACTTTGGGATTGGGCTTGAATCATATGTATGTTATTTTCAATCCAGGGGCCAATTGAAAATCAGCGAGCAGCGACCGCTGGTCACATTGAAGGCTGCTGGCTGTTTTCCATTGTGGATATTTAAAATATACGTTTATAATGTAGGTTGTGTCGCGTACACTTATTCCACATCTCATTTTCTTCTATTATAGCAGAGTCGCCTCTTTTAAATCCCGACTAAAAAGGAGTAATTATCTCATTTTGTAATAAGAAATTATGTACATGTTATATACACATCTCTCCATACATTTTGAAAATGAAATGGGTCTACAGTTTTTGATTTCGCTTAACTGGTGTTACGTTCGCCTTCTTCCATTCAGTTGAGAAGTGAACGAAGATGACGACATGTTAAAAAGTTTACATAAAGTATTTTAAAATATAGACGACGCCTCCTTAAAAAGTCGAGGATTTATTGCGTCAGGCCCGGAGGCTTTATTAATATTTAAAATGGAAAAAACATCTTCTACATCACGTTCATCTAAAACAATATTTTCTAATTTATGTTCTCGATTAGTTGTGATGTCAGGAAGTTTTCATCACCATACATTTCTTTTTTCTGGTCGCATTTCAATTGAGCGAATTTTAAAATGACCCCTGTATTCATTTTAGCGAATTTTTCTATTTCAATTGAGCGAATATTTTTTTCCTGGTAAATACAGATAAATAAAAGTAAATGACTATAAAATTGTACAGAAAAAAAGAGAGAAGAGTACTTAAATTTACGGATACATATTCTACTTAAATTACATTCAGTTTCAATATCTTGATTTTATTTATTTTTTTATTTCTATATCTATTTGAAAAGATTGAATTTTCGATGGACACTAGTGACCATGAAGGGGCCTGATTGGCCGAGTGGTCTAGACGTTAACATATAGTGCTCACATTTTAAAGTTCGTATCTGACAGAGTTGAATTTTTTAAGCATGTGGAAAATTATTTTGATAAAGTTAACATATTGTTTGCATATTTGTTCTTTATGTTTTCTTAATAGTACTAAGGAAATATTCTCCAGAATTACCCGTAAAAGCAATATCTACCTGTAAAAAATGGCTCAAATGAAAAAAATATCTCTCAAATGAAACTTTTTTTTCGCTCAATTGAAATATCAATTCGCTCAAATGAAGTGCTCCGCTTTTTTCTAGATGCATGTACATCTTTAAGCATTGACCATTCGCCATTGAGAGAAAATTAAGTGGTGCGGGTAATTCACTTCAGTACCTGCACAAACTCACTTCTGTAGTGAGCTACACACTCTACCCTTTTATAAGACAATCCTATGTCATGCCGGCCTGTTTTCATATTCATGCCGGCCTGTTTTCATATTAAAGTGTCTTTAAATATTTTTTATTAGATTTTCAAACCATTTATGAAATAAGTTAAGGTGATTCTTGGTACCCAACGGCATATCTACTATCTTGGGGCATTTTGCTATAGGATTGGATGACCAAAGATGGAACCAGAACTCTTCAAACTTTAGTGATTTCCTACCAATTCTTTTTTCAAATGGGGGAGAAAACCCCCCCCCTCCCCCTAGTCCAACCATCCCCTAACATCCACCACCTGTAACTTTCTCGCGGTGCAGAATAAATAACCAAGATAAATGAATGTTGTTTCTTATAAACTGTGTATCATTATTTAGATGTGCATTTAAAAAATCCAATTGAATTGAAATATTTTTAATCTTTCTTTTATCATACAATCTAAATAATCTTGAAGCTTTTAAGTGTGATTTAAAGTATTTTGTAATAATCATATTTTCTTTTTTATTACTTTTTTGGGCATCGACACTAAAAACCTATTAAAAATAACTATTCATTGTACAAAAATGAGAACACCTTTTTATCTCGACAAAAATCCTCTCATGGTGAGAGTAATTTTGTTTAGTTTTCGTTTTTTTGTTTGTAAGAATTCAAAATAAAAAAGTTCTAAGATTTTAATTTGATAAAAATAACAATAACTGAAAGATTGTTAGATTGACCAGAGTGTCGTGATCTTTTGACAATAGGAAATTATTTCGTAAATTACGTATTGTCAGTATGTCACTTTTTACATTAGAGGTATCATATACTTGAAGTGCCCAAAATATTTAAAAATAATAGACAGATATTATAAATCTAATAAACTTGCATATAATTTTACGGGCACGCAAAAAAAAATATAACATTGTTTTAATGAATTTAGATCACGCTTTTGACAAATGAACGCAACAGATTTTGTGGCTTTATTATTATCCAATTGAACGGCAAAGCTAGGAAGTAGAACTACGTGTATATATACATATAATTCGTAAATTTTTGAATCTCAATCAACAGAATATTTTTGCTTTTATATACTTTGCCGTAAAGATCGATAATTCTCTTTACAATTATCTCAGGCTCTTTGTGTATTATTTTGTACATCTATACAAGGAATTTTGGTAAAGTTATTCCAACCCTTAACGCCCCAAATCCCAAAGAGAGAGAGAAATACGATTGGCCCGGTTAAATTTAACATCAAAGGGGAATGGAAGCTAGGTTTCATAAGTCCTTTGAAAAGAGCGATCGAAGCTATTTAACATTTGAAACACATTCTAGCTACTATAATATTGCCTTAGAAAAAAAATAATTTTATGAATGTGTTTTAGCCCATAGGGGCTCGAATTTTGGTCGTTTATTTCTCTTTCAAGAACAGGTTAAAGCTAACTAAACGGTCATTACCAGACTCAAAACTCATTTGCTCGTTTTACAGCTTCACATGGCGGTCGTGGAGGTATGAGCTCAAATGTACATCTCTTGTCCACACAAGCGTTAACCTACGGCGGGATAGAGGCTCCCAGTTCTTACGGAAGTGGCGGTGGATGTTCCACTGGTGGTACTGGCGGTGGAGTTATAACACTAAAAGCTTCTAGTACCATACAAGTCAACGGGCTGGTTTCAGCGAACGGAATGAATGATGGTGGAAACTGTGGTGGTGGCAGCGGTGGGAGTATCTACATGGAGACGGACTACTTCAGTGGGACGGGACTGGTTACAGCCCGGGGTGGAGCTGGGAGTGGGACGGGTGGAGGTGGCGGTGGCGGACGCATCGCTATAGGTCATAGAGTTTCGGCAACTTTTAGTGGTGGATTATTTGCTGATGGTGGTGAACTTTCAGGTAAATAGATTTACATTCAAATTCATTTTTTAGATAACTGCTATAATAGATGCCGTGCAATACTTGCTTCATTACATATGTTTTGAACTTTAGTTTATGTATTTGATTTTGTTTCAACAAAACAGTATAATTTACATGGGAGTTTTCATGCATTCGTATGAAACTATAATGCGACAGTCTTATAAAGTTAATCTTTAATTCAGCTTCAGATTATTTTTGCGATGTGATATCCTTTTGCAGAAAAAGAAGAAGAATACTTTTATTTAATAACAATTTTATGACAAGGCTGATCTCATCTATTTTTCTAATGCATTTCTCTGTTATTAGTTGAAAAGTGTCATGTTTTCGAAAATCCTTTTCCATGAATTGTAATTTCAAATTTGCTCGCTACGTTCAAGTAAAACGTGAAATATGCATTAAAATCTTAGAGAGGAAATTTTTCATACAACACTTTCCAAGGCGTGTACAATTTTATAATTCATACTTTTTATCTACAAAGGAGATTTGGTTCGACAAGCTATTTCCTCAACTACAGCCACTTCTGAAAGATACCATGGTTCTTCCTATGGAGATATGACAAAACACTCCACCTATTCGTGGCGAGCCTACTATCACAACGCAGCCCAATATCTGGAAGTCAGAATGTCAAGTGCCCGTTGGATCACCAGCGTGGTAACTCGTGGGAATGGCCACTATAGTATGTGGGTCACAAAGTATAAAATCAGTTACTATAATGATACTGGATCTAACTGGGTATGTTTAACCAACAAGTTTATTTTTATCAGTATTTTACGTTTTTCATTCAATTGAGATAAGGTAAACCGGACAAAGGTACCTGTATCTGCAATGTCAAAAATGCATGATAGTGGATGCGTAGATCACCGTAATCAACCACCTTGCAATCGATGGCCAAAAACAGTTGCAAAATCTATCTTTTGTAGAAAAATACTTTGTAGAGCAAATATGTTGATAACAATTGTTACGGAGAGGTATATTTGTGTATAACCCCACATGTCTTTATTGCCATTAAAATGTGTTGAAATTAAACAGACAAAAGGTACCTTGTACAATAATTACAATTCGTTTTATCTACACAAAATACGTTTTTTTTTTTATATTAGAATATTTTTAGAGAAGCAGACACATCTTGGGGTCATTTTTTTATCACATAAACTATTTTTGATGTTTTAGAAATTAATACAACAATCGGTTAGCTTAATCGGTTTAAGTATGTCAGTTGGGGCTCGGTGTCTTTGGAAGAATAAATGTGCAAAACTATGTACAATAAAAGTTATCAGATTGAGCCAAACTCTAATCTCTTCAAAATATCTCAATACTATGTAAAATAATGCCACAGGTTAACCTTCCTTTCCCATCTGATGGGTTCTCCGGGAATACCAACTCCAACAGTGAAGTGACCAGGGCACTGTATGCCCCCATCTACACCTCTAAAATCAGATTCCACCCTGTGACCTGGAGTAGTGGTGGTATAAGTATGTCCGTGAAACTTTATGGATATAGCAATTATGGTAAGTTCATATGTTTATAAATAGTCTTCCTTTTTCAATCTATTTTGGACATTTCGTTTTCAATTCTGTTTATATTATTATAATCTTTGCATTCTGATCTAATTTGGCCTTTGAACTTTGTTGACAAGAGTATCTCTGATGAGTCTTTGCGAAATGAGCATCAGATGCACATATTTGATTTGTTACTGGAGTCGCTGAGGTTTCACTTACTTTGACTGGCCCACAGTTGAATTTCTTTAACTAAGGAACCACTGTACATACTTAATAAATTCAGTTGATTTTTTATAATTTCCAAGAACTTATGTTAACAGTCTACTGATTCGTCATTTATTTATATCATATATAAACCCATTGGTGCCAGGAACATTTTATTTTTTTAAAATTCCTGTTTCAGTTAGTTTTCTGCTACTGATGGAAATGCATATTTACAGAGACATATCTGTTCTTATCTGAAATGGGAGTTAGGTGTAATTAAGCAATTTTATTTTTACCTTTACTTATATTTTTTCAGCTGCTGTTTCTGTACCACCAAGCACCTGTAGAGACAGTGGAGGTAATATGCACGTTCGTTTCATTCCCCTCATTGGTCTTACCCTGTGAAAACGACGAGAGATAGATGACTGAAAACTTTCAAATAGATCTTGAAATGAAGAGTTCGTTCAAGAATAAGACACGATTTACGAAAATAAACACTCAGAAGTATTTTGGTCTGACTCGGTAGACATTCCCATACAAAATTTAATTACTTTTTAAAACTAAAAGTAAAGACTAAACCATAGACCTGTATATTTTATATACAGATCACAGGGACTTGCTCCCCTCTATCAATATTTTGTTAGAGTCAATGTGCAGTAGGAAAAAAACACAAGGGAGATACTACTTTCACCACCCCCCTTTTCTTTGATTCGATTTTCTTTTAATATATCATTGATCTCGTACCTTTTCTTATATAATTCGTTTCACAGATGATTTTCCTTTCCAAAACACCCAAATATATTTTCATTCATTGCATTTCGGCCTCAAAATCGGGTTTTGTTCGGACAATTTTGTAAAATTTGGCAATCGCTTGGACATGAAAATGAAAGTACATTCTCGGGACTTTACCAATAACTGTAACGTAAAACGAAAGTAAAAACGTCATTAAAATTCATTCGGATTTCTTTCGAGTTTCGATACTTTTCCTTGACGTAATGCTTTTCATGTCCAAGCGATTGCCAAATTTTACAAAATTGTCCGAACAAAGCCCGATTTTGAGGCTGAGACGCAATGAATGAAGATATATTTGGGTGTTTTGGAAAGGAAAATCATCTGTGAAACGAATTATATAAGAAAAGGTACGAGATCAATGATATATTAAAAGAAAATCGAATCAAAGAAAAGGGGGGTGGTGAAAGTAGTATCTCCCTTGTGTTTTTTTCCTACCGCAAATTGACTCTAACAAAATATTAATAGAGGGGAGCAAGTCCCTGTGTACAGATCTATGACTAAACTAAAGAGGTAAACAGAAAACAAGCAATAAAATTAAACATTTATAAGGCATAAGACTAAATACACATATGACATACACAAAGTGACATATGCCCCAAAGAGACAGGTCTAGTCAAATTCAAAGGCAGTTACATTCCAAGCACATGTAACACTCAAACACAAACACAATATAACATATAAAAAGAAGCCAAAACATATAGGAGTGTTTACAGTGACGTCAGCGCTTACCTGTCTAATATTTGTAGAAGGCAAAAAACAATAAAACTGTGTTGGAAAACGTGATTAAATTGTCATAACTTTTTTGATTTCAACATAATTGTAAATTCTTCTGGTTCTACAATTTTCAGAAAAATATCGTTTTTATATGACTGCAAAAAAAATGCGGACGTATATTGGTATGATGCTGTCATCGTTGTCGTTGTCGTCGTTGTCTGTTAACTTTAGTGTATACACGATAACTTTAGTTCTAGTAATCCGAATGCAATGATATTCCTTACTATTAAAGGATGGATGGGATTGATTTTGGGAGTCCCACCTGTTTTGGTTTTGAAATAAGGGGTCAAAAAGGGGCCAAAAATGCTACTTTTATGTTTGTTGCCACGATAACTTTAGTTCTAGTCATCCTATTGCTTTGTACTTTGGCATTTATGTTCCTTGACATAAAAGGGTGAATGGGATTAATTTTGGGGGTCCCCCCTTTTTTTGTTTCAAAATTAGGGGCCCAAAAGGGGCAAAAAATTCAAATATTTTATTGTTTCAACCACTTCTTTGTTTCTAACTGGCTTATTGCTGTGAAATTTGTGAAGAATGTTTCTTACAATAAAAGAATGAACCTGATTTACTTCTGCGGGCCCCCTTTTTCCCCATTATGTAATTAGGGGCCAAAATCGAAACTTTTATATTAGTGGTCCGATTTTGAAATTTATTTTTGCAAAAAATTGTTTGTTCTTGTCAAATAGCGATACAAAATTGAGAATCAATTTTTGCGACCCCCCTTTTCCCCCTTATTATATAATGAGGGACCAAAAGGGACCAAAATCGAAACTTTTTTACTTATGATCTGATTTTGAAATTTTTTTTTGCATGTTTGTTCTTGTCAAATAGTGGATACAAAATTGATTATTAGCTCACCTGGACCGAAGGTCCATGTGAGCTATTGCCATCACTTGGCGTCCGTCGTCGTCGTCGTCCGTTGTCGTCGTCGTCCGTCGTCGTCCGTCGTCGTCGTTAACTTTTCTTTGAAAATCTTCTCCTCCGAAACCACAGAAGGGATTGCTTTGAAACTTTGCACACTTCATCTATGGGATGTCCTCTACCAAGATTGCACAAATGATGACCGCCGTCCAAACAACATGGCTGCCAGTACTAAAAATAGACCAGGGGGGGTCAGACTTCTGTTTTTGGCTTGTAAATCAAAAAGTATAAGAGATAAATGAAATCTGATGCCACCCTACTGCTTCAGCATCAAAAGCTACACAAAAGTCTCCATTGAGTCAAAGTTGTCAGATGACCCCTTTGGGAGTTACGGCACCTTAAAGGTAAAAAAATAGCATTTTTTCATGTTTTTGGCTTATAGAATGAAAATTATGACAGATAGAGAAAAGTTGTTGCTTGCTTAAATGATTAGCTCATTTAGGTCTACAAAAGTCTCCATAGGATTGAAGTTGTCAGATGACCCTTAATAGGGGTTACAGCCCCTTAAAGGCGAAAAATAGTGTTTTTGGCCTATAGAATGAAAACTATTGCAGATAGAGGAAAGCTGTTGCTTGCTTAAATGTTCAGCTCATTTAGCTCTACAAAAGTCTCCATAGGGCTGAAGTTGTCAGATGAACCCTTGTAGGGATTACAGCCCCTTAAAGACGAAAAATAATGTTTTTGGCCTATAGAATGAAAACTATTGCAGATAGAGAAAAGCTGTTGCTTGCTTAAATGTTCAGCTCATTTAGCTCTACAAAAGTATTCATAGGGTTGACATCCAGACCAGGTGAGCGATTCAGGCTCCTGGGAGCCTCTTGTTAATTTTTGCAACCTCCTTTCCCCCCCCCCCCCCCTATTATGTAATTAGGGCCAAAATGGAAAATTTGTGGTCTAATTTTGATCTCCTTTCGAATAAAAATAATTCCTTTTAAATTATAAGTCAGAAAGTCCACCAAAATCTGCATGTGTCAAAAACCTTTGTCAGTCCACCATGGGCTGCATGTGTCCAGAGCAATTGACTATCCATATTGGGCCTAAAATGTACAGGGTTCAACATGTTGCAGTGGTATCATGCTGCGCTCGGTGAAGCTTTTTATTATAGTGTATTTTGAAAATATATATTAAGTGGTTCTACAGATAATTTGGTTGATTAAAATTTTCAGTAAAAATCTGTTTGGTTCAGAATCAATTTAGCAGAAAATTTATATTTCAAGTTTTATTTTCAAAATTAATTATGATTAATATATGAACAAATACCCATAACCCTTTTCAGAACCATTTTATCTTATAAATTAAAAAAGTAATGAGGATTTGAAAATTATCCCTTCAATTGCTGTTTGTTTTTTGCCATCCAATTTGACACATTAAACAATGAGATGCAAATTAGTGAATATGACATCACTATTGAGATAGGCGAACATTCCTATACATGTATATCAAAAACATATGTAAGTCAGAAAAACGACCAATCAATAATACTTATTGCTTACAAAGAATACATTATTGAAGCATGAAATTCACTGAACTGTAAAAATAACAAGTAGTAAAACAAAATTAAAGTATTTGAACTTAAATTAATCATTTACATAGACCTGTATATTAAAATGGATTAATTTTGCAAATTGGTGAAATCTCACAATATCTAGATCTCATGCAAATCATGGCAAATAGACAAGATTTCATACAAAATAAACGATTTGCAATATACAACATTTGTAATATTTCAAAATAATTTCACTTACCCCGGGTAACAGGTATTGGGAATCCTAGAGCACTCACTGATATAGCAGAAATCCTTCTTATCTTGAGAATATTTTTTTTTTCTTTAACCTCTAGATCATCTGTTTCCAATTTTTTTTTCATCAAGATCAGTGATTCCGAAGTATTTTTTATACGACCGCAAAAAAATTGCGGTCGTATAATGGTATAATGCTGTTGTTTTCGTCGTTGTCGTTGTTGTCTTGTAAACTTTTTAGTGTTTCCACAATAACTTTAGTTCCAGTTATCCGATTGCTATGAAACTTGACTATGATGTTCCTTACTATAAAAGGATGAATGGGATTGATTTTGGGGGTCCCCCAATTTTTCGTTTAGAAATTAGGGGCCAAAAATACTATTTTTTTGTTTGTTTCCAAAATAACTTTAGTTCTAGTTAGCTGATTGCTATGAAATTTGACAGTGATGTTCCTTACCATACAAGAATGAATGGGATTGATTTTGGGGGTCCCCCCTTTTTTTGTTTTGAAATTAGGGGCCCAAAAGGGCCAAAAAATTAAAATATTTTATTTGTTTCCGCCATAACTTTGGTCCTAGTTGGCCTATTGCTGTGAAATTTGTCAAGAATTTTTCTTACAATAAAAGAATGAACCTGATGAATTTTTGCGCCCCCTTTTCCCCTGTTTTGTAATTATGGGCCAAAATAAAAACTTTTTTATTTGTGGTGTGATTTTGAAAATTTTTGTTTACATGTTTGTTCTTGTCAGATAGCGGATATAAAATTAAGAATTAATTTTTGTGATCCCCTCCATTTTTCCCCCTATTACGTAATAAGGGCAAAATGGGACCAAAATCGAAACTTTTTATTTGTGGTCCAATTTTAAAATATTTTTTTGCAAGTTTATTTTTGTGAAGTAGCCAATCCAAATTTGAGAATTTATTTTTACCACCCCCATCACTTTTTCACCTGTTACGTAATAAGGGGCCAAAGGGGCCAAAATGATTTTGACAATTTTTTTGCAAGTTTATTCTTGCCAAGTAGCAAATACATTTTTGTGTCTCCTTTTTTTACTGTTATGTTATTAGGGATCAAAAGGGGCCAAAATCCTAACTTTTTTATTTCTGGTCCAATTAAAAAAACGTTTTTACAAGTTCATCCTTGCCAAGTAGCGATTCTAAATTTGAGAATAAATCTTTGCAACCCCCACCTTTTTTCGCTCATTACCTAAGGGGCAGTAATCATAATTTTAAAAAAATTTCTGGTTCGTTTTTTTATTTTTTCCACAAACATTATTCTTTTCAAGAATAAAATACAAAATTGAAAATTTATATTTTTACCTCCTGGGTCGAAAGTCCATCAGAGAAGCATGTGTCAAAAACCTTTGTCAGTCCACCATGGCCTGCATGTATCCAGAGCAATAAACTATCCATATTGGGCCTAAAACGTTAACAGGGTTCAACATGTTGCGGTCATATCATGCTGCGCTCGGCGAAGCTTTTTATTCTTTACCAGACATGTCATGTAATCATTTACAATGCAAAGGAAAAAGTCAAAATATTTTACTGGACCAAGCAAATTTTAACACATTTGTCTGGTGTCCAACGTAACTTAAGAATGGATGATTATTGTTCAAAATATTAATGTTTTTGGAAAAAAAAGAAGGCCCCTATGTAAAAGGTTCAGTCTCTATGATATTTTTAAAATGATATAATAATGTCAAATAATTAAAAAAAATCAAGTTGCCAAAGGAGTATTATTATCAAGGTAAATAAAAGTTATTTTTCTTCAATCTCTGATATAATTTCTTGTGTGTGGATAAGTAAGAACTGCTTACACATGCTTTATCAAATTTTTAAAATCTGAAATTTTAATTTGATTAAAATCAAACCTATCAATTGTTCCCTACTGTAGTGACACTTGGAAACAATTGACAGATCTGAATTTAATCAGATTTCTGAAATTTATAACATTATTAATTTTTGAAAGTTTAGGTTAAGATTTGTAGAAGCAAAAGACTTCTATGAAGATTTCATAAGTCTTAGCACGTTTTAGGCACTATCATACATGTATGTTTTTTAAATGCAACTTAAATAATAAGAATAAACTAGAAAAACTTTCACTTGTAACTCCTCCAAATTCTATTATTAAAGCTACATTGCACAGCAGTTTGCACACTGGTATGTACATGCATGTTTATTACTCATCTATTTTACATTAATTTAATGTACTTATTAATTATTTATTAATCCTGAATTGGGATTGGTGAAAAAAAGCCAAAGTTATTATTCTATGAATCCCTCTCCAGATTGCAGTTCTCAAGTATGGTTTTTGTAGTGGCCCCATTGAGCCTTCTCTTTTCCAGCTCGACAAAGAGGTCTTCCATGTGCATGGGTTATTTCTCTTCCCATTCATAAGACAATGTTATTTCCTCTTTTCTGAAGGATGGGAGCATCATTCCTTGAAATTATCCTCACAAATGTTGTCAGGAGAGAGTCAGAAAAGGGATTCAAATATTAGCAAAATAACAAACAGAAGTGACTATCTTTAGATTTAAACCTGTATTTAAGTTTTTACGTGTGATATATAATTCTTTTTTAGCTGGACCTGGTGGCCCTGGAACAATATTTCTTGCCCAGTCTGGAGCTGGTGTTGGTTCACTCATTGTAGATGCCAGGGGAAAACAACCTAAGATCAAGCATGTTCAGGATTGTTCCCATTTTGATGCTTCTACCTCAGGTTTGTTATTAGTATCAAAAATCAAGAGCTCCTTTACAATATTAATGTTTGATATTGTGGTACAGTAAAAAAAAATCTATTCAAGAACTTTCTGATTATTAGTTGATCATGCTAATATCATTGGGAAAGAAAAATAAATAATATTTATACATGTAATAACTGTGATGCTTATAATTGTCATTAAAACAACTGGTACTGTCAAAAGTTTTAAAACATAGACCAGTATATTTGTACCATACATATATAGAGTTTCCTTTTATAATTTTATAGGAGCTGCAGCATGGATTAATGATGACTCGTCCAAACTTGATGAGATCATTCTTACCTTTGGAGCCCACCTGGTTATCTCCAACTACACCTCAGTATCACAAATACTCACAGATGCTACCAACCAATCTGTTGTTCATGTACTACCCAAGGCCACCCTAAAGCTGGGAAACACCCTGACCACACCCTGTTTTGTTTATGATGAGGGTATCCTTGAGCCGGCCTCAGGAACAACAATATATGTGGAGAAGTGGTTGTATGTTTTAGGAAACATTACATTTAGCGATGATGAGACCTTTATTGTTAATGGAAACTTGACCATGGAAATACAAAACTTTACAACATATGAGCTAAAAATAGGTACAACAGGTATAATGTCAGTGATCCCCTTATCTGGAGGCAGCATCTTTCCACTCGACACAGTAAAATTTGGTGTTTACGGCAGTTTCAAAGCTGACGTAGTCAACTTAACCAGCATAGACTATTTCACAGTGGGGACTTATGGATCTGTTGACCTGGTTCCTGTTTCTACTGATATGTACATTGGTAATAACATTCAAATCCAAGGTTCAGTAAATTTTAATCAGCATGAAGTATCGATCGTCCATCCTTGTGAATCTTTTCAGATAACAGGCTCAGGGTCTAGACTAGTTTGGGACAGCTTGGCTAACATTACAATGGAATGTCAGTATGTCAACATTAATGGGTTCTTCAAACCAGGAACAATTAATTTTGGTGCTGGAGTTGAAAAATTGAGAATTGGTAATTATGGGAATTTTGAGTTTACAGCAGATGGACCAATTTTAACCAACTCATTTTGGGCAGATGGGATGACAAAGATAAAGAATCTAGCAGAGTTTAAATCCTTGAACAGATCTGACCTGAGAATAGAAGTGTTTGTGGTTGACCAAGGAGGATATTTATATCTTAACCACCTGTCACAACCTAAACTTGTCGATGGAGAAGAGGTAAACACAAATATTTTTTTTAAAAACCAAGAAAATATCAAGGAAACTTAATGTATTTATATCATTCATTAAAATCTGTTAAGACATAATCATTGTTTGTATGCATAACAGTTTAACAATAAAGTAAAATAAATCATAGTTTTTTTAGAGCGTTATCGATGTTACAAAGAGTAATTTAAGAGTTACCAAGAAGCCAGAAGAATATAAGCTTCTGTTTGATCTAACTTGAATACCATATTCTCAAATTTTACACTTTTTAAAATAAAAATGATACACATATACATTTGCTGATTTTAATGATTTGTTTCCTATAAAGGTTTCAGATACATACAACAACATCCGAGCCAGGTACTTGATAGTCAATGGTTTTCTAAATGGTAAAATTCTCAGTGTTGACCCAGGCCTCGACAGAGTTGAAGTTGGAAGTGCAGGAACATTTCAGTTTACCCCATATGATCCTTTCCATGTACATGAGATTGAAGTGGATGGCATGTTTAAATCATACACACCAATTGTGTTCAGAGGCAGCACCTTAGTCAGAGTGGAGATTTTGACAATCGGGGAGTCTGGTACTATTGTCTTAGACAGTAATGCTCAGGATAGTCGGTCTTGGACAGGGACATCAGAAATGCCCTTTCACTATGTCTATATCCATGGTATTCTTCAAGGAGGAAAGATAATTAATCGTTATATGAATGAGACGGAAGAGGGTTGGAACTACATGTATCTACATAACGGATCTTCAACATTTGAATTTGAGACTGAGTACCCTTTCTTGATTGACACAGCTGAGATCAACGGAACATTTACCTCTTACAAGCCAATAGCTTTGAGAAGAACTCCAATCAAAGCACTATCCATTTTCATTGGCTGGGCAGGTCATGTGACTTTTGATTCTGAATCGTCACATCCTATTGGTCCTTTTGCTTCAAATTCATCCATCTATGCAGCAAGTCTTACAACAGATGCAGGAAGTTTATTTGAAGCTGGAGATACACATTTTGATATTGACTTTGTGGAAATCAGTGGTAGCCTCACTGCACAACCCACATCGAATGTTGAAATACGTTATTTCACAATAAATTATGGAGGAAGGGTAAACATTACAACTCCGATAATCTTACAAGGGACAACTCTAGATGTAGCGGGATTACTAGATGTAGATTTCAGAAGATGGCCTATCAATACAGATGAAGGGAATGCAGAGTCCAACATATTGGTTACGGACAACATCACAATCAGTGGAACATTCCAAGCAGGTTCACTCTATGTAGAGACCTACAAGATGGATGTCACTGGGACCTTAGACGTCTCAGGCGGTGGTTATCTTAGTAATAAAGGACCAGGTGAGCAAATATAAGTTCAGTGAAAGATTGTTGCTCATCTTATACTTTCTTCTTATATGAAAATTCAGGGATACTTTTAGTGATAAGATTGAAATTACCCACATCACATAAATGACATGATAATGTAGAAATCTCAGCATCATCTAAACATAAACTTAAAATTTGAGAAGCTTCCAATTATAGCTAATTAGTCTGTCAGACTTTCACAATTATAAATGTTATACTTGTAAACTTTCATACTCAACAATTTGGAAAAATCAAACAAAAAATACAAATACATGTACAATGTCTTTCTGACCAGCATTGCACATGAAGCATATTGTAAAGCAAATTACATGTACAATACAAATGATCTATCTTAGGTGCTGGAGTAGCCCATACCAGCGGGGCCAGTGGAGCCAGTTATGGAGCAAGAGCAGGTCGTGGATCAAATGTTAAAGCTGTCATGCCGTACGGTAGTATCTCCACAGTGGGGACATGGGGAAGTGGAGGAGGGGCAGCAAGCAGTCGTGGAGGAAGAGGAGGAGGGAGATTCCATGCTGAGGTCAACACGCAGTTCAGATTGACTGGAACAATGAGGTCTAATGGTGATCATGCTGTGGTAGGTGTATAACATAAAATTACCCAATTTTGATCCAAATTTTGCACAAAGTTTAAGTAACTTAGAAAGATGTTTAGTCATTGGCTTAAATGCCTATCACTAACTTTAATTTTTGATTTTCTTGGAGTTAACAAATTAAAACTGTTAAATAATTTAAGTTGTACATTTTATTCTTATTCTTTTTACGTTGAAATACATGTATGCATGGTTTTTAATTAGTGTGTCGGTTAATCTTTTAGGTGCATTTAATTTGAAAAGTTTGAAACCTGGGCAACTATAAGTTCATTCTTCATGAAACTTGATACCTTATTGCATTATCTTATTTGATACCAGAATATATTGTATTTATGGCCCGACCACGTATGTGGATCGGACATATAGTTTTACCCTTGTCCGTCCGTCCGTCCGTACGTCCGTACGTCCGTCCGTAACACTTTGGTTAAGTTCTTGGTTAAGGTCCATTACTCGGATACTAGATGTTGAGGGTCAACGATATTTCACCACCAGATGGGTCTTGGGTAGGGCTACACCACCCACTAGAAATTAGGTCACTGTGACCTATATTTTACGCATGAAAGACTTCGGTTAAGTTCTTGGTTAAGGTCCATAACTTGGATACTAAATGTTGGGGGTCAATGATATTTCACTACTAGATGTGTCTTAGGTAAGGTGACACCACCCACTAGAAATTAGGTCACTGTGACCTATATTTTACGCATGAATGACTTCGGTTAAGTTCTTGGTTAAGGTCCATAACTTGGATACTAGATGTTGGGGGTCAATGATATTTCACTACTAGATGTGTCTTAGGTAAGGTGACACCACCCACTAGAAAATAGGTCACTGTGACCTATATTTTACGCTTGAATGAACTTGGTTAAGTTCTTGGTAAAGGTTCATATCTCAGATACTACATGTTGATGGTCAATGGTATTTCACCACTAGATGTGTCTTGGGTAACATGACACCACCCAATTAGAATAAGGTCACTGTGATCTATATTTTATGCATGAACGACTTCGGTTAAGTTCTTGGTTAAGGTCCATAACTTGGATACTAGATGTTGGGGGTCAATGATATTTCACCACTAGATGTGTCTTAGGTAAAGTGACACCATCCACTAGAAATGAGGTCACTGTGACCTATATTTTAAACATGAATGATTTTGGTTAAGTTCTTGGTTAAGGTCCATATCTTGAATACTACATGTTAGGGGTCAATAATATTTCACTTCTCGATGAGTCTTGGTACATGGCACCACCCATCAGAAATAAGGTCACAGCGACCTATATTTCACACATGAACACTTTTGATCAATTTCTTGGTAAAGGTCCATATCCCAGGTAATACACATTGAGGGTCAATGATATTTCAAGAACGGGAGGGCCATCCTGTGGCTCATAGACACATTATCTAGTTTTCTTATGTTTTGAATTCTATTACATTCAGGGAACCCACGCTGGTGGAGGATCAGGCGGCTCTCTGTATGTCCACAGTGGCACCCTCAGTATGACAGGATACATCTACTGTAATGGTGGCAATGGTCTATCTAATGGAGGCGGTGGCTCTGGTGGCCGTATCAACTTCTTCTTTAGATCTGGAACGTATGAAAGTGGACATGTCATTTCTAAAGGTTTGTCACCAGTTTTTGTTTTCAATAGATATAAATCACTTACTTTGAATGACTGTGAAACACTTTAAATTGCTCTAGAAGAAATTGCTGTATTTATAAGTCAGTGCATTCACTGTTAAAACTCAGTCTCATAATATTTATGTAAAATTTTCTGCAAGAATTTTTTTTTTAGTTTCTGATTATATTAGGTGTTATTATAGTTATCCACACAATGTAAAAAAAAACCCTCGAAGAAGACATTCTAAAATAATGTGTCTACGGTCCAATCCATTTGTCTATCATGGTTTGTGTAATAAAATACACTTTTAAATTACTTGATTGAAAATTTTACTTCAGAAATCGGTAACTTGTTCAACATCTTCAAATACATGTATGTGACTTTTGATTCATTATTTTTACATTTTTTTTCACAATTCCTGATCTTTTTACCAGGTGGGTCTGGATATGAACCAGGAGGTCCTGGGATCATGTATTTCCATGGCGACAGAAGCAGGAATCTCAGAGTAGATAACAAATGCCAAAAACCTCAGGTATTTATTATGTTAAAGATCTTTTTTTTTAGTCCTAACACATACATGTTGGTGTGATCCATTTTACTTTATACATGTTTGTTTCTTTATGTAACAATGCAGATACAGCATCAGCATGGGGTCCTATGTTTTGGGATTCCGTTTAGGTCTGTTGCCCACTTATTTTTTTGTTAAGGGTGTGTATTCCTGAACATCTTTTTGTACATCTATAAAAGCTTTGAAATTAATTATGCTTGCTGTTCTGTAAAATTGCTATAGAAATGATAGGAAAAACAATATTTTTAACTTTTTACAATTTTTTTTATGGTGAACGTCATCTGTTTTTAGTATACTTAAAAGTATTTGAAAAGCAAGGTTCTAGCAAATTTTAAGAAAAATCAATGGAGTATTTTTTTTTTCAGATAGAAGAAAGTGTAAACTTTCTCTTTGGATTCTATATTAGAATTACCAAAAAACATGCATTTTTCAAAGACAATTGTATAAAAATTATGATGGTAAACTTATTATTTTTTGGTTGAGATTTAAAGTACCATTCTAGGGCTAACTGTCACCAAAATAAAAAAAAAATTATGGAAATGTTTTTAGACACCCCATCTACCTTAGATAGAATACAGTCATTATACCCTGCCACTTGAAGTTTGAATTAATTTTATATATGTTTATGTTTGAATAGGTTACAGAGCCATCAGGCACCACAGCAGATATCAGTCACTTCAACACCTACATATCAACAGGTACTGTAAAGTAGAAATATTCATAATGAAAAAGCTTTTACATGCATATAAAGAGTTTTTAGCTCACCTGACCCATGTGAGCTATTGTCATCACTTGTCGTCCGTCGTCCGTCCGTAAACTTTTTAAAACGTTAACTCCTCTGACACCATAAGTCCAATTGAAACCAAACTTGGTATGGTTGTTCATTAGCATTTGGTGCTTAGAACTGATGTGGGGATTTTTGATTCGTCGTAAAACATGGCCGCCGTGGCTAAAAATAGAACATAGGGGTAAAATGCAGTTTTTTGCAAATAACTCAAAAACGGCTACAGATATCAAATTTCTGGCAGGGTAAAAGTGATCAGCACCTCAAGATCTACCTACCCTGAAATTTTGAAGAAAATCCAACAACCCATGAAGGAGTTATTGCCCTTTTTGTGGATTTTTTGCAAATTTTGCACCTGTTTAGCTCAATATCTTGAAAACTATACAAGATATTTGAGAAATTTAAATTGCATATTGTTAAGCACATCAAGATCTACAAAGTATGTAATAGGGTCAACGTTGTAGAACCTTTCCTTTTAGGAGTTATTGTCCTTAAAAACGTCAAAATTGAGCATTTTAACAGCATTTCCTCATTACATTGAAAACGTTAACTCCTCTGACACTTCAAGTCCAATTGGAAGCAAACTTGGTATAGTTGTTAATTAGCATTAGGTGTATAGAACTGATGTGGGGATTTTTGATTGGTCGCAAAACATGGCGGCTGTGGCTAAAAATAGAACATAGGGGTAAACTGCATTTTTTTGCTTATAACTCAAAAAGGGCGACAGATTTTTGAATTTTAATTGAGATCAAAGTGATCAGCACCTTAAGATCCACCATATTGTCAGATGACCCCCTTATTAAACTTATGACCCTTTCAATGTCAAATATATTTTGCCTAATAACCTTTACTTCAGGCACATATGTCAGGTGAGCGATTCAGGCTCCTGGGAGCCTCTTGTTCTTAATTCAAAAAAATTGAAATAGATGCAATGCAAAATCAAACAAACTATTAAATCAGAAGAAAGAAGCAACATTTCTTTATTACTATTACTAAACATATTGTACATTGAATTATAAAACTGTACATAAAAGGATAAAGAAAAAAATGTAGAGGGAATTGGGGGTTGAAAGGTACAATTTGTAAATGATTTTATAAATGCTGAACTCCTTCATTTTTCTGAAATAGCCCTAACAGATTTTAATTCTTTTGAAAAATCATGTGTTAATAGCAATATATTTTAAAATGCATGATAAAGTTCACCTTTGTCAGAAGTATATTTTCTACTAATTAGGAGCTGTAGCCTTCCTCTTACCAACCACGGATGGGTTTGTGTTTGACTTTACCATGGTGGAGATTTATGGAGGTGCACATCTGACTGTTAATGGTACCAACATCCACGTCAAGTCCATCAAAGTGGTCGGAGATGATACAGGACATCTACATATACCTCCTTACCATACTCTGGAACTTATTGAGGTACTTGGATCAATTTCATGTTCCCTTAAATAGATTGTCAGATTTTGAACATCATAAAAAAAGAATATTTTGTCTTTGTAGAGTAAAATTCTTTTAAACATTTCCATGTCAAATAAATTGTTTTCCACCACATGTTTGATTTGCTGAATATATGCACAAAAAAAAACCACTCTAAAAACACTGACATAATGTGCTAACATTGCTTTTAAAATAAATGAGCATTAGATCATAAAAGATATTGTGCATATGTAATTTATACACTTGTTGACTTTTAATACTGTTTGCTATGTATATTTTGTAGTTCACCAAGCACAGGAGAGCAAATGTAACATACCATCCCTTCATCTACAAAGAATCTACGTGGATATTACCTGAGGCTACCGTAGAGTTTCGTCAATCATTAGATGAGAGTGGGAAAGGAATGAGCTCTGCTGCCTGTGCTTCCTCCTTCCTTAACAGTAATACAGTCAAGATTTGGGGAACAGTTGTGGGAAATCTAGCCCATTTACTAGTGTCTACTGGTAAATTGTTGTAGGGTTTAAATATTTGTCATTTTTAGCATACCTATTTGTCTATTAAAACCATGAAGGCAGAAAATTTTGAAAACATTTCAATCATCAAACTTAAATCCATTAGGATACAAATACAGAAGATTTATTTGAATTCAGTACATGTACAAAAATAACCATAAGTTTTTCACAGCTTTTCACCAAATAAATGTATAAATATGAATGTACATCTAAACAAGACAAGATACAAAAAGAAATTGGATTTACAATGGACAACACGAATATTAAGTGACATATAGGTACATAAGCTAAGATGTACTCATGCAAATAAACATTGAAATAAAGCAGCATAAAATGGAGTCAAGCACTATGTAAAACATTAAAAAGCAGTAGTTGCATGCATACAAGAGTTTCAGCAGCATTAAAAGTTTTGAGAAAAAAAAAGCATTATTTGCATACATGGCATATGGAGAATCGACATTCTGAAAATTCAGGACTGAATTAATCTTTTTAACTGAATAAAATTATTTTCAGTTGTGAAGTTGATAGAAAATATCTTTCTATATGGTAGCAGCAGCTATGAAGTCCCAGCATAAATAGTTTGGGTTTTTGATTTTCTGTTTCATATCAGCATAAATGTACAAAGTGAAATTTTAAAAACACATGTACCTGTCCATAATTATCAGTTTTTGTGCAAATGTTTTAAAGATGTTTCATATTGTGATTACCAATAAGTCTGATATATGTATATTATTCGGTTTTAATATAATTTTTTACGTTTGTAGGTGCAGTTTTAGAATTTGAAGAGTCTGCCAATAGACAGCTGACGTTTTCAAACATCACTATACAGAATGGAGGAAAGCTAGAACTCAGTAGTGTGTTCGGTGATGAATTTGATGTTTATCATCTTCAGGTAAATCAAAGCTATCCAATACAGATTTTAAAACCATGAAATATATTAAGTGTATATTTCAAGGAATTATTAATCCTTGATTTATGATTTATAAACAAATGTAATATGTATTTGCATCTACAAATAGTCTTGTTACTTTTTAAAGTTCTTATGTAATATGTTAACCATTAAACACAGAACTTTCACCATACTAAATAGTGGGAGCAACAAATTCCCAAACATAATTGATCAATTGCACAATCTCCAAAAAGAAGACAAAACAGATAGATACAATGCTGAGAAATGAAAGCCTTAATAGTTCTCACTTGTTGAAAGGCACTCTAAAAGAAATGCTGGATTAAACTAGGTTTTTATTTCACAAAACTTCATTCTTCCATTTAAATATACCGGTAATATAAAGCTCCAGTTATAATGCACCAACATGATATCATTGTCAGACATACTTGGATAATTTTGAGGTATTTTTTGTCTGTTTATAGGTACTGAGAACTGGTCATACAGGAATTGTAACAGTCCAAGGCAATGGTCAGTTCATTGTCCGAAATCTAGACCTCCTGACTGACATACTGAATATTCATAATGCAGGAACTTTTTCAGCCAATGGGAAAGGCCATACTAGCAGTGGTTTGGGAGCTGGAGGAACGTTGGTTGGAGGTGGTTTTGGTGGAAGAGGAGGAGCTACCTCTGCTTCAGGTATGGTTTTGTCTTGAAAGTTAAAGGTTAATTTACTTTGTTCATTAAGAATAGCACTTTGCACGTTCTAGTGATTTTTATTGGGATGTAAATTTTACAATGTATTAGTTGTATAATTCTGGGTACAAACTACTAAATCAAGCCCCTCTTTTTAAAATCAACTAAAAATCAGTTTTTCAAAACCCTCTTGCCAGTTTACCTTGAGTAGAACCTCTTGACAGGTATATATCTTCAGAATCCTTAACATATATCTAGTTTGTTTACAAGTTTTCATAACACATTTAAAGCCTTAAAGAGAAAAGCTATCTCCTCGTCGAAGAGTGGCCTAAAAATAGAAACGATTTACAGACAACATTTTCAAAAAGTATAGGTCCGTGGATACCCCCTTTAAGCAAACTAAGGTCTTCTTAAAATTTTATGAATTTGGATTGGACATGTTACAGAGATATCCTTTGTTCTAAATATATGCAGATATTACAAAACTTTACATTTTTATGAAAAATAATGAACCTTGAAATCACTACTTTGGGAATCCTAAGCACTATTTTCACATACGTTCCAAATCTGATTGGCCGATTTAGTAGTTGGTACCCATAATACTTGCTTTATAGATTTTCAAGTTTTTTTACAATTACAGAACTTGGTTTGCCATTAATTTCAAAATGAAAACAGTATTATAAATATGTATCTTATGAGTTAAAAAATACTTTAAAATTCACAAACCATACAGTACATACCATTTGTAAAAATTGAATATGATAATTCTTTTCTGTTTCAAATAAATAAATTTTAACTACCCTGATACTATTTATAATTCATGACCATCTAAGTCTTCTGATATACAGATTTTCTCCCTGGAAAGGAATATGGATCTATGTATGGACCATGTCATTTTGGAAGTGGAGGACACAACAATGCACCAGGTATTTGTTATTGCTTATTCATATCTTCTAAAATAAAAGGAAAAAAAGCATATTTTAGTGTTGAAGCTATTAAACATTTTGAACACAAAAAATGAACTGTTATCTTTTGTTGTATTGAGTCTGTCATTCTATTCTAGTCTATCAATATTTTTTTTTTACATGGATGAACGAAAAAAAAATACTTTGTCTTGTTTAAGGCGGAGGAATGATGAGAATTACCACAACTCAAAGATTTATTGTTGAGGGCACCTTACAATCAGATGGTAGTGGTGGCTCAGGTAGTTCTGTGGCTGGTGGCAGTGGTGGCTGTCTGTATATAACCACTGATGCTATTGAAGGGAAAGGTACAATTCAGGTGAGTTAACTGGTGGAAAAGTGGCTCAGGTAGTTATGTGGCTGGTGGCAACGGTGGCTGTCTGTATATAACCACTGATGCTATTGAAGGGAAAGGTACAATTCAGGTGAGTTAACTGGTGGAAAAGTGGCTCAGACAGCTCTTTGGCTGGTGGCAGCGGTGGCTGTCTGTATATAACCACTGATGCTATTGAAGGGAAAGGTACAATTCAGGTGAGTTACCCGGTAACTAGTGGAAGTGGTGGCTCAGGTAGTTCTGTGGCTGGTGGCAGTGGTGGCTGTTTATATATAACCACTGATGCTATTGAAGGGAAAGGTACAATTCAGGTGAGTTAACTAGTGGAAAAGTGGTGGCTCAGGTAGTTATGTGGCTGGTGGCAACGGTGGCTGTCTGTATATAACCACTGATGCTATTGAAGGGAAAGGTACAATTCAGGTGAGTTAACTGGTGGAAAAGTGGCTCAGACAGCTCTTTGGCTGGTGGCAGCGGTGGCTGTCTGTATATAACCACTGATGCTATTGAAGGGAAAGGTACAATTCAGGTGAGTTACCCGGTAACTAGTGGAAGTGGTGGCTCAGGTAGTTCTGTGGCTGGTGGCAGTGGTGGCTGTTTATATATAACCACTGATGCTATTGAAGGGAAAGGTACAATTCAGGTGAGTTAACTAGTGGAAAAGTGGTGGCTCAGGTAGTTCTGTGGCTGGTGGCAGTGGTGGCTGTCTTTATATTATCACTGATGCCATTGAAGGTAAAGGTACAATTCAGGTGAGTTAACTAGTGGGAAAGTGGCTCAGGTGGTTTTGTGGCTGGTGGCAGTGGTGGCTGTCTGTATATAACCACTGATGCTATTGAAGGGAAAGGTACAATTCAGGTGAGTTAACTGGTGGAAAAGTGGCTCAGACAGCTCTTTGGCTGGTGGCAGCGGTGGCTGTCTGTATATAACCACTGATGCTATTGAAGGGAAAGGTACAATTCAGGTGAGTTACCCGGTAACTAGTGGAAGTGGTGGCTCAGGTAGTTCTGTGGCTGGTGGCAGTGGTGGCTGTTTATATATAACCACTGATGCTATTGAAGGGAAAGGTACAATTCAGGTGAGTTAACTAGTGGAAAAGTGGTGGCTCAGGTAGTTCTGTGGCTGGTGGCAGTGGTGGCTGTCTTTATATTATCACTGATGCCATTGAAGGTAAAGGTACAATTCAGGTGAGTTAACTAGTGGGAAAGTGGCTCAGGTGGTTTTGTGGCTGGTGGCAGTGGTGGCTGTCTGTATATAACCACTGATGCTATTGAAGGGAAAGGTACAATTCAGGTAAGTTAATAGGTGGAAAAGTGGCTCAGGTGGTTCTGTGGCTGTCTTTATATTATCAATGATGCCATTGAAGGGAAAGGTACAATTCAGGTGAGTTAATTGGTGGCAGAAGTGGCTGTCTGTATAGTACAAATTTTTCATTGTTTTCATGGTTAACAATCAGCCACGAAAAAAAAACAACCCCAAGGAAGTGTTATTTTACATTGATTCCTTTAAGCAATGGGTGCAAACCATAAAATCAAAATTCCAACCTCATATTTCTTAAGGGGAAATAACAAAAAAAATTAGCAGTGCCAGTACATGTACCCAATTAAACAAATGAATCCACAGTATACATAGTGATCAGGACAATAAAATAATGTTACTGTATTTTGATTTACTACAGGTGAATGGAGGTAGTGGAGGAAATCTAGGAGCAGGAGGAGGTGGGAGGATGATGATTTATTACAGAGACACTCGATTCTGGCAGGGAAAATGGACAGCTTATGGTGGCACAGCTGGTGGCAATGGAGGGGCTGGAACAATATTCCTACAGGTAATGGTATTATGTGTGTTGTTCAACACATCAGTAGGATTTTTGAAATGATAAGTATCAAGTAACACACTGTATTTCTAAGTTTAACATTATTTAGTATTACAGTTGTGATGAACTATAGAATCAACACCTTTATGATGTTTGTTCATTTTACATGAAGTACAAGATTAATGTACAAGTGCTGCATAAGTCTTAATCCTGACCAGAACCTCCACACGGTGATCGATATTTCCTGACTATGGTTCAAACATAATCGGAGCAGCCAACTCTGGTGATGGTGTGTCATGGGCTGAAACAGCGTGTCTTGTTTTAACATCGTTGCAGAGGCTTCTAGCCTACAGTCTCTACTATGAAAACCCTACCCAGGGTATTGATTATACTACATGATGTTGATAATGAACATGTTCAGTCATACCATTTGAAACAATTTTTTTTCTCTAGTTTAGACAGGTGTTTGACTCACAAATATCCGAAACAGGACTTTAATTATGAAGATCTGCTTTAGAAGGTTTAACATTTAAATTATTTATTAACAGGACACTCTACCAGATGTCATCAATAGGACTTTAATAGTAGATAATGGTGTCCGATCTGTTACTCAAGCTGAGATCTCATCATACACGATAGCAGGCTACGAGGCTGACCCTGGCAGAACATGGATTTCCGATAATGCCACTGATGAGTTTGAAGTTCTGAGGATTCTTGGAAAAGCTAATCTTGCAGTACATCCCTCATTGACAGAGTAAGTTTTTAGTTTAAATGTCAATGGAGTAAATGCTAATAGTTTATCATGTTTGTATCCCATTTATAAAGATTTTTTCAAGGATATGTATAGCATATATTCTATTCCAAAATTTAACTAGCATATGGAGTTTACGTATCACAATTGATTCGTTATTCCAGAGCATGTGGGGAGTACAACAACTTCCTTGATAGAGCTACACAGCTGACAAGCAAATTGTTAACACAGGGGTACGTTGCTCCCAGGTTGTTGTCATCACTCAAAAATTTTTACGGACGACATCATGTGCTTGTATGCAAATACGGGATTTCTATCTCTCAGATGAGCACAGATGTTGGTTTGACATAGAGTTTTGTAATGTCATCCTTTCCGGATTTGACCAACACTTAATCGATCTTTGGCAACGTGACGGGTGTGCTATAGCAAGCAGGAACTGCTTACTCTTCCGGAGCACCTGAGTTCACTCTCGTTTCGACTTGAGTTCGTGTTGCTGAATGCGGTTTTGTTGTTATGTGTGTGTGTTTTATGTTGTTATGTGGTTTGTTTTGTTGTGATGATTTTTTGTCTGCCGGTTTTGTCTTCGTCTTCACTGTTTTATGATACTGATTAGCCCTTTGGTACACCTTTGCTTCTTCCAAAAGACTTAGTCTGTTGTATCAAAATCAAATTAAAAATTGAAGCTATACTTGTTGACAGTTTTACTAATTTAAAGATCCATAAAAATATCCATCAGGCCAATATAAAAATATCATGGATTCTCATCCCTTCATGACCCAATTTTTCAGCCACCGTAAATCATTTTATTTTGAGTTTTTGGTAAATTATGTGAATTTTTAGTCATTTCCCTTTAAAATGGTGAATATCTTATCAAAATAGATAAGAAATAAAAAAATAAAACTTGCCTGCTTGCCCCTTATTTTCAAGAAGTTAGGAGAATCTAAGAATTATTTTATTAGGGTCTTAACAAATACAGGACATTTGGAGATATAGCCCATTGTTTAGGGAATTTATACAACTTGTCCATCTATTTTTTTTTAAAATATTTCTGTTAATATTTTCTTTGCTTCACTTAGTCATTAAATTATTTGTACTCTTGCTCATCTCTTTTGTTATCTTAGAACTAAGACATGGGTTACTCATTACTCAGGATCAGTTGAAATTTTTATTTCTACCCCAAATAATTCTTTGTATTTGTTTCAGTCCTTTCCGACTACGATCTCTGAAGTTTGAAGGAGACAAGACAGGGGTACTCCATGTTGGACCGGGGCAGACTATAGTAGTACAGCACCCTGATGATCTAGAGTTCCTCGTCAACGTCTACATTTACCAAGGAGGCACTCTTATACTACCAACAGCCTTCGACTGTTATGGAATAGACTTTGTTGTTTGGTTTGTATCATATAAGGTTTTATTTCCAAAAGCGTTCCCTTTTCATTATTTATGGTCCCAATAGGAAAACATATCTACATATACTCAAAGGGGCACACTTATACTTCTCACAGAATTTGACTGCTATTGTTTTTGTTTGTTTGTATCAATTAAGGTTGTTTCTTTTCAATTGTTCTCTTTTTCTCTTTTCTTAATCTGTTATGGAGCTAAAATTATATATATAATGAATGAATGAAAAAAGAATTGATCGAATTTCACGCATTATTTTTTAATTCAAGTCATAAACATATATTTTTCTAGGGGCACCTTAGGAGTTGTTGATATGACAGTTGGAGATGGCTGTGACCTTCACCTTGGATCAACAGGAAACACCCAGGGAATTTCCTCTGTCAGTAATGTTGGAGTGTTTGACTTCAATACCCTGACTGTCAAGGATGGAGGAGAGGTCACTGTGACCTATGACCTTGTAGATGACACCAGCAAAATGGCCATTACAGTTTGTATTTACTTTGGTTTTTTTTTACTTTGTTTTATTCGTAGCTATTTAGATTAAGTTGCAAATTTTGGAAACATTTAAAGGCAGACCAATAAACTTAAGATTATAACTAGCTATAATTTGTGTTGGGATGCCAACACACAAGTCGCCCAAAATCCCCTTGGATACTATTTCTTCTCATTCAGTACAATAAAATATGTATAGAAATCAAATTTCATTGAAATCGGACAAAGTTCACATTTTTAAGGGGGGCGGGTGTAGTAAAATGGCCGCCATTTTAAAACCGGAAGTCGGATTTCAAATCCGGTCGCAGATTTGAACTCAGCATACCCTCTTTACCCAGCTGACCAATTTTCAAGACGATCCGACAAAAAAAAAATTTCCGCCCACTTTTTCGGACGGCCGCCATTTTGAAACGGCGGCCATCTTGAAAATTTCAAAACATGATTACACGCCTTTGAGTGACCCACTATCCTATCCAACAAATGTTATTCAAGTTTTTTTAACCGTTTTCTTGTATTAGGGAGGACAAATCCTCGATAAAGAATCAGAAGAATAATAATAATAACTAGATTTAAATGCCATTTCAAGAAATAGCAGATGTCACTCCACTTTGTGTGTGAAGTTTATTAAGTACATGTTATAAGCTATTTGAATTACGATATGTCATCATGACCTTTACCTATGTTCAAGCAAAAATTTTCCATGAGTCATCATTATGATAGATTTATAAATAGGAATTACTCAATGAATGGTATATTAATAGAAATTACTGCAGCAGGATGACACATGTTGACAGAAAATCAATACAAACTTGTCATATTTAACCTAAGGGACTTTAAAAGTTTTATAAGCTCTTCAATGGATTATATTATGTCATTATGACCTCTACCTAAATAGAAATTACTGCATGTTAACAGAAAATCAATACAAACTTGTCTTTATAAATCACAATATGTCATCATGACCTTTACCTTTGTATTACTCAATGATAAGTTTATTAATAGAAATAATTGTATCAGGATGACACATGTTGACAGAAAATCAATACAAACCTAGCATGTTTTCAGTCAATTTTAAACCTTTCAATAAACCTACAATATGTCATCATGACCTTAACCTTTGTCTTAACAAAATTTTCCATGTTTCATCCTAATGATATGTTTATAAATAGATATGATGCTATCTTGACAGAAAATCAATACTAACTTGGCATTTTGCCAGTCAATGATAATCCTATGGGGAAAACAGAAAATCTTTAATTGGTGATTATTTGAAAATGCCTGCTTCGATCAACTTAAAAAAAAAATTGATAAAACTTTAAATTATAGTCTTAGCATACTTGAAATTTCAAAACATTTAATCAAAAGGTTTTCTCAAAAAGCTTTGGACAAAACTCATTATTTACCTGTAGCAGACGACCCATGTTAACTGAGAAAATCAATACCAACTTGGCTTTCTGCCAGCCAATGTTAACCCTATGGGAATTTTTAAATTTTAAAATCGCGATTATTTAAAAATGGCTGCTTTAATTAAAAAAAAAAATAATTTTGGTATAACTTCAAATTAAGATCTAAGCCCATTTAAAATTTCAAGTCTTTTGATCCAGTACTTTTCTCAAAATCGTTCGGACAAAATTCATTGGAAAAATAATAATAATAATAATAACTAGTGCTGACTGTGTTGGGGATGCCCAACACAAAAATGTCTCCCAAACGAATAAATTTTTGATAGTGTATTCTTATTCGTTATCCTTTAAAACCCCTAGATACAAAATTTTATTAAAATCGAAGCATTTTTACAATTTTTGCTTTTTCGGTGGCGGCCATTTTGAAAATGGCGGCCATTTTGAAATTTTTTATTTTACGTATCAAGTCTACTCATAACCCTCTACTCACATACCAAATTTCATTAAAATCCATTCAGCAGTTTCCGAGATAATTTTAGGGTACCCTTTTGCCGTGGCGGCCATTTTGAAAATGGCGGCCATCTTGAAAATTTCGAAGTGCCTGTGCACACCTCCAATAACCAATCTACCATCATACAAAGTTTCGTGCAATTCCATTTTGTCGTTTTCAAAAAACCTTGCGGACAGTTTCATGTCCGGAAGAAAGAAGAAAAAAAAGAATAATAATAATAATAAGAAACAGAGTAAAAGCAATATGTCTCCCAACACATAGTGTTTGGGAGACATAATAAGAAGAAACGTAGAATAACAACATGTCACATCCACGATGTGGAGTGACATAATAACAAGCTATAATTTGTGTTGGGATGCCAACACACAAGTCGCCCAAAATCGCCTTGGATACTTTTTCTTCCCATTCAGTGCAATAAAATATGCATAGAAATAAAATTTCATTGAAATCGGACAAAGTTCACATTTCTAAGGGGGGCGGGTGTAGTAAAATGGCCGCCATTTTTAAACCGGAAGTCGGATTTCAAATCTGGTCGCAGATTTGAATTCAGCATACCCGTTTCACCCAGATGACGATCCGATGAAAAAAAATTTTCCGCCCACTTTTTCCGACGGCCGCCATTTTGAAACGGCGGCCATCTTGAAAATTTCAAAACTTGATTACACGCCTTTGAGTGACCCACTATCCAATCCAACAAGTGTTATTCAATTTCCTTGAACCATTTTCTTGTATTAGGGAGGACAACTTTACGATAAAGAATCAGAAGAATAATAACTAGTGCTGACTGTGTTGGGGATGCCCAACACAAAAATGTCTCCCAAACGAATAAATTTTTGATAGTGTATTCTTATTCGCCATCCTTTAAAACCCCTAGATACAAAATTTTGTTAAAATCGAAGCATTTTTGCAATTTTAGCTTTTTCGGTGGCGGCCATTTTGAAAATGGCGGCCATTTTGAAAATTTTTATTTTATGTATCAAGTCTACTCATAACCCTCTACTCACACACCAAATTTCATTAAAATCCATTCAGTAGTTTCCAAGATAATTTTAGGGTACCCTTTTGCCGTGGCGGCCATTTTGAAAATGGCGGCCATCTTGAAAATTTCGAAGTGCCTGTGCACACCTCCAATAACCAATCTACCATCATACAAAGTTTCGTGCAATTCCATTTTGTCGTTTTCAAAAAACCTTGCGGACAGTTTCATGTCCGGAAGAAAGAAGAAAAAAAAGAATAATAACAAGTGCTGACTGTGTTGGGGATGCCCAACACAAAATGTCTCCCAAACGAACGCATTTTTGATACCGTATTCTATTTCACCATTCATAAAAACCTCTAGATACAAAATTTTGTTGAAATTGAAGCATTGGTTGAAATTGGTCAATTTTTACAACTTTGGATGGCGGCCATTTTGAAATGGCGGCCATCTTGAAAATTTTATTTACAGATTTGAGGTCGCCTTACCCTGTTCTGTTAATATACTAAGTTTCATGCAAATCCGTTGACATTTTTAAATTTTGCCTATTTTCAGTAGCAGCCATTTTGAAAATGGCGGCCATCTTGAAATTTTTTTTTTCACCAATCAAGTCCTTTTTAATTTTGTCAATGAACGTCCAAATTTGGTCGAAATCCGTCCAGTAGTTTTTGAGATAGTTTTGGGGTACCCTTATGTAATGGCGGCCATTTTGAAAATGGCGGCCATCTTGGAAATTCCGAATAGGTTAGGATTTACTTCAAAGACCCATCTACCATCATACAATGTTTCGTGCAAATCCGTCAAGCAATTTCTGAGAACTCGCATGGACAGTTTCATGCCGCGGAGAAAGAAGAAAAAGAATAATAATAATAATAATAATAAGAAACGGAGTAAAAACAATATGTCTCCAAACTTTCGTTTGGGAGACATAATAATAATAAGAAACACAGTAAAAGCAATATGTCTCCCAACACATAGTGTTTGGGAGACATAATAATAATAATAATAATAAGAAACGGTGCAAAAACAATAAGTCTCCCAAACTTTGTTTTGGGCGACTTAATAATAAGAAAAATAATAATAATAATAATAAGAAACGGTGCAAAAACAATAAGTCTCCCAAACTTTGTTTTGGGCGACTTAAATAAGTAAAGACATGTATACTATAACAGAATGAATAATTAGATATTGATTATATCCCTTCTTCCAAGCACAAACATAGGTGTTAACCTTTTGGGACTCCAATGAGGGAGATCTCCCTGAAACCAGTTTTAATTTCAGGGAGATTTTGCGTAGCGACATTTTTGTCTTTAAAATTGTGCGCATATGAATAAAACCATACTTACTCCCAGGCACTGATATTGTGTAAAATCACCTGTAATCATGGTAATAGATTAAATATATCTATTATAATTTCTACTGGTTCAGAGAATCATACTTTAACATGATAGAATTTGTTCTTTTTCTAAAAATTAGGTATTTAAGGCAAAGTGTTTGGGTAAAGGAGTATGTTCACAAAGGCCCATAAATGGCCCTGTAATTGGGCCGATTTTTCATGTTTAAGAAATCTAAATGAATGCTTTGGAAATAACCCACAGAATACCTATATTTAACAAATATAATAGTTTTCTAATAATAAAATTGTGCTGTTTCCTTCGATGACACCCTAAATATTAGAAAAATTAGGAAAATTTTCATGTTTGTCAATTTTTCACCCCTTTTCACCACTATTGTGCAAAAATCAGAAGTGGCCGCATGCTCTGACCAACATAGATTTTTGTTTATTAATTTATTACTTAAAAGCGAATATTTTAACCAAAAAATAATTTTGGTCAGAATATGCGGCCAACATTATATTCATCATTTTTTACAGAAAAAGAGGCTAAATGTGTCAAAAATAGCGATTTTTACAGAAATTCACCAACTTTTAAGGTCTCGTTGTTCACAAGAGTAAACAATTCATGCACAATTTATGACGTTTTATAAAGTATAGAGTCTTATGACCATTCTACCAGCATTATTTTGTAGCAGTCTCGAATTTGAAATTTAGGGCCGTTTTTGGCCCTTTCCGAACATACTCCTTTGAATTCAAATAAGGCACAGCAAATTTAAAGGTGTTTAAAATGTTCATATGATCAAACTTATAGCCTAAATCCTTTCTTTTTGTGCACTTTTGTTTCATTTCTTAAAAGTGATAAATAGTTTCCATAAAGAAAGGGAAGTAATTTTGGTAATTGTTTCATTATTCCTAATTTCTCTCCCCCCTTACTATGTTACCCCCCCCGATCTATAATTTTTCAATTGAGATCGTAATTTTTAACACTCTCAGTATTCATTCAAAGTGTGGAATCAATAAATATGTCACCCAGCAGATATAATTGGATTAAATTTCAACTCATTTATTGTTCTCAACTCACTAATTAACACTATTTCGTGTGTTTTGATAACACTGACAGGTAAACAATTAGACAGATTATCGATTTTCAATCAGCTGATTGAGTAAATGCGTTGGTTGTTTCTTAAACTTATAGAAAGGAAAGGAAAGAATGATTTTGGGACAAAAAATGTAAAATTACGGGAGATTATGCGGGAGGGTATTAAAAGTCGGGAGTTAAATGTCTCCTGCTCGGGAGTAATATATTTCTCGGGAGATAGCTTAAATTTTCGGGAGGCTCCCGCAGGATTCGGGAGGGTTAACACCTATGAGCACAAAGGGTGGGTTATACTGTTTTACCTGTGTCAGTCACACTTGATTATATATTAACACAAGACTTAGTTGCAAAAGCAGCAGTATCTCTTTTGAACATTGACTCACCAATTTCTTGTTATACATGTACATGAATATAGATGAGAACATTTTTAATAACAAAGACGTAAACTTCACAATTTGTGAAATCTCTGAATATTTGAATTTTCAGAAATTTTCAACCAGCCTTTTATAGACTTTACATATTATATTATACTGTGGTAATAGAAAAGTGTATATCTTGTTTACTTATAGGCCAAGAAATTATGGATCCAAGGTGGTGGCCATGTTCATGCTGTGCATGTTGACATCAGAGCTACAAACTTAATTGTGGATGACCTTGGAAAAATCATTGGAGATAATCATAATGTTGCCTGTTCAACAGGAGATGGGTTCATTTCTGTTTCAGGAGGATCAGGTAGGTTAAAGATCAGTCCACTTCAGGTTGGAGTGGGATTGGTAAGTTTGAATTAGTAAGTAAGTAGGAAAGTAGGAAGTAAGTAGAATTTCTTTGTAGGTTGTTTTTCTCTTAATGTGTTGGGCATGAAAGTGTGGTATAGATATATTGTTAAAATCTCCACTAAACCATGGGCGGCCCTGGGTTATTTTTTAAATATTTTCCTATAAGTAATATAACACACACAAAAAAATGCTTCTAAAAAAGTGACCGCAAACAATTGACTATTAAGTGAATGCAGGCCTGTAATGATATTCAAATGTAAAACATAAAAAAATGGCTTATAAATTCTAGTTCTTGCCTTTTGCTTTCTGCCCATCCAAATTGGTTTTCTGGAGAGTAACTTTTCAACACTTTGATTGAAATGCATGAAATTTACACTCATTTCAAAAAGCTTATGAGGTGCAGAAGAAGCCTATATAATGGAGTAAAAAGGTTAAAGGTCAAGATTACAAGTTTTGAAAAAACATAGAAAGGACAAGTTATGATAAGGACAGTTTTTGGTTTTTTTAATGTTTCTTCATTTTGGTCAAAATATGATAACTTTTTGTACATTTTTGTAAGAAAAATTGTGAGTGAATCACTGACACACAAAAATATTTTAACTGTTAGTTAACTGTGGGTGGACAGGTGGGTGGGAAAGGAAGGACCAGAGCCAATAACCCCTATATTTGGCCCTGTAAATATGCAAATATCAAAACTCGTTTGTTTTACTAGAAACTTGGTGTATTTATAGCTGAATAGCAGTGTTAAATTAAAAATATTTTGTTTTTGGTGTATTGATAAATTTAATATCAGTTTTTCAATCATAATTATATGATTTTTTATGCCACGCCTCGCCCATCAAAATTTTTGTTGAAACATAAAGAAAATAATGTTTTTCTATAATTTCAGAAAAAAATATTTATGGGCGAGGGGTGGCGCTACTGATATTTTCACAAATAACTAAGTGAAAATCTGCTGAAATTAGCATATTTTCATTATTAGTGTCTCAATATAATGTCATTGCAATAATTGCAGAAAACTTTAAAAATGGTTTTGTTATGTAACACACAATTATTCTAGACTAATTAGCAACCATTGTCATATCTGAAAGATGAATTTGAAAATATGACCTGATTTAGGGCAAAAAAAGGCAGTTCATGAACCTACTTTTTATACAACCGCAAAAAATTTGCGGACATATTATGGTATGATGCTGTCGTTGTCGTCGTCGTCGTCGTCGTCGGTGTCTGTTAACTTTTTAGTGTTTCCACAATAACTTTAGTTCCAGTTATCCGATTGCTATGAAACTTGACAATGATGTTCCTTACCATAAAAGGATGAATGGGATTGATTTTGGGGGTCCCCCCATTTTTCGTTTAGAAATTAGGGGCCAAAAATACTACTTTTTTGTTTGTTTCCACAATAACTTTAGTTCTAGTTATCCGATTGCTATGAAATTTGACAGTGATGTTCCTTACCATACAAGGATGAATGGATTGATTTTGGGGGCCCCCTTTTTTTGTTTCGAAATTAGGGGCCCAAAAGGGGCAAAAAATTCAAATATTCTACTTGTTTCCATCATTACTTTGGTCCTAGTTGGCCTATTGTTGTGAAATTTGTCAAGAATGTTTCTTACAATAAAAGAATGAACCTGATGAATTTTTGCCCCCCCCTTTTTCTCTGTTGTGTAATTAGGGGCCAAAAGGGGCCAAAATAAAAACTTTTTTATTTGTGGTCCGATTTTGAATTTTTTTTTTTGGCATGTTTGTTTCTTGTCAAATAGCGGATACAAAATTAAGAATTAATTTTTGCGACCCCCCCTTTTCCCTCCTTTAACGTAATTAGGGGCCAAATGGGGCCAAAATCGAAACTTTTTTATTTGTGGTTCAATTTTGAAATTTTTTTTTGCAAGTTTATTCTTGTCAGTTAGCTAATCCCAATTTGAGAATTAATTTTTGCAACCATCCCTTTTTTCACTTGTTCTGTAATTAGGGGCCAAAAAGGGCTGTAATCAAAACTTTTTTATTTCTGATTTGTTTTTGAAAATTTTTTTTGCAAGTTTACTTTTGTCAAATAGCGAATTCAAATTTGAGAATTTATCTTTGCGACCCCCACCCCTTTTTCACCTGTTACGTAATAAGGGGCCAAAAGGGGCCGAAATCAAAACTTTTTAAATTTTTGTCCGATTTTGACAATTTTTTTGCAAGTTTATTCTTATCAAGTTGCAGATATATTTTTGTGTCCCCTTTTTTTACTGTTACGTTATTAGGGACCAAAAGGGGCCAAGATTGTAACTTTTTTATTTCTGGTCCGATTTGAAATTTTTTTTGCATGTTTGTTCTTGTCAAATAGCGGATACAAAATTAAGAATTAATTTTTGCGACCCCCCCTTTTTCCCCCTATTACGTAATTAGGGGCCAAATGGGGCCAAAATCGAAACTTTTTAATTTGTGGTCCAATTTTGAAAATTTTTTTTTGCAAATTTATTCTTGTCAGGTAGCGATTCTAAATTTAAGAATAAATTTTTAGGGCTGTAATCATAATAGAAAAAAAATTCTTGTTCGATTTTTAAATTTCTTCCCCAAACATTATTCTTTTTAAGAGTAGAATACAACATTTAAAATTTATATTTTTACCCCCTGGGTCGAAAGTCCACCAGAGAAGCATGTGTCAAAAACCTTTGTCAGTCCACCATGGGCTGCATGTGTCCACCATGGGCTGCATGTGTCCAGAGCAATAGACTATCCATATTAGGCCTAAAACGTACAGGGTTCAACATGTTGCGGTCGTATCATGCTGCGCTCGGCGAAGCTTTTTATTTCCTAATGGTTTTCTCAACAACTTCTTATCATAGCCACTTGATATTTAGTATACAGCATCAGGGTGGGGTCCCATAATGTTGATTCAATTTCAGGTCTGTTGCTCACCAACTTCCTGTTTAACGAATTCCAGACATTTTTGACTTTGACAGATTTTTTAAGCAAAACTTTGGATGCCTTGACAAAATTTTACAAAACTTGCCTGCATTAAAGCTATTAATTTAAGGAAGAAGAAAATTTTGGTGACAATATGTCAATGATCAAGGTCACAATTTGCTAGACGAGGGACTGGTACCTCTTTACTTGTTTTTTTTAAAAGATTATTTTGCACTTTGTAAAAACTGTTAAATTGTTAAATTCTACAGGCGCTGGGCATGGTGGACCAGGTGGCCGTGGTTACGGACAATCAAAGACAGGTGCTCCACATGGACAGGTGTTTGATGCCAAATCAAAAGGATGTAAAGGAGGGGGTAACTCTGCTGGAGATAATGGTGGAAGAGGTGGTGGAGTTATCTACCTTAGAGTGACAGGTACCCTTCAGAATGATGGTGAAATCAGCTGTAATGGAGAGAATGGTCGAGCCAGCGGAGCTGGTGGCGGCAGCGGTGGATCTATAGATATGAACATCAATAATATCAAGGTGAGATTTCTGTTGAGATTTATCTGTGAGGTCAATACAATGAGTATGATCAAGAATGAGCTGATTTTCTTTCTTGAAAGTTAATCCAATAAAACAAGATTACGCTGTTTATAAAACCTTCTTTTACTAATAATAAATGAAATTTCTAATATTGACCTTGCCAATGAACTTTGAATCAAGCTCAATTTTATGTCACAATTTCGTTAACATTAAAGCTATCGACACCAAAGCATATCTTTTCAACCAAAAAAACCCCAACATAAATGGTAGCCATTATGTCTCACACTACAGGTTGTTGGAAGACACAAAAATAGCATTTTAGAATCAAGATAATTCATGGCAACCTCTTTTTTTTTTTTTTTTTTTAAAGTTTATGTTAACATGGTAGTTGTAGTTTATTTAACCCCTGGCCTTGCTTGAAAATATATTAATAATCCATTGTTGAAAGAATTCAATTACTGTATGATCATATATTTTCTTGGGGATAAAATTTCCTGGTTTAGAGCACAAAACTGAATTGGTGGGCACAAATTTTTGTGGATTTTCAATTTTGATATTCACTCTTCAACTTTATATTTTGAATTCAATCATTATCTTTTTCAGGGATATGGAAAATTCCAGGCTATAGGTGGTGATGGTATAGGTTATGGTGGAGCAGGATCTGGGGGCCGAATATCTATGGACTTCGCTGACAACAAGACATACACAGGAACATGGGATACATATGGTGGTTTGGGTCGTAACAATGGCAGTCCTGGAACCTCGTTCTTCTATCATACAGGTTAATACATACTGTGTCCATAACCCAAAGAATAGACATTTTTTTTGGGTGATTTTATTGTCTCGCCTGCGATGCAGAGCGGGACATAGGTGTTACTTTACTGGCGGCAGCGTTAACTTTTAGGAAAAATTTTATGAGCACCTCCATATCTCAACAACTATAGGTCCTGGGTTGATGAAACCTGGTATGAATATGCCCCAGTAGTAGCTTATCACAGTTGCATCCCCATCTTTTGACCTTGACCTGGCTTTTCTGGTTGAGTGATTTTGACAATTTTCAATACATATAATAGCAATGGAAAAGTTTTGCGAGCACCTCCATATCTCAAGAACTATAGGTCCTAGGTTGATGAAACTTGGTATGCATATGCCCCAGTAATAGCTTAGCACAGTTGCATCCCCATCTTTTGACCTTGACCTTGATTTTCTGGTTGAGTGACTTTGATTATTTTTATTGCATATATTAGCAATGTTTAAGTTCTATAAACATCTTTTGATCTCAGAAGCTGAAAATCCATCTAAATTCAAAATATAGTGAAAGTAAGAAAGAATAATTGTTTCTGATGGTGCCGGCAGGCGAGACATACTTTAGTGTTAACTCTTGTTTTTAAATGTTTTGAATTCTTGAAATTTGATTCCTTATGATCTGCAATTGTGTCAGATTAAGTATTGTTTTGTTGCTTAAGGGGAGGGGGGCAAAATTGGGTTTTCCGAAAAAAAAAATTTTGAGGGGGGGAAGGTCCAGTTTCAGTAACTTTTTGCCTTTGGTTCCTTTTAAATATCCATTTCTATATTATCTATTTAAACTTTTCAATGAATATACTTCCTTTGACTATAAGTTTGTTAATTTACAATTATCTGTTTTTCAATGTTTTTTTATTGTTGTTGGGATGGAAGATGGGGGTATATTATGCCTTGATTTTGTCGAAGACCATGATGCTACAGAATGAAAAATTGTAAAATTAATAAGAAATAATAATGTTTTATATTGACAGTTCACAGCCATACTACCCTGATGTTGAATAATTTGAACAGAGGACCTGCTGGAGATTCCAACACCATAGCTGACTATTTTGATCTTGAAACAGACCAATTAAAAGCATGGTTTTTACCTGAACATGGTAGACATACATATGCTGGTTAGTGTTAACATGAAAAAGATTGAGGGTACCTGGGCCTAGGTGGTTGAGTGGTCTAATGTCTTTGTTTAAATGCTACTAGTCAATAACCTCTCAGATGTGGGTCAATTTGTACTTTACAATACAAGAAAGGGACTTCCCTACCTCTTTGTAATTAGATTTGTCAGCTAACTGCCCAAGGTCAATGGTCTTCTTCAGGTACTCATAGCTGTTTCTTATAAAACACATATTTTAGCTTCCCACACAATTATACAAAAAAGAGTTATGAAAGAGAAAAGAAATTTATACACATAATAGAAAACTGATAAATAAAATATTTGTTTATGTCATTATGAAATGTAGTGAAAAAAAATTATCTCCACAGGGATAATAAAAGAAAAAGAAATAGATAAAAAAATCATTGAATTGAAATCACAATTGCTCTGACTTTTAACAATAGAGGAAAATAAAAGAAAACATAATATCATTTTATAGCAGTATCATACATGTGTATGTCTATTCTTTGTCCTATGTTCTCTTTACATTTAGAGACAATGGCCTGAGAAATATTTGTTATCTGTATTGAATAAAAAAAAAATTAAATCCCGAAGACGAGAAGCATTTTTGAAGTGTGTTTATAAATTGAATTACATAAGACAATGTTGGCCACACACATTAAGATCTTCTTTTCAATTCAGGGACCAACTCAAGCTACTACTTTGACGAGTTACAGATCTATGGCAAGGCCCAGTTAGCAGTACTGACTAACCCAGTAGAGTCAGGAGCTACAATTTATTTTGAGAATATGATTGGAGATAGAACAGGAGCCATTCATATAGGAAGGAATCAAGTAATGGATCTTAAAAGACAGAAAATTGACCTCCCATTCAGTGTCCATGTCTATGACGGTGGATACTTAGGACTTGCCCCTGATACATTCATACATGGAGTGGATATCTTCCTCAACGGCACTTTGGCTAATGTAGAGAACTTAACACTTCACCATGATGGAAAGCTCTGGTTGAATATAGATGGCAGAACCAAGGGACTGCCTGCTAGTACATACAATTTTAACTATGTTCATGTTCAAAATGCAGGATACCTTCACATGATCAGTGACCCAGTTACTGAACCTAGTATTTCCTTTACCACCATTGCATTGAATATTGATGGAGGTGGTCTGGTCAGAGGAACCTATGTCATATACAACTCTGAGAATATTACCATAGACAATGGTGGAACACTTTCTGCTGATGGCTTAGGGTATGAGTTGGCTGATGGTCAGAAAACAGATGGTTCTGGTAATGCTCGGGAAGGATTACATGGTGTAATCAATCCTGGTCTTGGTTATACTAGTTCTCGTGGGGCATCAGGAGCCGGCCATGGTGGCAGTGGTGGGAGAGGACTTTGTAAGTTGTAGTTCTGATTACATTAGAAAAAAGTAATACTGTGGTTTCATTATTTTTCTTGGGGTATCAATTTTCGTGGTTTTCGTGGGTGGCCTTGACCCATGAAATGTAATTCCCCATGAAGAGGAAATCTAACATTGATCTATAATGCTGCAGACTTCAAAACCAGGAATTTAAGAATCCACAGACTTATCAATTTTTATCAAACCACGAAAATTGGTACCCATGAAAATAAATGAATCCACTGTAATCAAAATCAAATACTATCAGAATGGAACATCTTGACACATGTCCTGATAGTGCACTAATACATACATTGATATCAGCTCTGACTGATACATTCACAACATGAAAGCTTTATATACGTGCAGATAGAAAACTGAGAAAAATAATATTTAATGAAAAAAAAAAAAAAAAAAATGTCTGTAATACATGTATTCTTTGTTTATTGAAGTCTAGTTTTACTACAATAAAGGGGTAAATGATGACAACAAAACTACATCACCACCTTAATTAGGTCATACAAAATAATTTTTAGTTTTTCAAGTCTTTTTTTAAACAGATGAGTGGGAAGCGTTTACTTTATTTTTTATTGGTCCAAAAAGGAGACAATGAGGCTGCCTAAGAACAGATGAGGGAGGGCTGAGAAACTTAATATTTATTTTTTGGGGCCTTATTGCTTTTTTTTTAAAATGCACTCGACACTCTGTTACAAAATAGCAGAAAAAAGTTTTTTAATTTTTTAATTACAGACAATGTTATAGGAGGTGTGCCTTATGGTGATACATACAAACCCACACTGTTTGGAAGTTCTGGAGGTGGACCAATAGGTGGAGCAGGAGGTGGTCGTATCTGGCTAAATGTAACAAATACAATCAAGATTGATGGACTTCTCACAGCCAGTGGACTCAGTGGACAGACACAGTATAATTATCGATCTTTGGAAACCACTGGATGGGTGACTGACAATCCTGGTGGTGGCGGCAGCGGTGGCAGCATCTGGCTCCATTGTTTCAGAATAACTGGTTATGGTCAAATTTCTGCACATGGTGGCAATGGATCTTTAGGGACTTACAGATATGTTTCTTATCCATTAGGAGGTATATCTTACCATTCCACAACCTATGGTGGTGGAGGTGGTGCAGGAGGAAGGATTGCAATGTACTTCAAACTTAACGAGACATTCAGTGAATTTAGATACCTAGCCAATGGTGGATGGCCTGGGAAAGAAAATACAAATGCAGAAGTTGGGGGTCCTGGTACAGTATTCCTTTACCACATGGTAGAGAACCATAGGACATTAATCATTGACAACAATGGAGCACCAGATCCCTTAAACAAGTATGTAAACTGGGCTGATCTCTCACAAGATGGAGGAAGAGCCTGGATTCTACCACAGTCAGGAATCCATGACTTTGCAGCTGGTCAGTACATCTTCCAGTTTGAAGAGATACAGGTTTATGGCAATGGACACTTAGCAGTGCTAAATCCTGGAGAAATTTCTGTTATAGATGCTGAAGTCTCAGGAGCTGTTAGTAATTTGAATGTCACCATTGATTTCAAGTACATGATTGGAGATAGGACCGGGACTGTACACATAGCTGATAAACAGGTCATGGACCTCTTCAGAGAAGAAATAGACCTTCCCTTTAACTGCTACGTTTACTTTGATGGATTCTTAGGCCTAGCCCCAATGACTTATGTTCACGGTGTAGAAATCCACATGGCTGGTGTTCTAGCAAATGTTGAAAACATCACTTTACATCATGGTGGGTTCTTATGGTTACAGAATGGAGGGAGAACAGAAGGGAATCCTCATAGCAAATACACATTTGATTATGTTCTTGTACAAGATGAGGGAAAGATTGATTGTACCACTGATGCTATCAAGGATATTGGCATTGAGTTTTATCTGAAGGCTATTACAGTTGAAGGTGGAGGTGTCATTCACGGAACTCACATGACTTTCAATGTTGCTAATGTAACGGTTGATTCAGGTGGTGTCATAACAACAGAGGGTAAAGGTTATTCTCCAAGTCACAATAATGCTTCTCACTTCAGTACATCAGTCCATGGTCATGTTAACCCTGGCAAGTCTCATAGCACATATGGTGGTCCAGGTCATGGTGCCAGTGGGGGTGAAGGCAGAAACTCTCAAGCTGCTGGATTTGCCTATGGAAATATCTTTGAACCTGTCAAACTAGGAAGTTCTTCAGCTCATGGCTCCGGTGGTTCTGGAGGAGGAGTGATATGGATGAATGTGTCCGACACCATTATGATTGATGGAGAGGTTAACTCTAGAGGTGGAGATGGATATGCTGGTGGCAGCGGTGGGAGTATCTGGATGTACTGTGAACTCATCAAGGGATATGGTAAAATCACAGCTCATGGAGGAGATGCCACTCATAGTTATGGAGGTGGAGGTGCTGGTGGCAGAGTGGCTGTCTATTTTAATAGAAATGAAACTATGACATCTTTTCGGTTTCAAGCCATAGGTGGGAAACGAAAATCAAGCGGAGAAAATGGTGGGGCAGGTACAGTGTTTGTTTATAACATGAAAGAAAATCACAAGACTTTGATTATTGACAATGGAGGTCATGAACCAAATGATAAATTCAATGTTATACCAGACTATTCAGATTTGTCATCTGATAGCTGTAGAACGTGGATCTTACCAGAGTCTGGAGACCATTTCTTTGCAGGAGGAGGATACAAATACCATTTCCAGGAACTCCAAATATATGGGGCAGCACATTTGGCCTTCTTACCAGAGCCTCTTAACCATGAAGTAGATGTTTACTTCTTGTACATGATAGGAGATCGGTCAGGAACAGTTCATTTGGGTAACAAACAGGTAATGGACCTTAACAGAGAAGAGATAGACCTCCCATTTAGTGTCAGGGCTTATGCTGGGTCCTATCTGGGTCTGGCCCCAATGACAATAGTGCATGGAGTCAGTATATGGATGCATGGAGAACTAGCCAACATAGACAACATTACTCTTCATCACAATGGTCTCCTTTCCCTGGAAAGTGGAGGATTCACCAAGGATTTACAACTGGACCATTACCAATTTAATTGGGTCAGAGTTCAGGAGAATGCCACAATCAGAGCTTTGACGGACCCTGTCACAGAGCCTGGAATAGATTTCTTGGTACACTTTAGTATGTTTGTAGAAGGAGGCGGAACATTTGCTGTAACCAATGCTAGTATCCAGGCTATTAATATTACTATTGATGATGGTGGACAACTACACTCTGACAGTTTGGGTTACAGGTCAACAGACACTAAAGTGGGACAGATAAATTTTGGCAAAGGTGTAACCCACACCTCAGGGTCTTCTGGTGCTGGCCATGGAGGAACAAGTGGCAAAGGTGGTGGCATAGTTTTAACAGGACAACCCTCTGGAAATCTATATGAACCCCACATACATGGAAGTTCTGGAGGTGGTGATGGGGGACAAGGAGGTGGCACACTTTTCATTAATGCCACTAATTTACTAGAAATTGATGGTCGTCTCTCTGCCAATGGTGGCGATGCCAAAGGTCAAGCAGGAGGTGGTGGCTCAGGGGGAAGTATCTGGGCCTATTGTAGAGTCTTCCGTGGCTTGGGTGTGGTAGCCGCCAATGGTGGCAGCCAGTACATTAGTGGCACAGGTGGAGGTGGTGCTGGTGGCAGGATCGCAATATACCTCTGGATAAACAACACTTACCTTGGAGAATACCAAGCACATGGAGGCAGTGCTGATACTACTAGAGTGCCTAACTCCCAGCCTGGAGGACCAGGGACTGTATTGCTATACCACCAGGAACACGATCATGAAACACTGTACATCAATAATGATGGTCTATGGAGTGATGTTGGAATGGTGAAGAATTACACAGATTTGAGTGAAGATAGCTTTAAAGCCTGGATCTTGCCTAATGCAGGTCAACATTGGCTGGCTGGAGGTAACCATGATTACAAGTTTGAAGAACTTCAGATTTATGGTAATGCACATCTTGCCTTGCTGCCTGAACCCTTCGATCATGGTGTAAGCTTACATTTTCAGCATATGATAGGTGATAGAACTGGTTATGTCCACATAGGGAACCATCAGGTCATGGATCTAAGAAGAAAGTTTGTTGACACTCCTTTTAACACATATGTCTATGATGGTGGATATCTTGGTCTGGCCCCTGATACTAACCTTGAAAGAGTCTTCGTCAGACTAGAAGGAACAATGGATCATGTGATCAATATGACACTCATAGATGGTGGATCATTACGTCTACATCTGACAGGTTCGACCAATAACAGAGACAGACTAAACTTTCACATCAATGGATCAACTGTCATAAAGGCCAAGTCCTACATCAACTGTTCCAATCCCAGAGCCCACGATGACCAGTATCAACTGGTGTTTAATTTACTACGTGTTGAAGGAGGTGGGGCTATCAATGGATCATACATGAGGATCAAGGCCACAGACATGTGGGTGGACGATGGTGGCATTGTCAGTGTAAACAATGGTGGACACTCCCCAGATAAAGGACCAGGTAAATTATTTAATATTTGTATCATTCGTTTCTTATGAATAAAAAAAATAGCTATCAAAATCAAAGGATTAAAAGTACCAAGTATAATAAAAGGGTTACATTGTAAAATTTTAATAGAATATTTCAAGCTATTCAAATGTGGCTGCAGAAAAAAGTATTTTCTATAAGATATAAATTTTGTTGCATTCAATGTATAAGAAGAAAACGCTTTAATTTCTAATATTTTTTACCTTACAGAATAGATCTAAAAATTCTTGTTCATCAATCCCATTTACAAGCATACAATTTTTTAAGACATTTTGAATTGTACAGGAGTGGGACATTGGCACAGATTTGGTGCAAGTGCTGCCTCCCATGGTGGCACAGGTGGCCAAGGTGCCTGCAGTAACCACCTGGCCTGTAAACTGTCACGTAGTTCAGCTTATGGAGACCTGAAGATACCTACAGAGCATGGAAGTGGAGGGTCAGGAGCCAAAGGGGGAGCAGGTAAGCAAAAATAAACAATTCTTCAAGTTTAACTGGTTCTGTTTAGTACCTTAAATGTATGCCACGTGACAACTTTTTAGTAGTTAAGCTTAAGTCATATATTTTTATATGTTCATCTGTACCTCCATACAAATTTGTTCTCTATCTTTTTTCAGAAACTACATGAGAATGATTTTAAATTTAGCAGAGTTGTGTGCTCTTACTTTCTGTTTTAGAACCTGTGTCCTGTATACTTTTTCCTCTTGTAAAAAACAAGTCTAGAAATTTTAAAGCAAAGATCAATGGATTATTAGGGTAATTTAGCCCAGTCAACAATAAAAAGGATATTCATGATTTTACAAGCAAAATCAAAATGATTTTTATGCCTCGCCTACAAAAGTAGAGGGGCATATAGTTTGGGTCCGTTCATCCGTCTGTCTGTCTGTCCATCGTTCCATCCCAAATCCTCATAAATCAAATTTTCTACTTACGGACAAGTGCCACATCAATCATATATTGGTATGGTAGATGCACCTATTGATGCTAAGCACAATGCATGCTTCAGATGCTGGATGTGACCTTTATTTTCCTTATGGATGATCACTTACAGAAAAATGGTTAAAGTCCATTCCCCCTCACAGACAAGTGCCATACCAACCATATTGGTATTGTAGGTGCACCTAGTGATGTTAAACACTATGCATGCCTTGGGTGCTGAATGTGACAAATATTTTCTGCATGAATGACCACTTACAGAAGACTGGTTAAAGTTCATTCCTGCTTACTGACATGTGCACACATCAACTTTATTGGTATGTTAGGTGCAACTAAAGATGCTAAGCACAATACATGCTTCAGATGCTGTCTGTTACCTACATTTTATGCATGAATGTCTTCTTTTTGGTTAATGTAAAATTCCTGCTTACTTACAAGTGCCATTTGAACCATATTGGTATGGTAGGTGCACCTAGTGATGCTTAGCACAATGCATGCATCAGATGCTGGCTGTTACCTACAGTTTCTGCATGGATGACCACTTACAGAACAATGAGTAAAGTCCATTCCTACTAACAGGCAAGTACCATTTCAACATAAATGGTATTGTTATCGCCTCTAGGGATGATAAGCAAGATACATGGTTCAGCTGCTTGGTGTGACCTTTTTCTGCATGAATGAGCACTTAAAATTTTGAAAAGTTCAAGTCAATTCCTGCATAGTGTCAATAATGCATAATGATGTGAGCTTTGTAATTGACAGATAATCTAGCTGTTGGATAAACGTAAAGGCGGGCACCGTGTCTGTTTGACACATTTTCTTGTTTTCAAAACTTTATTTACTGTACCTTTTGAATGTCAGAAGCAAAGATCTGTTATGTTCATAGAATGGATATACATGTACTTCAAAGAACAGATATTTTGTTCTAGGTGGAGGTAAATTGGAGATAGAGGTTCAGCATACCCTGACTGTGGATGGATATGTAATGGCAAACAGCGAGGATGTACTTGGTTTATCAGCATGGTATGGTGCCAGTGGTGGCAGTGGTGGGAGTATCCTGATTAACACAGTCAACTTTACAGGTAAGGGGGAGGATTGGGATTAATACAATAATTTGATGTCTACATACTGTGGTTTCATTATTTTTTGTGGGGTAATTTTCGTTGTTTTCATGGGTGGCCATGAGCTACGAAATTTGATTCCCCACGAATAGGAAATTTAACGTTGATATATATGCTGCAGACTTCAAAACCATGAATTTAAGATCCACAAACTGATCCTTTTTCCCCAAACCACGAAAATTGGTACCCATGAAAATACATGAATCCACAGTATATGAGGATGTACTAGGTGTATGAGAATTGAATGATGCTAGCTGTGACAATCCATTTCACAGTTTAAAAATCTTTGCTGAAATTGTATTTAGTTATTTTTTTCAGCCTTCATAATTTTGAAAATGTCTTTTGGTTATTATGTGTAGCAACTGTGAAAGTTGCTTTATTTATGGGCAATTATTTTATGCACAAGAAAAGGAATCAGTTGTTAAGAATTTATGAATTCATAGTAAATCAGAGCTATAAAAACATTTTTGGTCGGATTTCACTAGTGAAAATCTGGGTTATAAAATGGTGAATGTCGGGCGGGTGGACGGGCGGGCGGGGAAAAAAATTTCGTAACAGTTTTCTCAGCAACTTCTAATCACAGCCATTTGATATTTAGTATACAGCATCAGGGTGGGGTCCCATAAAGTGGGATTGGATTTCAGGTCTGTTGCTCATCTACTTCCTGTTAAAAGAAATCCAGCCATTTCTGTCTTTGACCCATTTTATAACTTTGAATCTAATTGCAGGGTTTTTGAATTTGAAAATTAATACCCAAAGAACAATTTTACATTTACCTCTACATTTTTTACCTGTCTTACAGGAAGTCATACTGGTCACATACAGTCCTTAGGAGGTGTAGCAGACCCCTCCACAGGAGGAGGGGGAGCAGGAGGGAGGATTGCCCTCTACCAGAACTCCCACCATACCATACCTCCCTACAGGGGTTTCTTCGATACTTATGGAGGTAGAGGTAATGTTAACACAGGGGCTGAGGCTGGTGCATCTGGTACAGCATTTATACAGAACACACAGACAGGGTACTCTCAACTGCTGGTGGATAACAATAGGCAACATCCTAGAGATGAGCACTCTGCCCTGCTAAATGAGGGATACAGAATTGACTTTACCATACCAGAGGCCAATTATGGTGCCTCAAGGTCATATACAGCAACTAAAGGTCACCAGATCACATCCACATCTAACACTTATACCTACAATTGGCCCTGTTTCAGTGGCAACTACTACCTGATGTACCTGTTTGATCAGACCTTGGACAGTTCTAGTGGCCAGCCATATGTGGCTAGCTCTGGTGCCACCACTATCACCCTAGAGTTAGAATCAGCAGCATTTGTTACTAAGCTGAAGATATATCCAACTGCCTCCTTTCCATCAAGGTTTAAGGTAAGTGTTTGTATTTTAAAAATATGTGGGGCTTTATATAGAAACCTTTTTCCACATTTCCTTACTTTATCTTCTGAAAATTTTGTTGATGTTTGTATGCATTTATTTGTAATTAAAAATAGTATGATTTAAAGTTGAATTTCTTAGAAATGATTTCCTTTTATGAATGGTAGAGTTTTTATCTTTAAACCACAAACAATTTTGTATCCATAAATTTTGTAATTTTACGAAAGTCAATTTTAATTAATTTTGCTTTATTGATTCACCTGTGTGTGGATATTAACTTTTAAAATAACCCCTTGCATGCAAGAGTTGCTTGATTTGTAAGAGTAATTAATAAGTAACACTGAAATATCCCATCCTCAAACAACTTTGAAATAATTTTTACAGGTGACAGGATACAATGGAGCTGAATCCTTTGTTGTAACCACAGCGTATGTCGAGCCACGATCTCCTATCATACAAGGATCCTACTTAGAGCTACCTATCATGCAGACGGCCACCAAGTTTGAGATTGCTGTGGCTTCTACGGTGTCCTCATCATCTTCCTGTGGCTATAGAGCTTCTCTGACTGAAATTGAAGTCTTTGCTGATGCTCAGAATATTTATGACAGGTAAAGATATAGAAATGTTGGCTGTATCAATGCTCTACCAAATAATTTTGAATGTAATTATAATAGCAATACAACTTGTGTTGTTGCTTTGTGTTATTATGCATCCCCACCTACTTGCTATTTTTAACTTAAGATACCAGCATAAAAAAAGAGCACATTTTTAGGGTTAGGTTGCGAAGCAACCAAAACCCTTATGCCGCCGGTCGTTTGGTTAGACTATGAAGGAAACTTTGTAAATCCTGTGTTTTGTGGAAAACCAAAAGTTTTTCAAAATATGTTTTTGTTGGCAAATATGCAAGCTTATCTATGATTGAAGTCCAGGCAAGGGTAGAAAAGCAGTTTTTTTGCTCAATTTTAGAGCTAACAATTGAGCCGAATCACCAATGGGACTTAACATATAGCAAAATAAACATTCCGCGGAAAAATAGTCCTACTATTTGTTGTTGTTGTACTATAGTTGTTTTACTTAGAAATTCAATCAGAGCAATCCGATTTACTTATCTATAATAAATATGAGTTTGGCTACAAGACTTGTATACATTTAACATGTTAAAAAAGTTGTCATGCTAGCCTTTGAAATTGGCGCCACATCGGCGGATTAATTTTTCAGGTGATCAATAAAATGTAAACAATATGATTCATGGATGCATGAAAGATTTATTCTTGGATTTACTTGCGAAAATCATCCTGTTTAGAAATAATTTCTACTGGTCAGAAAATCCTTATTGACTGATGTATATTTAACATGTTTTTAAAAGTTGTCATGTTATTTTTGAAGCTAGAATGTGTCATATCGGCATTAATAATTTTCCACGTGATCAATAGAATGTAAACATTTACATGTGCCGATGTGGGCCAAGTTTATCTTTCTGAGTGATCTTGTACATCGTGTACCAAATGTTTATTTGTTTAGGAATAATTTCTACAGATGAAGAAACTCTATTTATAGATGGGAAAACAAATATTTAACAGATTGAATAAATGATTGTTTACGTTAAATTAATTATAATTTAAACACTCCCGCAGGTGTTCATAAATGGATAATGTTAATACTTAAACGATTAAATTGTTTTGACATCCTCGGAAACCCAGGGGTTCTTCATTCGCATACTGACATTCATCACCCCTGGGTCCATACGTATCAATTCCTTCGTTTTACACAGTTCTGAGTCGAGCCTTCTGATTGGTCGCTTAACAATGTCGTTAAGGGACGATTTATATTTTTTTTTATTACAACTTAGTAAAGTTCAAGATCAGGGAAAAAGAACGCACAAATATGTGTCCAATCAGAATGCTTGATAGGAAAATTTGTAAAGCTGTCTAAAACGATGGAATTGATACGAATGGACCCAGGGGTGATGAATGAGTATGCGAATGAAGAACCCCTGGGTTTCCGAGGATGTTGTTTTGATTACATTTATCAAATTGTATCTCCTGTCCACATGGTTCACATTTATATACATGTACATGTTATCATTGAACATAGATCAACTTTGCATTCCAGTTCTGACTTTCACTTTACTGGCACCTGTGAGTGGTAGTGTGGGGCAGGGCTAAACAGTCATTTTCTTATCATGTTACATGTATACAATAATTTTAGCATAAATATTAGAGATTAAATTGTTAATTGCATTTTGAAAATAGAGGGAAGTTTTACACGTAATTTTTAGGGTTGTGTGTAAAAATCTATTGAATTTTTATACCCCCACTCGTAAGAGAGAGGGCTATATATTGCAATCACCTTGATCGTCTGTCCGTCCATCTGGTACAATATCTTGGCTTCTACCGAAGGGATTTTTCAAATTTGGTAGACAGCTTAAGCATGACAGGATCATACAATCTTAGTTTCTATGTCAGTATGTGATCCATTCCGGTTCTCAGAGCTGACTTGTACTTTTTTAAGGGTCAAAATGAAAAAAAGATTCGTAACAGATTTCTCAGCTTCCAATGAAGGGATTGATTTTTAATTTGGTACAAAGATTAAGCATGATGAAATGTACCGTGCCTCGCCTTTCCAGGTCAGTTGGTCATCCTCCTGTTTTCTAATGTTCGAGTGGGGGTAGGATTAGCACGACTTAGTGCAACCCCTTGTTTATGAAAATGTGGTCCTAAAATAATGCCTTTGTAAATGCAATCATGTCCAATCATCAGCTGCATGTGTTCAGAGCGACTATAAACATTGGGTAACGGACAGGGTTCAACATGTTGTGTTCAAATTTGAAGTACTGCTGGTGTAAGAATTAAGTCATCATTAAAATTTATTAGAAATTGTGTTGGTAAACACGGTACAATTTAGAATATGTAGTGAGTTTTTTTTCGTATAAAAATCCCTCAGGTAATGCGATTTGGAAGCTCAGAATTAGTTTCCTAGGCTGTTCCGGAAATTGTAACAGGTAAATTTTTGTACATGCATTTCTGATTAAAATTATTGAATTATAAAAACTAACAAAAAATAGAAAATGAAAATAAATAAAGAAACATGTTGCTGTCATATCATCATGCTGTTGGCAAAGTTTTTTATTCAGATCTATATGAAACCAGTAGCACACATACTTTTTTGCCTTATATATTTGTATACCAATGCACTTAAAATAGCAGTCCTGCTTTTTAATTCACAAGATATACAAGATGCTACAACCACAGCATATTGAACTCTGCAAATTTTCAGAGCATTGATATGACTTTTCATCCGTTCAAGAGTTTTTTTTTTGGAAAAAGATAGCAAACCATGGCTGTATTTAGGGTAAATAATTTGCCATTGATCTTAACTTAGATAAACTAGGTTGGAAAAGTACATGCATATCAATATGAAGTGTGGTGTTGAAAGGGAAAACACATTTTAGTTTATTTTAAGCTGTAGAACAGCAACCTAACCCTAGCAGTGCTGCGCACTTTGATTTCATACACATTGTAAACATTAGAAGAGATGCATTACCCACCAACATTTTTGGAGTAATTATGGGTGCTAGTTTTAAACTTCATTTTTTAAATGTTAGATGTACAAATGAAGTTTTGCAGTTGACATCATTCAACACTTTTACAATTCAAGATATACCTTCTTTGAAGGATTAATATACGGTTGTAGTTTGCTCTCCAAATTAAATATATGGATATGTTAAATCTTTCCTTTTTCTAGATACAAGTATACAGATATTGATGGAGCTACAACCTGGATCTTTGCTGACCACGCCAATGAAGTATTTGATTTTGACGAGCTGACAGTACAAGGGGGAGGTCACCTGGCCTTTAACTCGTCCGTCAGTCTGACGTCAGCTGTAAATATCAATGTTGGGATGTTCTATGGTGACAGAACTGGTATGTAACTCTAATATTCATCTCTAGTAAGTAGATTAAATGAGGACTTTTATCAATCAGTGCATTTATTTTCTACATGTTTGGGACATAAAAATTTAACTTCCTAAGTAAACTTTTACGATACATTCAAGGTTGTGTTACGTCCCTTGGTAATGGTGGTTGAGAAAATTTTGCTCCGGAAAATTTATGTATATTTTCGATATTCAACTTTATTTCTGGACACGTTGCTATCAAATATCTGTGCCAAGACAACCATTAAACAGGTTATACAGCTCTAGAGACTGTTAGTTGGAAGAAATAACTTCTAGACCTGACATTACTTGGTATGTTTTGATTCTTGATTTCAACTCACGACCTCCATAATGGCCTTAGCCCATAGAGATCTATCTATCCAATTTAACATAAGATCTTTGAGAGGGGTAAAACACGAAGATGTCCTTAGTTAGTGAACTTGAGAAAATTGTTGACACAAATAAAATAAAGTCTCTACAATTTACAGAAAATAACTGTATTGTGAGTTTGAGTGATTCAGAAAGCAAGGATAAAATCTTGGTAAAAGGCATTACAATTAGAGACAGGTCAGTGTCGTTCCATAGTGTTGAACAAAACATCACCAACGTCACCATAAAAGACTTGCCCTTTGAAATAGATAACACATTTGTCTACACACAAATGCTAAAGTATGGTAAACCAGTGCCCCATAGTGTCAAAAGGGGGCTAATAAAAGGTACGTCAATTGAGAATGGCTCTAGATACATTCAGATTATGGATTGTGTTTCAACATTGCCCAATCGGACAGATTTTGGTAGATTTCCAGTCAGAATATTTGCTGACAACCATAGAACTATTTGTCCCTATTGTAATACAACTAACCATCCTGCATATTTATGTAGACTGAAACCAAACAGTCGTAGATGCTACAGATGTACTGAAATAGGTCACATTGCTAAGGACTGTACAAATAAGCCATATTGTAATTACTGCAAACAAACGGGTCACACTAAATCTGAATGCAGAGAATTGGTTATTCAGAAGGCGAAACAGGACTTCGGAGACTATGCTCATGAGATCCTCGAGGGTAGAGAAGTGGCTGAAAACTACCAACATGAAGACGATCATCTTTCAGAATCTGAGAAGAACGATGACGCTTACAGCATCCCAGCTGCCAAACCAGGTATTAATGTTCTACTAGGTGCGTCTAATACCCTGAGGCTTGGAAAATTTTCTGACAACACAATTAACGCCTCGATATCTGGTGCATCGTTCGAACACGTCCACAAATGCATTGATCTAGCAAAATCGAAATTGAATAGCTCGACCGAAAAAGTGAACAAAGTGCTAGTCAGTCTGGGTACAAATGATGTCACGCGGAATAGAGATGATCATTACAATGTCAATGTTTCTTTCACGGATGCTATTAATAAGGTAGAACAATCATTCCCAGGTGCGAGTATTGGGATTTGCAGTATCTTGCCTCGAAAGGGCAAAGGACAACAAGCTCTGAAACTCAATGAAACTGCAAGTAAAGTGAACGATTACATTAGGAAATGGTGCTCAAGACATCAGCACATATCCTTCGTTGATACTGTCTCACCTTTTCTATCAAATCAGGGACATCCGATAAAAAGCCTATATGACAGTAATGATTCGGCAGGTGTTCACATTAGCGAAGCCGGTAAGGAAGCACTTTGTGAAGTTCTGACCAAATACCTTACAGCTACTGACAATGTACCTTCGTATGGGTACAACTTCGAAACACCCAGGATGGATCGAAAACGACAGCGAAGTGACACAACTGCGACCCCACTGTCTACTGAAAGGGTGAACAAACAGTTCATACCAACAAGTGAAGATTTTGACTAAACAAAAACATCATCAATTCATTGTGTATAAACACTTAAAACTTGTTAATATATATATAAAAGAAATAATATAAAAAAAATAAAAAAATTATAATAAAATAAATAAATAAATTAACAAAAATCTCTTATACATGTATATACACTGTATATTTATGATAATCTGTTTGTATAAAACATTTTTGAAGGTCCTCATGATATGTAAACATGTATTTACTCTGTATATAGCTGTTTATGTATTTGTATTTTTCATATGTGTCCTTGTTGCACTGAAATCAAAGAATGATCTATGTGATCGTATAACGTTTGTAACCATTTGTTATAAGTTTATTGTGCATGCCAGATTTATCATATGATCATGAAGATTAACGATCAATTTAGTGTCCGTGTCTACCAAATTAAATCACCTGGATAGTGAGTAAAATTCTAAATACCGTTAGCTTATCATTAATATGTCCATCTCAATCGCTAGTATTAATGTTAATGGTTTACGGCAAAAAAGGAAAAGAAATAATATATTCCATTGGTTAAGTAGTAAACGATTCGATATCATTTGTTTACAGGAAACTCACTGTACACAAAATGAAGAATTGCTCTGGGCGCGAGAATGGAAAGACGTAAATGGGGGATCAAGTATTTGGAACCCGGGTTCTAGTGAATCACGGGGTGTTGCAATTCTAATAAATAAAAACTTTAAACATGATATTGTAGAAAAACATCGTGATGACGATGGTCGACTACTGAATCTCGAATTATCATCATGCGATACCAAGATTTTGGTAAATGCGATTTACGCACCGAACAACGCAGAGCGTAGAATACAATTTTTTAAAGATATCAATTTAAGTGATAATGAATCTGATATATTTAATTTGATTTAAGGCGATTTTAATTGTTTTTTGGACAGAAACCTAGACCGACATCCAATGCACAAAAGGGACGATCTGGGTTTGGTCGAAATCACTCGAATGATTATTAGTCAAGGACTATGTGACATTTGGCGTGATCTGCACCCAAACACAAATCGTTACACATTTAAAAGGAATAATTCAAAATCAAGAATTGATTACATCCTAGTAAGCAAATCGTTAAGTAGTAATGTATCTAAAGTCAAAATATTACACTTTCCATTTAGTGATCATGATCTAGTTACAGCCAGTATTAAAATGAATAAAATTGAAAGAGGCCCAGGAGTCTGGGTAATGAATAAAAACACTATTAAAAGCGATGAATTCAAAAATAGTTTTAATATTTTATGGGCCAAAATGGTTAATAAAATAAACGAATATCCAAACCTTAGATTATGGTGGGATATTACAAAAAGTAACATAAAAGCATTATGTATTGAAATCTCAACCATGCTCAATGTAAATAATAAACGTTTAAAAGAAACGGAAAACAAACTTGAGGATTTAAAATTAAAATCCGAAACACGGCCAAATGCTCAACTCATAACACATTTAGAAAATGAAATTAAAAACGTGTATGAAAAGAAGGCAGACGCTGCAAGATTACGATCTAAAAGTAAATGGTTTGAAGAGGGAGAAAAATCTTCCAGTTACTTTTTTCAACTCGAAAAAAATAACGGTCAAGAAAAATTATGGAATAGAATTAAATGTGAAGATGGGTCCATAAAATCAGATATAGACTCTATTTTAAAGGAGCAAATATTTTTTTATGAGAATCTTTTTTCTTCAGAAGGTTGGGATGAAGAAAAAGGGAGGTCGTTATTATCACATGTCAATAATCATTTGGATGGGGATGACAAAATGATGTTGGAATCTGAAATAACGGACGAAGAAATCGAAAATTCGGTTAAAGTACTCAAACCAAATAAATCTCCAGAAGAGGATGGCATTATTTCCTCCTTTTATCAATTATATTGGGAGAAAATAAAATATCACTTCTCCTTAGTGGTCAAAGAAATATTTCAATCAAGTACCCTATGTGAAAGCCAAAATAGGGGAATTATTACACTTATTTACAAAGCAGGAGAAAGGGAATTACTAAAAAATTGGAGACCCTTAACAGTACTAAATTGTGATTATAAAATAGTTGCTAAGATATTGTCTTGTCGATTAAAAGATGTTCTGCCGAAGATAATACATTCTGACCAGAAAGGATTTGTCAAAGGTAGAAATATCTCCGAAGCGAATCGGCTGTTACAAGATATTATTAGTTATGTTGATAAGGAAGACGAAGAAGGTGTCATTGTTTTTTTAGATCAGCAAAAAGCATTTGATCGAATGGAATGGGGGTGGTTAAACGAATGCATGAAAACATTTAACTTTGGGGAAAACTTTCGTGGGTGGATTAACATGCTACTTAAAGAGGCAAAAACTTGTATTAAGACTAATGGCTATTTATCTAAGTATATTTCCATCACACGGTCGGCCCGACAGGGCTGTCCAATAGCCCCTCTTTTGTACATTTTACAAGCTGAGCCACTGGCTTGCTCGATACGAGCTTGTCCTGATATAGAAGGAATCAGATTGCCCGGAAATATTGAAACGAAACTTAGTTTATTCGCAGATGACACTCAACTTCTTGCGCGAAACGAAACATCCGTCAAAAAGGCCTTTGAAATATTGGAGACCTACGAAGGCGCGTCTGGCGCAAAAATAAATTATGACAAAATAATAGGGTTGTTCATAGGTCGGCTTAAGGGTAGCAATCCAAGGTTTAAAACAATTAAATGGATAAAAACAAACGTAAAAACACTAGGTGTGCATCATGGCTATGAAATTAACGATGAACTCATTTGGAGACCAAAAATAAATAAAATTAAAAGCTGTTTGCAAATCTGGAAAACTAGAAATCTTACCCTAGAAGGGAAAACATTAATAATAAAAAACTTTATTGTTTCCCTAATAGGGTATGAAATTGAAATGCGTGGAATTCCAGATATCTATCTTAAAGAAATCAACCAACTAATATGGGGATTTATATGGGACAACAAAGTTCCACAATTAAGCAGACAAGTGTGCTGTATGAAATCAAAAGAAGGAGGGTTTAATATGATAAATATATATTCATTTGTTAAAAGTCGACAAATAAAATTTCTATACAAACTTATACACTCAGAACTCGAATCTTGGAATGCCTTGGGTAAACATTGGTTAAAACAATATGACGAGATAAGCGGCCAAGAATTTTTCTTATGCATATTGTTCCAACTTAAGTGCACTAAATATTGGACAAATCCCTTCATATTACAAAGCCGCTTTAAACTCACTGTCCGAGCTCCGAGCAAAATATAAACCAACTAATATGAATGAAGTGCTAAATACAAATATATTTTGTAATAATGATATTCAATTTGCTAATAGACCATTATTTTTTCGGTCCTTTCTTAGAAGCAATATATTTAAAATTAGGGATATTTGGAGCAGTATGGAAAATGATTTTAGGAATTGTAATACGATCTATAACGCCTTAAACGATAAACGTAACTGCATAGCCGAGTTTTCTAAAATCAAAGCCGCTATACCCAAAGAATATATTCAAATACTTCGAGGCACAAATATAAATGTCCTTCGCTATAAGCCATTACCAATCAATCTGAAGGAATTAGAATTTTATGATAAATTAGAAAAAATGATAACGTTTGACAAATTGAAATCAAAAGAAATTCAAATCTTATTTAATGAGAAAGCAAAACCAAATTGTGAAACTAAATGGGAAAGAAAATATGGAAATGGGATACCATGGCCTAACATCTGGGCAGTCATAAACAAAATAAAAATAAAAAATAAAATAAAAGAATTTCATTTTAAATCAGTACACAATATCGTTTTTACTGAATTCAGACTCAATGAATTCGGAATGTCCCAAACGAATGGACTATGTCACTTTTGTAAACACCACCTTGAAACTCAGATCCATTTATTTTACAATTGTAAGAAGGTATATCCCGTTATACAATATCTACAAAGTCTTTTTACAGAAATTCTAGATTTGGCAGATATTACTCTTGTGGAACAAAATATTATTTTAGGACTCAACGGAAATTCCGAAATACAAGCCTATTTAGGTAATGCAATTATTATGATATCAAAGTGGATTATTTGGAAAACAAGAAACAAAATAAAATTCAAAAATAAAACTTTTTCAGCCATCTCAGTTATAAACCTTATTAAAATAGAATTAAAGGATAATTTTGATCTTTTGATAAATTGTCGTATTAAAATAAGCAGAGAAATAGAAATAGCTATACGCCGATTACTATCATCAAATTCAGCGCAATAATTTTTTTGTTACATGATTATTATCACACATGAACAAGTTGTAGTTTAATATATCTATATAACCATAGATATCTATGATATAACTATATCTATTATATAATATACTTACATTTCTATGATAATATATCCTTACATTAAAAATGAACATGAGTTAAGCACATGCGCACACATGTATGATAAGGTTGAATGATTTTCAGATGTATTACATTATTTATTTTGAGGTTTATTATTGGACCATTTCTCTCCCGCTTATCCATGGGCGTGGCTGAGTTAGTGTAACACATGGCCCCTCAGTGCGCTTTCCCTGGGCCACTGAGGGAAATGTAACAGGATGAAATAAAATAAATAATTGTATATTTAAAAAAAAAAAAAAAAAAAAAAAAAAAAAAAGGTTGTTTGGCTATGAAGTGTATTGTTGTATGTCACAATTAAATATAATCAACCTTAAAGATTCATTTTTGAAAAATATCATTCAAAGCCATATTTTTTAAAAGAATTTTTCATTCCTCTTGGTAGGCTACATTCATGTTGGATACAACCAGGAACTATTCATCAATGACACAGATTCTGATATTCCCTTTAACACTCACGTCTATGAGGAAGGTAAAGCAACATACCCACCTCGGCCATTCTTCTACCAGACTCACCTATACACATCAGGGGAGGTAAGTCTGCTGTTATAATGCCCATGTCAACAAGAACAGCAGAGCAATTTAATTTACCCACTGCAGCCATTCTTCCACCCAATGTATCTCCATACATCAGGAGAGCTAAATCTAAAATATGATAACCACTGAAAATCCAAATAGGTGTATTTGGTGATTGTAATATTTTTTACTAGATCAAATAACCAAAATAGCTATAAAAGTTAAACAGATTTTTTTATCAATTACTTACCGGTATAAGTTTTTTCTAGAATATAATGTGTTTCTTTAAAAGAAAATATTACCATGAAACTATGACACAAAGTAATTCATTTTGTGGCATTGTGAAAAAGAATGATCTAGGTTTTCTTGATTCCAAAGATTCCTCATTTTTACAGTCCTGTGTAAGAAGAAGTTTAATATGGCTGGAATAAACAACCCATTATAAGAGTCATGAAAATGTGTACATACTGAATAAAAATACTCTTACACCATATAACCCTTTAAATGAGTCTACAGTAAGTGTAACTAAGGACAGAAAAATGAAATGGATTGTAATTTTAAAGTCATATTTTTATAGATCCAAGGTATAGAGGACCTGTATGTATTTGATGGTGGCAGCGTTACAGTGGATACCAATGGTAGTATTGGCGTAGCATCCCGGGCCAGAGTCTCCCTCAAGTCTTTACATGTACAAGACAAGGGAACGTTCGAGATGGATGCTTACACCAAGGATATCATGTTTGTAATGGATGCAACTAATGTTACTGTGAGTCTATTTGAATTAAGTCTATTATATGTTTTAATATAAGATATGATGTTTAATGATTTTTTACAATTTTCAGTTTTTAAGGAACTCGTTTGAACTTTGTTAGGGGTTAGTTACTAAAATCACATTAAAATCAACAGCTGACATACATAATAACAGTTTCCATATAATAACTTTTTATACTGTTCTAATGCAGATCTATGGAGGTGGTCATTTCAAGATCAACACAGGTTTAAACATGACAACCCATCATCTGATGGCAATATACTCTGGTGGCCTGATAGACCTGGATGGACAAGGGTTTTCACAGCCAGAAGATGTAGAACCAGGCTATGGAGAAGGTACATAATGTCCTCATGGGTTGGGGTGGGGGTTAGGATAGGGTATATTCTGGTGGTCTGATAGACCTTGACGGACAAGGGTTTTCTCAGCCAGAAGATGTAGAAGCAGGCTATGGAGAAAGTACATAATGTCCTCAAGGGTTCGGGTGGGGGTTAGGAGAGGGTATATTCTGGTGGTCAGATGGATCTGGACTGACAAGGGTTTTCACAGCCAGACGATGTAGAACCAAGCTATGGATAAGGTACTTAATGCCCTTAAGGGTTGGGATGGGGCTAGGGGTTGCTTGATAGACCTGGTCGAACAAGGGTTTTCTCAGCCAGAAGATGTGGAACCAGAATATGGAGAAGGTACTCTATATGCAGCTATCAATTCCTCAACATGTCATACATGTACAATATATATGAGGGCATCAATATCTCTTGTACCTTAAAGGCCCCATATAGAGTTGGATGAGTGTAGGCTTACTGGTAGGCTTCATTGGGGTCATTACTTAGTCACATTTGCAGGTGGTAAGCGGGACTTTAGTAGTCTTATGCTTTGTTCCAGTTTGGATAAGTTTAAAATAAGTTCCTGTAGCTTATTAATAAATGGTATGATATTTGACCCATTAACTCATGGATTCTTCATTGGGTTCTAGATGTTTTAAATCAAAATAGTTCTGATTGTAAATACCCAACTTTGTGGATTTCAGAAGTGAATGGTGACTACAAAGAGTCATCCAGTATCATTAGATTTGTATATTTTGTTGTTCAGTCCAACAATTAAAAAAATAAAAACATCATACAGTACTGTGGTTTCATTATTATTTGTGGGGTATCAATTTTCCTGGTTTTCCTGGGTGGCCTTTATCCACAAAATTTGATACCTAACCAAAAGTGAATGTAACATTGATCTGTATGGCTAGGACTTCAGAACCACGAATTCAAGAATCCACGAACTTATCTTTTTTCATCAACCCACAAAATTGGTACCCACGAAAATAGATGAATCTACAGTATATGAAATGCCCACAGAAGGGAAAATAAATATTAAGAATTTTATACATTCTGTTTCAGCAAGTTTTTGATTTTATATGATTTGACTTTCAATATATATTCTATTTTCTATTTTTAGGATCCTTGACTGGCGGCAGTGGAGGTGGCCATGGTGGCAGTGGTGGCAGAGGATTAGGAGTGTATACAGTAGGACAAGGATATGATTCCATCTACACACCAGTACATTATGGTAGCCCAGGAGGGTATGGTTCACTCAGAGGTAGGTGGTCTAAGTCTATTTGATATATAATTTTTTTCCAACGATTCAAGTCAAGCATCAAGATTTTTCTGAATGAACAGAAAATCTTTTTTAAAACCCAGTTAAATTTCTAAAAAAGTGAGAAGTTAAAAGTTATTAGTTATTCACCATTACCTATAATTAATAATAGCATGATAAAAGTCCAATTGAAAATTTCGTAATTCAGTCATAAATGAAGCGATAAATAAATTCAATAGTGGGATCCTTAGCATATTTCTGAATTATTCGGTTGCTTTGTCACTCAACTTTCATTAGTTATAATACAATTATTATTTACTTCTTTGAATAAGATCTTTATCAAACTTTACAACTAACAAGTGTTCAGCTTAAGTTTTCTGGTTTCAATTTAATACATGGTTTTAGCTTTATTTTGATATATACATGTACTTGTGTATCACTATTGTTCGTATTTCAGACTCACTATATTTTGGAGACGAGACTCACAGGAATACATTGGTCCGAGGTCACATTGGTGGAGTAGGTGGTGGCAGGCTTTATATGACAGGACGGCATGTGGATATTGATGGTGATATTACTGCAGATGGACTGCCACCTGAAACACAGCTTGGAAATGATGCTGGTATATTTTTTGCATTATTGTTTACTGATTTGAATGTATGATATTTTAAAAAAAGAAAGCATTTTTTAGTTCATCAATACACAAGGTGGCAACGTATTGTATATTTTCTGTTTGGTGTCCATTTGGTTTCTAGGTAATAAGTTGAAATGGCTTGAACAGATAAAATTAGATTTTGCACAGCGTATTACATGTATACAGTTAAGAACAATGATATAAGGTTTTTATACAAATTTGAGTTCAAGCAAATGCCCCAAAATTGCCTTTGAACACTATAATCTTTCTAGGGTAAACATTAAAGAGTGTCATTTTTTTGCCTTGTCTTTTGATATTATTATAAAAGAAATTTGAAATCTTATCAAATAAACTCCATAGTTTGCAGGTTACAATTGATTTATGGTACAGTCAAACCTGTTTTAAGAGGCTACCCTTGGGATGAGAAAAAATTGACCACTTAAGACAGGTGGCTGCTTAATCCAGGTTTGTTTTTGTTGATTTATTAAAGAAAGGGACAATAAATATGTGGCTGTATAAAGCAGGTGATTGCTTAATAGAGGTGGCCGCTAAGGCAGATTTGACTGTATTTGATATTTAATATCAAATTTAAAACTGTCTATATTTGTGTATTAAGGTGGTGGTTCTGGTGGCAGTGTGTGGATACACTGTGAAGAGATAGTTGGTCATGGTATGATAACAGCCAATGGAGCTGATGGCAACACTCAGGGTGGAGGTGGAGCAGGTGGCCGTATCTCAATACAGGCTAGCAACACCAACAAGCTAAATGTCACTCTGAAAGCACATGGAGGTAAGTCATATAAAAACAATTTATGATGGTAATATGTGTGATGACTGGAAGACATAGGGTTAATTGGGGGGCTGTAGGTTATATTTTACCTTTATGCGTAATATAGGCTAGTAACACCACAAATTAAAGGTCACTTAAGATAGCCCATAGAAGTAGAAGATAGAAAATTTCATAAATGATAATTTTGGTGATCTACTAAGTTGAAGACTACCTCAATACCAGCTGGCTAGACATTACACTTTATGCTAATGCTTAGATGATAGTTAAGCTTTTACAAATGGTGGGAATATTCAGTCCATTAAGTGTATCTATTCTTAAGTGGGTGTATCTATTCTTAAGTGGGTGTATCTATTCAACTTGTTTATTTTTTATTGTTTATTGTTGCTACACAAAGTTATAAAAAGTTAGGATAAAAATGTCATCACATGTAGCTTTATGATATGTAAGTGGAATGAGGACTCATATGGGACCCAGTCCCTCATATGTAGAAATTTCCAAAAGTTAATGGTTTGTATTATTTTCCAAACGGGATGTACCGAGTGCACGCAAGCGCGCTCGGCAAGAATTTCTATGGGGCCAGAAAATCAATGTTTTTTTTCAGAATTTTTTTTAAATTGACAGATTTAAGACCCATAGTTAAATTTCTTTTTAAAATAAACAAGTAAATACGGATGGAAAGTCAAATCTAACATCTCTCCATATATTTTTCAAGGAAAGTCTCGCTGTAAAAGAGATGAAATTATCTCGCCAAGTTCTCGCGAGAATAGTGTTGTCAACAAGTGCGCTGTCAATCATCGTGATCTGTTGAAATGTTTATAAGTAACATGTTATTTCAATCAACATTTGAAGTTGAAGAATTAAGATAAAAATGATGCTTAACAAAACTGAATTGTAAAAAAGATTTTCCTACCTGATAATCATGGAGATAAGACTTTCATGATTCATATGCAAGTGTCCAGTGTTAAATTAAAATTCCTGATTGCAACAAGTCGTCCTTTTCTGCCAGGTTTTTTATGTCTTCAGTCAATACTTCGAATAAGATATATTGGCATAAAGAAAATCTTCCAAAGCCTGGCAGACAAAATTGTTACTTTGTTTACTGTCTGCTAGAGCGCGAAATACTCTACTCTGACCAGGAAATGACGTCACGGAATACGTAGACAAAAAGGGTTGTTCGTCCCCGTCGAACGTTATCCCAAATTATTTCGACCCTTTTCAGAATGTTATAAAATTTATAATTTGCACAAATAATTTGATACTTGATTATTTAGTCATTGTTCCATGTTATTTTCTTACAATTATTTTCTAAAGCTGTGTCCCATTTTAGGTTGCACCTATTATCATATTATCTAAATACTAGCCAGTAACACCAGTACATGTACTACAAATTAAACATCAATCTGGAAGTTTATGATGGAAGGTGCTACAAAAGGCTTCATGTTTACAACTGGGGTGTCCAAAGTTTACTTTTGATGATTAAATTTGTAAATATTTGTTCTTGTTCCACAGGTGTTAGTAACTTTGAAAGTGGAGGTGCAGGAACAGCCTATGTAGAACTGTATGATGGTACATCTAAACAGCCAATCAACAAACAGCTGACAGTGGACAACAATGGCCACACCTATCCAAAAGCTGCAAATGTCAATCAGGGTGACCGGCGTAACTTACTGAACGGAATTTATGATGATATCAGCGAATCAGGGGGAATAACTTGGTTATACCATGACGATCCACAGTACAAGTTTGACATTGTCAATCTGAAGGGGAATGCCCATGTGGCTATTCTTAGTAACACCTCATCACAGGATATTGATATCAGGGTTCAAAGGTTAATGGGAGATACCACTGGTGTATTGCATGCTGGGAAGAGACAGACATTTGGATTTATCAATGTGGACACTTATATGCCTATAAACATTATGTGTTACAGGTAAATGGAATTTGTTTGCTAAAAAAAAGTTGTCAGAGGTAAATTTTTAGGGGAGATATTTAACAGTTTTGATTTTTCTTTTGATCATTTGTGAAATATAAATATCCCACCAATCAAAGAGCTGAAAGTATAATAGAGCACATTTTCTATAAGTATAACTACTTTGATTGCTTTGTATTCAAGTAACATATCAGCTTTTATTTGAGCTATAAAATATACTAAGTTAAAAGTGAGATGTTGTTCACCCTAGATTAATTATGTATCACTATCATATGTAAGAAATCATTATAATTCTTAATTCTTAAAATCTTATCATTTACAGATACAGTTTCTTGGAGATTCCACAAAGGATAGCAATGAGAGAAGTGTGGGCTGAAATCAACGGCACCATCATAGGTTTGGATGATATGTCCGTAGAGAACGAAGGGGAACTTTACATTTGGTCATACGCCAACACGGAGGGGTTACCTGAAGGCTCACTAGAGCTGACCAACATTTCTGTCAGAGCTGGAGGGAAGTTTGAACCTCTGACTGCTGAAAAGGTCATGACCATCAATGTCACAAGGGTCATTGTCAATGGCAACGGTTATGTCAGGACAAATCACCTTGAACTTCATGCTATCAATGTGACAATTGATTTATCAGGTTAGTAGTTAATGTAATATCTAAAAAAAGGCTAATAGTACTTGTCTTTTTCATAAAATAAGAAATACATGTGGCTCATGTACAGAAATGTATCATTTTTGAAGTGAAATTAGAGGAAATAGAAATTACAAAAAGTTTCTAGCAATAAATTTTGCCTGATTGACATGTTTTGTCTATTTTAGACTCATCAGAAGTGTTCTAGATAAAGATTGAAAATGCCAAACATTCTTTGCCTACCGGTATTTCATAAAATCTAATCAAAAGGTTTGTGTCTTTAAAGGTGACTTCCATGCTGATTATACCGGCCACCCTGAGAACTCTGGGCCGGGGTCAGGTTTAGCCCAGTCTCGCCATAAAGGTGCTGCTGCTGGTGCCCATGGAGGCCGTGGGGGTTTATCATACAGGGGCTACTACTCTGCCTTGGCTTATGACTCAACCTACAAACCTCATCAGATGGGAAGTGGAGGAGGGAAAGGGTCTAATGGAATGGGAGGAAGAGGTGGAGGTAAGAGGGATTTGTATTTACGTTGTACAAGATTCTTTCCTGATCTTTTTTGCAGTGCAGCTGGTGATCTTGATCTCAAATATGACTTTTATCAGGATGACCATTAACACTTATTTATGTTAAACCCAGATTAAGTGTTCTTGAATCTCTAAATGTCATCTTTTTATAGGAATAATTCACATGTACATATCTGATGAGTTGAGAGTAGAAGGACGCCTGCACTCAAATGGTGAGACAGGAGGGGGCAGTACCGGTGGAGCTGGAGCAGGGGGCAGTATCTATGTTGTCGTGGGACACCTGGATGGAGCTGGCAGCATAGAGGCTATAGGTGGCAGAGGTATATATAATCTATTAAAACTTGACCTGTGACCATATTTTATTTAAATGTATAATGAGATATTTATGATGTCCTGTACTTTTGGAGGTGTTGACCATTATTAATCATAGCAACATTTATGAGATTTAAATTTGATTCCATTCAATTACCTTTCTATTATAGTTAGAATATTGCCAATAATTAATTTATGAAGCAAAAATGATATTTTTTTTGTACTTGGATACAGGCAGTACATATGGCGGTGGAGGTGGTGGTGGCCGCATGGCATTATACCACAGCAGAGAAAACCACTTCACTGGAGAATACATGGTCCATGGCGGCTACGGTCTGTCAGGGTATGGAGGGTCCGGGACTATTTATCTAGAGGACCAAACTAATGCCACCAGCCCATACAGAGACCTTATCATTGACAACTATGGTTACACAAAGTCTGAACAGATTGAAGAAGTAGAACAATTAAATCTCATCCGTTTAGGAGACACAACTGGTGGATATTACACTCATAACAACATAGAGATTGTATCCAGTGGCAATACGTACAGTTATTGGAGGGACTCATCTTATACCTATTACTATTATTTGTATAGGATTACTGATGGGAGCCTAAGTTCTATATACGCCAGTACTGACAAGAACCCTACCATAACACTGACCTTTCAACATACACTGTTTGTGGACCACCTGAAAGTTTATCCTTATTGTGATGGGTTAGTATACTTTATTCAAATGCATAGACTTCCTTTCTAGGCATGAGGAATTTTTATCTGTGGTCACAGTGTCAAACCTTGAAAACTTACCTTTTTTGCCCAATTTTCCTTGAGGCTTATTTTCCCCTCGTTTTAAATGAATGAACAGAGAAGAAAGATCAGTCCCAATTTCAAGGTAAAAAATATCAAAAAATGAAAAAAAAAACAAACAGAGGAAATTAGTAAATAGAAGTTAACTCATCTTTTAATTTATTTTATTGTTTTGTTGTATTGATACAGAACCTACAGAAGTGATTACCAAGTACGTTCCCTCAATGGAACACAAGAAACTGATCGTACCAATGGATTCATCAGTACAATAGGATGTGATACACAGAGCAGAGCAGATCACCACGGCAAAGTTGTAATTCAGGATTATGTTGACAAGGTACGTCTAGAAAAGAAGGGGGTTTAACTGGTTATTTCTCCTCAAGTATTAGTAGTATTTTTATAATTGACTTAGAAAGGTTGTGGAACATATGGTTTTACATTCCATCTGTCAGTCACACATCAGGGCTACCTTTGTTTAAGATGATTTCTTAAAAATTTAAAATGAAATTTTGTAATTAACTGCTACAAGAACAATACATTACATTAAAAGTTGTATAATTCCATTTAATATCAGACTATCAGGCTATATTTGGAGACTATCAGTGTCTTTAAAGATACATTTCCTTGTATCATTGTATACAATGTGAAATTATTGTAATAAAAATTTGCCAATTATATGTTTTCCGAAGAAAGGAATTAACTTGTAATATGAATAAGGATGAGATAAGCTACTGACAAAAAGGTTATATTTATTATCCACATGTTTTAGTAACCATTTAAGGGATGCCCTATGGTAGTTCCATAATTTATTCAAAGTATAGATAACTGTTTAAATATAATATCTTAAATTGGGGTGGACATTTGATAGAATCAGAAAAAAAACATCCTTTGCCATGTGAATTGAAATGTGAAGTGATACTTCAAATGTGCGAATAGTGATTAATAGGATGTTTTTAATTCTATCTTTTAGATCCACATTGATTTGAAAGCAACAGCCACATATGCATCATTAGCAGAGCTAGAAGTGTTCTTAAGTGAGAACCCAGCCTCTAATCAGCAAGATGTTTATTCCAATGCTCCTGGTGCAGGCTATATCATCCACAGTGAAGATCAGAGAACAGTGTATGAATTTGAAAAGGTAATTATACCCCCACTCGTAAGAGAGGGGGCTATATTGCAATCACCTTGTCCGTCCGTCTGTCCGTACGTCTGTCTGTCCGGTTCAATTTCTCTGCTTTTACTGGATGGATTGGTTTAAAATTTGGTACACAGCTTCAGTATGATGAGTTATTTTATGCCTACCCTTTCCATGTCAATCCATCATCTAGTTCCTGTTTTCCAAGCCGACTTAGACTTTTTTAAGGAAAAAAAAAATTGAAATGTAAAATTTTTCGTAACAGATTTCTTGGTTTCTGCTGGATGGATTGGTTTCAAATTTGGCACACAGCTTCAGCATAATATGTTATACTGTGCCTCCCCTTTTCAGGTCAGTCCATCATCTACTTCCTGTTTTTCGAGCGGACTTAGACTTTTGAGGGTAAAAAATTTGAAAAGTGAAATTTTTCGTAACAGATTTCTCGGCTTCTACCGGATGGATTGGTTTCAAATTTGGTACACAGCTTCAGTATGATTAGTTATACCGTGCCTCCTCTTTCCAGGTCAGTCCATCATCTACTTCCTGTTTTCCGAGCTGACTTAGACTTTTTTGGGGTTTAAAATAGACAATTTTTCATAACGGATTCCTTGGCTTCTAGAGAAGGGATTGATTTCAAATTTGGTATACAGCTTTTGCATGACGAGTTGTACCGTGCCTCCCATTTTCAGGTCAGTCGGTCATCTACTTCCTGTTTTCTGAATGGCCGAATGGGGGTATGCTTAGCACGACTTAGTGCAACCCCTTGTTTTTATCAAAGATTGGGTATCCCTAATTGCATCTAATAACTTAACTTAGATAAGTTTGGTAGATAAGGTTTAACCTACATCCTATCTGGAGACAACATTTTACACCCAATGTTTATGATGTTTAATGCCAATGATTCCAATGGATCAAAGCATTAGAAATTAGATTCCTGGCCCCAATACCACAAATCTTAAAGAAATACTTAAGTCTGAGAATATTACTAAGGGGTTGAGAATATTCTTAGACTTAAGAAATATTATTATACCCCCCGCAAACAAAGTTTGGGGGGGTATATAGGAATCACCCTGTCTGTCTGTCTGTCTGTCTGTCCGTCTGTCCGTCTGTCCGTCTGTCCACATACCTCGTAAGCGCAACTCCTCCTAAACCCCTTGATGGATTTTGATGATACTTTACACAAAGGATGTACACCATATGGAGATGTGCATGAAGAATTTTGGTTGCTATCAGATATCATTCAAGGGAGATAATTGGACTTAGACTTTTTAAACTTGGTGTTCAATGGGAGACCTCGTAAGCGCAACTCCTCCTGAACAGCTTGATGGATTTTGATGACACTTTCCATGAAGGATGTACACTATATGGAGATGTGCATGAAGAATTTTGGTTGCTGTCGGATATCATTCAAGGGAGATAATTGGACTTAGACTTTTTGAACTTGGTGTTCAATGGGAGACCTTGTAAGCGCAACTTCTCCTAAACCGCTTGATGGATTTTGATGAAACTTTACACAAATGATGTACACCATATGGAGATGTGCATGAAGAATTTTGGTTGCTGTCAGATATCATTCAAGGGAGATAATTGGACTTAGAATTGTTAAAGCGGGGGGTATCCTCCGTGAGCTCGCTCACAGTATTCCTTGTTTTTTTTGTGGTATTGCGTCTGGGCAACCTAGATATGAAACATTTAGAAATAATTGATTTTTATTCCTCTTTTACAAAAGGAGAAGGGCATAAATTGTTTGGGTCTATCCATTTGTTCATTCTTCCCAAATAAGGTTTAAATGAAGAAGTATGATATCATCATTAAACTTTATACACATTTACATCAAGTTGTGAGCATACAGAAATCATAATAACACACTCATGGCCTCAGCTGCATGGTTTAGTAATTGCAGGATGGGGGTAAGGTTGCAAGAATGGGCATTATGTTTTGAACATATTCTTGTTTTATTTCTAAGATCATTTCTCATCTTTCAGATAACAGTAAAAGGTGGAGGTGCCTTTGAGATGTCTGACAGTAACGCTGATCTGTTTGTACATGACGTATCAGGTGACAACACTGGGCGTGTCACCATCAGACCTCAACAGACATTTAGGACGGACAAAGCTCGTGCTCTGATGGAGTTCAGCGTACTCACACAGAGGGACTCAGAACTCAAACTTCCACCATCCATTGACTGTCGATATATTGACTTGAAAATTAAAGGTATAGTTATTGTAACATTATAAAAACAAATAACTTATTGTAAAAAACTTTTTTTTTCATGTCAAAATTTAGTTTGTTATTAAAACTTTTGAGAGAGAAATGTCTATATATCTTTGAAATACAGATACTTGATTGCATTTGATTTGTCAAACAAATTTTTATCGTTTAACTTTTATTGATGTTTAAAATTAATTTTTTCTTGATTGATTTCTTGTTTGACTAATGGTTTAGTCAAGATAGTTTATATCAAATGTTACAGGACACTTTGAGCAGATGGACAATGTAACAGTAAATGCCTACTGCAGCTTGACCATCGACCATTATAAACCTACCACAAATGTTATAGACCATCTAGATATCAAAACCTTCGGAGAGGTCAATGTGGTTACGGATAGGGAGGCCCTTACAACACTAGAGGGCACCACTCTTACAACCAGAAGTGGTGCTAAGGTTAGTCTTTAATGAGTTTTTACAAGTTTGAATATTACCAAAGGTGAAGTAGTGGCTGTATTGCTTATCAAAAATTAAAAGTGAATAGAAGTGCTGATCTAGATATTCTCTTCATAATTATCAGGTACATTTTTCAAGAAACTTAGTACATTTACAAAATGTAAATGATACATACATACATACATACATACATACATACATACATACATACATACTGTTATATTTACATGGTCTTAGGTGTATATGTTAGTATCAAATTTCACTCATATCAGAATTTTATACTTAACATTTCAGCTTTTCTCCAATGACCTGAAGTTGACCTATTACAACATTACAATAGAACCTTATGGGGAGCTCATGGTGGATGAAGGAGTCCCAGAACAGGAAAGAGAAACTGGTGAGGTGTTATATGGCATTGGAAAAAAAAAACATATTTAAAGATTTTTAGCCCAAAGACTTTATTTGGCTTTGAACTTGTGTCATGAACTTAATTTGTTAAATTTTTATCTGTATAACTCGTACAAAATGATTTTCAAGCAAATTGGCCAGATTTCACGGCGTGAAAAATCCGGGTTTTAAAATGTGAATGTAGGGCTGTGGGTGTGGGCGGGGAAGAAATTTTCATAACAGTTATCATAGCAACTAATGATCACAGCCACTTGATTTGGTATACAGCATCAGGGTGGGGTCTTATAAAGTGGGATTCGACTTCAGGTCTGTTGCTCACCTACTTCATGTTAAATGAAATCCATCCATTTTTTACTATGACAGATTTTTTGGGGATTATTATTGTTTTAGGAAGGTTGTAGCATTTATATATAATATGTATCTTCAATAAATTTATTTTATTGCAGGAATAGGAGCAGGTACATCAAGTACATCTGGTAGCTCAGGTGCAGGTCATGCAGGCAATGGAGGTCAAGGTCGAGGTCAAGTGATAGTGGGAGCTGGTCATGGATCATACCTTGTACCACAAACATTTGGTAAGGATGGAGGCCACTCAATGTTCCCTCATATTGGAGGAAGAGGAGGAGGAAGACTTGAAATCAATGTCAGCCATACTTTAACAGTTGATGGATTTCTCACTGCCAAGGGAGGTAACTGGAGATCCTATAGGGCTGGTGGGGGCAGCGGTGGGAGTATCTTTATTCACACCTGGACTATTGATGGTGATGGTACAATTGATGCCTCTGGTGGCAATGGTCATGATGATGCCAGCTATGATGGAGGAGGAGGTGGGGGTGGCCGTGTGGCTCTTTATTACCAGTATGACTTCTATGTTGGTGAGTACATAATTCAAGTATGATTTGTAATTCATAAGTCTTTAAAAAAAGACTGACAGTGTCATTTTTTTTCTAATATTTACCTATTAAAATCCTTTGGGGTAAGATTTTTAAAGACTTATTTAAATCATAAATGTACAATTAGTTGAAATTTGTCAGAAATATTAACATTTTATGTAAAAAGACATAATTCTCAGTCAATTTAATGTTGTGATTGTATTTTATGTAGGTACATTCAAAGCTCATGGAGGTACTGGGGGAAACAGAGGAGAAAATGGAGGTCCTGGGACAATTTATGTCCACAAGCTACCAACTGACGATCAAGATTTGAAAACATTTGTTTCTAACAGGACCTTGTTTGTTGACAACATTGACAGAGCCCCTAAGGACCCTCTTAGAAATCTGACCAGCTTTTATAGTGACTACACCTTAGGCAGTGCTGTAGCTTGGCTCATACCTTCAGACTATCCAGACTTTGTCATAGAAACCAAGAATGAAACACAGATAATTCTAGAGGAGCTCCAAATATATCGCCAAGCGCAAATAGCTCTTCTGAAACCCTCTGAAACAACCTCTAGAATAGATTTACAAGTTGCAGCCATTGATGGGGACAGAACTGGTCATGTACACATTGGATTTAACCAGTCATTGTATATTGGCACTGGGAAACTACCTAATGATTTGTCTGTTTACCATGGAGGAGAGGTTACTCTGCAAGGAGAACTCAGAGTGGCTGGAGTTGATGTAATGATTGAAGGAGTCATGAAAAATGTGGAAAATCTTACTGTTGTAGATGAAGGTTAGTGTTGTATCTAGATATGTACCTCTTCACACAAGCTGAAAGCTTTAGAAATTCACATTGAAGTTTTAAGTAAAGAATGATGAAAATGATTACATGTATATATCAAAATGAATTAAAATATATGGACTTTCCTAACTCCCATAAAACATTTATCCAGTGAAATGCTTTACCTTTCCTTAAGCAAACAGCATGGTACTTTCAACAACAGTTGTTAGAAGAAATCTGGGATGCTTCAAACTTAAATACTGTAAAAAAAAAATAGAATGGTAGTTTTTTTTCTTCCTTTGGCAGGCTTTTTGTGTATGTGTTCTTCTTGTTGATACTTAAGTTTCTTTATATCCAAATATCTTAGTTCAATGTTCATGATAAAATTACATTTTTGACACCTACTGTGATACTTTTTATATTCATTTTGATTCCACTTAAACATATTTCAAAAATTGGTAAAAGCTATTCTCTAAATTAAAAAAATTAAATTTTTGTTAATCCTAGGTATTTTAAGAATCAATGAAATGTGGGACACATCCAATGCCAGAGTGGATGACATCTACTTCAAAGCCTTCAACATCAGGAACAGAGGATACATGTACATGAATAACAACCTTGAGAAGCATATCCTAACAGGAGAGGAGGTCCGAGTGTATCCTGGAGGTCTCCTCGACGCTAAGAACCTCCAGATCAATGCTGAGACGGTCATTATTGATGTGATGGGGATCATCAGGGCCGACAACAATGGATACTGTAATGGAGGTTTGTTTACATTGCTATGGTAACAAAGAAGAGGTTGATGGTATAATGATTTCTGGATTTCAGGAAGTCTATGAATTCATGGCCAGATTTCATGAAGTGAAAAATCTTTGGTTACAAACATTAAATGTTGGGCGGCAGGCATGTGGGCTGGCTGGTAAAAAAATTTTGTAACAGATTTCTCAGCAACTACTAATCACATCCACTTGATATTTGGTATACAGCATTAGGGTGGGAGCTCATAACATGGGATTCTATTTCAGGTCTGTCGCTCGTCTACTTCCTGTTTTACGAAATCCAACCATTTCAGATCTTGACTGATTTTTAAAAAAAATTGTTTTCTGAGCAATTAGTTTATCATAGCCCCTTGATATATTTAAAAATGATCATAAATCTTGATAGTCAAATGCAAGTTCGAGATAAAATTAGAATTTTTAGTTGAAAAACCTTCCATCTTCTTCATTCTGTGATTGTTCAATTGTTTTAATTTTGAAACAGGTGCAGGACAAGGCAGTGATTACAGAGGTGTGATAGAAACTTACAGTGATAATGTGTATACCTTTGGTATTGGGGCCAGCTACGGTGGAGAGGGAGGGGCATTTTCCAGCTCACACTCCTCCCCTTATGCCTATGGATCCTTTAACAGACCTTCTCTGTTTGGTAGTAGTGGTGGATATTCAGGTATAATAAAATATGATTCCTTGAGATTAAAATTCCTACCACCTTTTATATTTCCTTACCAAAAAGACATCGTATGTGAACAAGAAGTATGATAACAGCATTGAATGAACTAAAAAACACTTAATTACTGGTGATTGAATTTCAAGATTTATGAAAATGCCATAAAAAACTGTATGTTATGCCCCCTGCTTGAAAAGAGGAGTGGTATATAGTGATAAGGGTGTCTGTTCACTCATCCATGTTGCCATTACTTCTCAGGGTAACCATCATTTATTGCATTTCCTTATCCACCCAAGTAAATTACCTCTCAGATGATGGTTCAAGTCTTGCTTTTGTAATTTACAAAACAGAACTTTTCCACATTGTGTGTCAGTTACCTGCCTAAGGCAGTTAGTATTCACAGACACACCTTAACCACTTGATGGATTTCCATGAAATTTTTTTGTGATTATGTGTTGATGTTTGCTTCCTATTTTGAAATTTTTAAGTTGATTTTTTGTAATGAGTTTGGATGGGGATATTTATTTGTGTTTTAAATATTTTTCCTTTCCAGGTGGCTGTGGAGGTGGAATTCTCTACTTCAACTTGACGAAGGAAGCTAAGATTGATGGAACATTGAGCTCTAATGGTCAGGGTACCTCAGGGCGTAGTGGTGGAGGGTCCGGAGGAAGTATCCTTATAACTACACTGTTGTTTGATGGCACAGGGTCCATTGAGGTGAGTATTGGATATAAATTTATAATTGCCTGCTAAAATTGCAGAATCATAACCTTTTACATCATGAAGCAAATCTGTATCAATAACTCCTTCATTTGAAATTATATTTTTTGAAGACTTCTTCATTATAACAATGTATGTAAGTTATATAGCTAATTATTGATTCTTTTGCTGATCTGTTTTATTTAGGTAAAAGGAGGATCTGGTTTCAATGGTGGAGGTGGTGGACGAGCATCAGTCATCTACACCAAGAACCACTACATTGGTGACCTGCTATCTATGGGAGGTACTGCTAGCTCTGGGGAGATCGGGGCTGCTGGTACTGTCTACCTGAGAGATATAGGGGCCTCACCAACAGCTACCAAGCTACAGATCTATAACCAGCAAGGAAAAGGGGTAGGTACTGGGAGATTGGGGGAGGGGGTCTGGTACTGTCTACCTGAGAGATATAGGGGCTTCACCTACAGCTACCAAGCTACAGATCTATAACCAGCAAGGAAAAGGGGTTAGTATAAGGAAATAGGGGAGCTTGATGGATTTTCATGAAACTTTCATATGTTTTTTTTGTGGAATATCGTAAAAATTTATGATTTTTGGGAAGGCTTTCTTCTGCATATTTGCCCTTGTAAGTAAAATAACCTCATGAAGATTTATTTCCATGTTAAATTGATACTTGGCAAATGTATTTCAAACAGAAAATGCTAAATTAAACCTCAAAGAAGTATTCTTTTGTACAGTAATTAAAGGTAACAACAAAACTAGGAAACTTGAAGGATCAATCTTAAATATCCAAGAGATAAGACAAACAAGGAAGACATACCGGAGAAATTGAAGATTGTAATGGTCTTAGTTTGGTACATGCAGATCAAAGAAAATGGTGGGTTAAACCAGGTGTTATGGTGCCAAACCTCCTTCTTCAATTGTGAATTTAGGGTCTTGTTTTGTATTTCAGAACCGTTTGACAAAGATAACCATTCCAGACAACAAGGAGGAAGAACATGAACTAGACACTCTTGACCTTGGGGATTATGCAGAGGTCGGACTAATGGCTACAGATGATGACGGTTACATTACCAGTGGATCACGAAAATTGACCCTGACAACAGTGGCAGGGGATAACACTGCTGGTATACATGTGGAAGACAACATGTGGCTTAATATAGACTTTAACTCTACAGCTGTCATGTCCTTTGATGTAACATTGTATGAGGTTTGTATAAAACACTTTTAAACACATTGTCATTAATTTAAATTTAAATTTATGATATTGTTTGCAATGAAAAAATATGTAATTTTAGAAGGTTATTATAAACTTGACCTCAAGAAATTCATAAGCTTATAAAAGAAGTATAATATAAAAGAAATTTGTAGTAAATATTATTTCTTTTCCTAGGGAGGTACAGTCAATCTGCCATTTGACACCTACTTGAAAGATTGTCGTGTAACTTTGTATGGTGGTCTGTTAAGAGGAGTGGAAACCCTCAACATATCTCTTGATGGTGCCTTCACTGTATACCCACCAGTCAAACATAATTCAACAAGTTCTGTCAAGGAAAGTTTCTTCTCCTTAAATAGTATCACAATTCTAGATGGTGGTCTGTTTGATTATAAGGGAGATGCTGAGAATGACAATAAATTGAATATTGACCTGGAAGGTGGTCTTCATATAAGAGGTGGAGGAATTTTCAAGGTCAATAATCTTCATCTAGAGGGTAAGTTTAAAATGTGATCTTCAAATGATTTAAAAAAAATAAGGTGTGTAATGTATGTTAAAAATACCAGTCTTATGACCCACTTTGATTAAAATAGGGGCATATGTTTTTCTCTGTGTTCATCTGCTAGAAATGAGGTTAAGTTTTTCCATCTAGGAAGTATGTTATCATGAACCTTAAATATACACATATGCATTTAGAATATCAACAAACAAAATCTTTCCAAAATTATCATGGACACTAGCCTTGGGAATTTGTGATTGTAAAAAAAAAAAGACACGTTGTTAGGTGCATGTATGGGGGCATCATGTGTTTTTGACAAATTCTTGTTTTGAACAAAATTTATTTGCACTTTGTAATGCTTTGAATTTAGATATTCTATGTGCATATAGTAATTATTAAGAATTACCTTTTCAGCCTACAATATTACCATAGATACAGAAGGTTTATTAGATGCAACAGGGAGAGGTTGGGAGTTAGGGAAAGGAAATGCACCAGGAATTGCCAGTTCTGCAGGTGGCTCAGGAGGAACTCATGGTGGTCTAGGTGGCAAAGGAAATGGCAACACAGTGGCATCCCAAGCCTACAGCAATGTCAAGCATCCTGACCAGTATGGTAGTGGGGGATCCACAGGATTGGGGACTGCCACAGGTGGGGAAGGTGGTGGTATCATCTATTTGAAGGCCCTACACAACATGGAGATAGACGGAGATATTAAAGTGGATGGAAATACAGCTGTGACAACTAGTTCTGGCGGTGGCTCAGGAGGAAGTGTTATTCTGGAAACTCAACACTTCACAGGTTTGTCATAACTTGATATTTATATTGTCTGAATATCTTCTTTAAGAGATTGAAGTAATTTTTATACGACCACAAAAAATTTGCGGACGTATAATGGTATGATGCTGTCGTCGTTGTCGTTGTCGTCGTTGTCGTCGTCGTCGTCGTCTGTTAACTTTAGTGTATACACAATAACTTTAGTTCTAGTTATCCAAATCCAATGAAATTTGACAATGATATTTCTTACCATTAAAGGATGGATGGGATTGATTTTGGGAGTCCCCCCTTTTTTTGTTTAAAAATTAAGGGCCAAAAGGGGCCAAATGGCAACTTTTAGTTTGTTCTTACAATAACTTTTTCAAAAATCTTTTCTTCTGAAACTACTGAACAGAATTCAATGAAATTTGGTATGAATGATCAATAGGGTGTCATGCACTATAGATGTGTTTCAAGTTCTGATTCGTCAAAAAACATGGCCGCTGTGGCTAAAAAAAGACCAGGGGGGGTCAGACTACTGTTTTTGGCTTGTAATTCAAAAAGTATAAGAGATAGATGAAATCTGATGCCACCCTGCTGCTTCAGGATCAAAAGTTATACAAAAGTCTCCATTTGGTCGAAGTTGTCAGATGACCCCTTATAGGGGTTACGGCCCCTTAAAGGTGAAAAATAGCATTTTTTCATGTTTTTGCCCTATAGAAGGAAAACTATTGCAGATAGCAAAAAGCTGTTGCTTGCTTAATTGTTTAGCTCATTTAGCTCTACAAAAGTCTCCATAGGGTCGAAGTTGTCAGATGACCCCTTATAGGGGTTACGGCCCCTTAAAGGGGCCAAAATTGAAAAATTTTTATTAGTGGACCGATTTTGAAATTTTTTTTTGCATGTTTGTTCTTGTCAAATAGCGGATGCAAAATTGAGAATTTATTTTTGCTACCCCCATCTTTTCCCCTTATTATGTAATGAGGGGCCAAAAGGGACCAAAATGGAATTTTTTTTACTTGTGATCCAATTTTGAAATTTTTTTTTGCATGTTTGTTCTTGTCAAATAGTGGATACAAAATTGAAAATTAATTTTTGCGACCCCCCCCCTTTTCCCGTTATGAAATTAGGGGCCAAAATCGAAACTTATTTATTTGTGGTCTGATTTGATCTCCTTTGGAAAAAAAATAATTCCTTTTAAAATGTGAATTTAGAAAGTCCACCAAAAGCTGCATGTGTCAAAAACCTTTGTCAGTCCACCATGGGCTGCATATGTCCAGAGCAATTGACTATCCATATTGGGCCTAAAACGTACAGGGTTCAACATGTTGCGGTCGTATCATGCTGCGCTCGGAGAAGCTTTTTATTCATAGAACATATTTTAAATTTAGATTAATTCTGAACCATCCTTGAGGATTCTGTTACATACTTATTGATAGATTTTTAAACTCTATGTTTTGTCTCGCCTGCGAAAAATAGTTGGGGAAGGTGAGACATAGGTATAATTTTCCTGTGGCGTCGGCAGTGTAACTTTTTTTGTAAGACTTTTGTGGAAAATGAATTACTTGAAAATTATAATAGCTGGGCATCTTGTATTTGGTATATAGACAGTTCAGGTTATGGTCTACACAACTGTCTCTATGCCATGTAATCCTGACCCCATTTGACAGATCAGGTAATGGTCTACACAACTGTCTCCATGGCGTGTGACCTTGACCCCATTTTCGCGCTAAAGTGACTTTGTGAACTTGGGTCTTTTTTTCAGGCTGTAAACGTCTTTGTAAGACTTTTGTGGAAAATTAATTTCTTTTAAAAAGTATAATAGCAAGGCATTTGATCTTTAAGATACAGGGTATTAAATTGGTTTTTTTTGGTCCGTCACAATGTCATCGGACCTTGACCTTATTTCTACACTAAATGACTGTTAATATTTTTTTTTTTTTTGTGCTCAGTCTTTTATGTTAAGTCTGTTTCTCCAGCAGGTGAGACATACTTAAGTGTGTATTCATTCTATCAAATTATATTATGTTTACATGTGTCAACAACTTGACAACCTATCAGCACTTGATCAGTTTGGACAGAACAAGGGATATAACACATTAAATAAGATATGAAATAAGTTTACACAACACATCAGTCAAAAATCAGTAAAGCTTTATGTGTCTCATTATTTGTTCACAGGTACAGGAACAGTATGGGCTAAGGGAGGAGATGGGGCATGTGTTGCCCATTGTAGTAGCTGTGACGAGGAGAGGCGATGCCTGGCCTGTGATAGAGGGTACTTCTGGGTGGGCTATAACTGTGTATCCTCCTGTCAGGACACTTCAAACCGATGTTGTTATATAGACAATGTTAACCACGCCTGTGGACCTATTATGGACACCTCCAGATGTTACAGAGGGTATTGTAATGGAGAAAATAATGTTCAGGCCATAGTAAGTTGCCTTTGCTTGATAGGTGTTATAAAGTCATGGCTAAAAAATAGATTATTTATCTTTACCTTCTTTTGTTCTGCCTATAAACTGAAGAAGTTCCATAATGACCAGTCAGATATCTTATGAAAAACCATGACCTTGGAAAATGATGATTTTTCATGACATTTAAATTAAACAATTATAATGAAAAACCATGACTTCATATAAAGTAGAACAAGGTCATGAAAATCCATGATCTTTTAATTACAATTTCTTGATGGGACTTCATGATCTGAAGATGCTACAAAGTCATGGAAAATCATCATTTTCAAAGATCATGAAAAATCATCATTTTCAAAGATCATGAAAAATCATGACTTTTAGAAAGCCATGATTTTCTATGACTTTTCACTATTTTTTGTCATGAAAAATCGTGACAAAACGGTTTAACATGAAAGACTCCTAGGTAGAAAATGGTCGAGAAACTCTATGTTATTGCGAGTAACTTCAAATCTTGAATTGTAGATGTGTTCTTAAATAATTACAAAACATCTTTATCGAGTTGGTTTTGTTAGAATTTGGTAAAACAAAGCGAAAAAATGTCATTCTTGTACACAATTTGAACCACTGATTTTGTAGGTTTTTGCACTTTTGTTATTTCAGACGACAACAAATGGGTCAAATGTCAAAAAGAAGTTTCTAAACCGAGTTTAGAACCGGAACATACAAAAAAAATTGCACAGACAGTTCAAATTTTCATGAAATCAGACTATAGTACTATAGTACTGACAGAAAAAAAGTGAAACGTCATGAAAAATCATCTTTTTCAAAGGTCATGGTTTTTCATAAGATATCTGACTGATGACTCTAAAAAATTTCCATATCCATAAAATACAAATGATACAGGGACATGAAACAGCCAACTGAATGAAATGAAAAAAAGACAAATGAAAAATATATACATGTATAAAAACTTCTTGCCAATCAAACATCTCTCAAACTGAGAAGATTGTCAAGTAGAAGGGGAAAGAAGTGAGAGTCTGGTTAGGGACCAAGAAATCTAAACTCCACCTGTAAGCCTCCATTCTTAAATTTCTTGTTTCAGGTGACTGGAGGAGGTGGAGGTGGAGGTAGAATCGCTGTCTTTGCCAATCAGACAGACACCTACAGAGGTAACTACAGGACATATGGTGGGAAGAGCTTCTCAGAGCAGGGAGGATCTGGGACAGTGTTTGTACAGGCGCCTAACTCTAAATCAGGTAAAAATAACATAATCTAAAAGTTTAGACATTTTTCCAAAACATTTAAAAGTGAAGCAGGTACATTTGTACATATTTTGTAAATACATGTATCAAGTAATATTCATTTAGACCTTGAAGTCCATTTGATAACAAAAGACTTTTGTTCATTTTTCACATGCAGTTTGGAAATTGGCAAACATTTTGCTTATTTAGTCGTCAGCCTTTCTTTTATAAGCCAAAATATTAACAGCTAATTATCTTATACATGTATTACATAAAATTCCTTCTTTTTTTTTATTTTTAGGTTTAACAGAAACAACACTATACATAGACAACAGAGATTACAAGCCCAAATCTACATATGTCCTTGACAAATCACAGGACACTGGGAAGACTTACATCATCACGACAGCAGACGACAGTAATGATCCAATCAGATTTGACCATGTCCACATCAACAATGCTGCTCACTTGGTCTTCCAGAACACCTCTGATAATGCACCATCTGTAACCATTGGTTATCTCTATGGTGATGCTAGTGGAATGTTACATGTGACCAAGGAACAGCCAATCACAGTCCAGGATAATGATGTACCCTTCCCATCATCCTTTAGGATTTATGAGGATGCAGAGTTCAATATGCCAGAAGGTTAATGATTTATTCAAAGCTTCTTAGACTTATTTAGTTTGATGAAAATGATTCTAAAAACTTAGATTTGCTGAAAATGTATTGCGTTTATCAATTCAATATTTTACATCTAAATAACAATAGCATTTCCCTAAAATGTTTTAAAAACTTTTAAACCATATTATACCCCAACTCGTAAGAGAGGGGGCTATATTGCAATCACCTTGTCCGTCCGTCGGTCTGTCCATCCCGTACAATATCTCGGCTTCTACTGAAGGGATTGATTTCAAATTTGGTAGACAGCTTTAGCATGATGAGATTTACATTTTCTTTAAATTCTAGGTCAGTCGATAATCTACTTCCTGTTTTCCCAGCTGACTTACACTATTTTAAGGGTCAAAAATGGACAATTTTTCATTACAATTTTTAGCTCACCTGGACGGAAGGTCCATGTGAGCTATTACCATCACTTGGCGTCCGTCGTCGTCGTCGTCTGTCGTCGTCGTCGTCTGTTAACAATTTTTCAAAAATCTTCTCCTCTGAAACTACCAAACAGAATTTAATGAAACTTGGTATGAATGATCCTTAGGGTGTCCTGCACCAAACTTGTGTTTTGATTTTTAATCCGTTAAAAAACATGGCCGCCGTTACTAAAAATAGACTAGGGGGTCAGACTACTGTTTTTGGCTTATAAATCAAAAAGTATAAGAGATAGAGGAAATCTGAGGCCACGCTACTGATTCAGCATCAAAAGCTCTACAAAAGTCTCCATTTGGTCAAAGTTGTCAGATGACCCCTTATAGGGGTTACGGCCCCTTAAAGGTGAAAACCCGCATTTTTTCATGTTTTTGGCCTACAGAATGAAAACTATTGCAGATAGAGATAAGCTGTTGCTTGCTTAAATGTTCAGCTCATTTAACTCTACAAAAGTCTCTATAGGGTCGAAGTTGTCAGATGACCCCTTATAGGGGTTACAGCCCCTTAAAGGTGAAAAATAGCCATTTTTCATGTTTTTGGCCTACAGAATGAAAACTATTGCAGATAGAGATTAGCTGTTGCTTGCTTAAATGTTTAGCTCATTTAGCTCTACGAAAGTCTCCATAGGATCGAAGTTGTCAGACAACCCCTTATAGGGGTTACGGCCCCTGAAAAATGGCATTTTTTCATGTTTTTGGCCTACAGAATGAAAACTATTGCACATAGAGATTAGCTGTTGCTTGCTTAAATGTTCAGCTCATTGAGCTCTACAAAATTCTCCATAGGGTTGAAGTTGTCAGATGATCCCTTATAGGGGTTACGGCCCCTGAAAAATAGCAATTTTTCATGTTTTTGGCCTACAGAATGAAAACTATTGCAGATAGAGATTAGCTGTTGCTTGCTTAAATGTTCAGCTCATTTAACTCTACAAAAGTCTCCATAGGGTCGAAGTTGTCAGATGACCCCTTATAGGGGTTACAGCCCCTTAAAGGTGAAAAATAGCCATTTTTCATGTTTTTGGCCTACAGAATGAAAACTATTGCAGATAGAGATTAGCTGTTGCTTGCTTAAATGTTAAGCTCATTTAGCTCTACGAAAGTCTCCATAGGATCGAAGTTGTCAGACAACCCCTTATAGGGGTTACGGCCCCTGAAAAATGGCATTTTTTCATGTTTTTGGCCTACAGAATGAAAACTATTGCACATAGAGATTAGCTGTTGCTTGCTTAAATGTTCAGCTCATTGAGCTCTACAAAATTCTCCATAGGGTCGAAGTTGTCAGATGACCCCTTATAGGGGTTATGGCCCCTGAAAAATAGCGATTTTTCATGTTTTTGTCCTACAGAATGAAAACTATTGCAGATAGAGATTAGCTGTTGCTTGCTTAAATGTTCAGCTCATTTAGCTCTACAAAATTGTCCATAGAGTCGAAGTTGTCAGATGACTCCTTATAGGGGTTACGGCCCCTGAAAAATAGCAATTTTTCATGTTTTTGTCCTACAGAATGAAAACTATTGCAGATAGAGATTAGCTGTTGCTTGCTTAAATGTTCAGCTCATTTAGCTTTACAAAATTCTCCATAGGGTTGAAGTTGTCAGATGACCCCTTATAGGGGTTACGGCCCCTGAAAAATAGCCATTTTTCATGTTTTTGGCCTACAGAATGAAAACTATTGCAGATAGAGATAAGCTGTTGCTTGCTTAAATGTTCAGCTCATTTAGCTCTACAAAAGTCTTCATAGGGTCGAAGTTGTCAGATGACTCCTTATAGGGGTTATAGGTGAAAAATGGTGTTTTTGGCCTAGAGAATGAAAACTATTGCAGGTAGAGAAAAGCTGTTGCTTGCTTAAATGTTCAGCTCATTTAGCTCTACAAAAGTATAGGGTCAACATCAAGACCAGGTGAGCGATTCAGGCTCCTGGGAGCCGCTTGTTTCAGCTTCTACTGAAGGGATTGATTTTAAATTTGGTAAACAGCTTCAGCATGATGAGTTGTACTGTACATCCCCATTCCAGGTCATTCAGTCATCTACTTCCTGTTTTCGAAGCCGACTTAGACTATTTTAAGGGTCAAAAAAGGAAAAATTTTCGTTACAGATTTCTCAGCTTCTACTGAAGGGATTGATTTTTAATTTGGTGAGTTGTACAGTGCCTCCCCTTTTCAGGTCAGTCTGTCATCTACTTCCTGTTTTCCGAGCGGACTTAGACTATTTTAAAGGTCAAAAATGGAAAAATTTTCCTAACAGATTTCCTGGCTTCTAATGAAGGGATAAATTTCTAATTAAGTATAAAGCTTAAACATGATGAGTTCTACTGTGCCTTCCCTTTCCAGGTCAGTGGTTCATCTATGTCCTGTTTTCTGATTTTTGAGTGGGGGTATGCTTAGCACGACTTAGTGCAACCCCTTGTTAAAAATAAAAAGCTTGATATTAACATTCCTGTATCTGCTATTCTATTATCACAAATATACCTTTCTTTTAAACTATCTTGTATTTATAAGTTTTGCAGACTAAGTTTATTTTCTTGCAGATGTATATCTGATAAATCTGGCCTATAAGACTATTTACATTGATGGTGTTCTCTCAGGAGCCAATAATGTCATCATTGGACAAGGTGTTGATTTCCTCATAGGAGAAAGGGTAAGTGAGAAAAAAGGTGAAAGCCTTGATCTTCAATTAAAATTGGGATGGAAAAAGCAAAGTATTATGCAGTCACCAATCTATTTTAAAAATATTCTGCCAAAACAATTGTTTGCACTTTTCCTGTTGTATATCAGTACCACTGAAACTACACTATTTGACTGAATAAAAATACAAGGTAAACAAGCATTAAATTCAGTACAAATCTGCTTTTCTTAATTGATAAAAAACCCATCCCAATAAATTTTTTAAAAATTGTTAGGTTAGAAAGATTTTGATGTCGTCAACAACAAAAAAAGGAAGAAAAGAAATATTAATTTTGGGGAATACAACACACAATATTAAAATATTTATAACCTTGATAAGAAAAAAAAAACAGGACCATTTTATTTTTTTTCTAATTTCAGAGTCACACTATAGGACACCCTGAGAGGCAGTTTGTATTTGACACATTAGAAATCAAGGCAGATGGTAAAGTCACCAGTAACTATGTAAATGAGCATGAGTTATCACTGAGCCTTACCCTGAATACATTACTGAGAATACATGCTGGTGGAAGAATAGAGGTTAGTATTACAAAAAACTGGCTTTGTTCAAAATTTTAGAGATCAAGGCTAATGGTAAAGTCACCCGTAACTTTGTTGATGAACATGAACTATCCCTGAGTCTTATCCTTAATACTTAATTTAAATCCATCACTGACAGGATATTAGAGGTGAGTAATATACATATAGTTGCCTTGCTCTGTTAACACAAGTTGAATGGCAAAAGCAACCAGTAACATTATTAATGAGCATGCGTTACCTCTGATTCTTACCCTAAATGCAGACGTGTCATGCAACTTGCGCGAGATTCAGGCATCTAGTTGGCAATTTCGCGGCAATTTCTTTGATCTTATTATTTTTTCCTTTGATCTTTCAATTTTTCGTCAAATCTCACGCAAGCAGCTCTTATAAACTTGACAGTCCTGTAAATGCATTACTTAGAATACACACTGGAGACAGAAGACAGTTTAAAGCAAGGCAAGCAGAAAAAGAAAACAGGAATAAAAAAAATAATACAACAACAGTTATCAACACTTTCTTTTTGGTACAAATCAATAGTGATCTTTAATGATCTAAAACAAAGAAAATGAATATTGATAAATTAAGTGCCATTCTCTGTAAGAATCAGGCAATGGTTGAATCATGATTTAAAAAACACACGAGTTTGACTTCAAAATACTGTTCAAAATACTTAAAAAGTAACAAAAAATGCATTGGCACTTTTTTAAGAAGTCAGTAATTTGAGATATATTTTGGTTGAAATGCATATAAAATTTGAATCTAAGGGAGATAACTCTGTCAAGTCACACTTAATTCCTATCATTTTAACAGAAATTTTTCTCCATCCTCTGACACTCGAGACAACAACTAATGTTTGTTTCTTCATTAGAAGGCTATTTTGAATGACAATTTATTGTCAAAACCATGTGTTTTTAAAATCATGATTCAAAGTTTTAAAATTTAGCCTGATTCTTACAGAGAACTGCACTTAAACACTTATAGGACATCAGTGCACAACAAAGTGATAAATACAATATTATTGATTGAAGAATTATATTTTTTTAGACTCCTTGGTTAGATGTGACAGCTAGGAGAGCCCAGATAGATGTAGCAGGAGTTATAGAAACCAGTGGTAGGGCACCGACATCCCTGGTGGAACAGGATGCTCAAAATAAACCTGATGGAGGTCAGTTTTGAAGTTTGCTTTGAGTAAAAAGGAACCTTTTTCTTTAATGTGCTTTTGATATATTAAATATATCTTCAGATACACTTGAGATATACAAACACAGAGCAATCTCATTTCTATGCTGTTTTTTCTACTTGTGCAATAAACTAATAGCAAGTAATTTTTTTCCCATCATACAGTTAGATTAACAATATGATTATTTTTCTTTAAGGTGGCTCTGGTGGTGGAAATGCTGGATCAGGAGGTCAAGGTCGTTACCAACCAATCATAGGTCCACCCCCTAGTTACGGAGATATGTACGGACCCAAAGAATATGGAGGGAATGGTGGCACAGGTGGTGGAGCTAGTATTGGAGCAGACGTCCACTGCACTCCACACGGGACCTACACTGGTGGCAGGGGTGGTGGAGTTGTTGTCATGGACGTCACTGATGATCTGTTACTGGATGGAGAGATCCTCTGTAATGGAAAGTCAGGAACAGGTGGAAGAGCTGGTGGTGGAGCAGGAGGAAGTATCTTCCTGAAAGCAGGCCACATGACAGGAACTGGTAAAATGTCTGTCAGGGGAGGTGATTCAACAGGAAGTACAACATGTCAAGGAGGAGGAGGTGCAGGTGGTAGAATAGCTGTCCATTACAGTAATGACTCCTTCACAGGTGACAGACTGGCTTACGGAGGTCGAGGGTATGAATGTGGAGGGGCTGGTACTGTCTTGCTTAAAGACGTAACAGAGAATTCCAATAGCTTGATAGTAGACAATCATCATGTTTGCTCTCCTATCAGCCCTAATATCAACTTTGATGAACTCTCTGACATTGGCAGGAAAGAATACAGTTTCCATACTTGGATTTTTGATCATTCAGATTGTGAACATAATGTTGGTTGCTCTCATGCCTTCAAAGAGATCACAATCCAAGGAAAGGCACATCTTGCTGTTCATAGACGTAACATTGACAGCCATTCTCAGTACATTACAATCTACAAGACCTCTGGTGATAAAACGGGGACATTCCACGTCGGACCTCATCAGGAACTGACGGCAGATCTTCCAGAGGATAGTCCAGAGTTGGAGTATGGGTTGATTATCTACCCTGATGGTGTGATGCAGACAGCAAAAGATTTTGTGGTTAATAACATTACTATAGAACTGGAGGGTATTCTGACTGGTGTGGAAAATCTGAAGATAGGACCTGGTGGTAATGTTATCATCAAGTAAGTTACAGAAGAGACATTGTAATACAATTTAACTTTATATATAAACAAACTTCTTACACACATAATGAATGTTTTCATGGTTTTGATAGTTTTTCTTACTTTGTTATACTGCATTCATGAAGAATTTTCTGCATTTATTTTCATATTTACTCCCTTTTGCTATGAAGAAGTTTGGTCTTGATTTTCAGTTTAACATTTAATAATTAATTTTAAAAAAAGATTTATACTTAATAAAAAATATTTTAAAGACTGGCCTACTCAATGGGTGTACTCACTGGCTAATACTATGAATCATATTATATATGTAAGTTTTGAAAGTGTTAATATGTTATCTAAATGTTTATGAATTTAAATGTTGTTTAAAGAACATAAAGTATAATTTGTAAACAATCTAAAAATCAATTCTTCTTTTAGGCCATATGGAAACTCCTCCACTGGGGCAGTCAAAGAGATAACCTTTACAGAGGTCGTTGTACAAGGTGGTGGCATCCTAGAGATTGACAGTGGTGGTGATGGCATGAAATTGATTGGCACCAAGATCCATGTAGAGAGTGGTGGCATCATTACCTCAGATTTCCTAGATATTGTTGTGTCAGAGTTGATTGTTGATGACTCTGCTACTATTCATGCCAACTACAAGGTCAGTTATTTGCAAGTTTATGATAAGATGGTTTTCAGTTTGTTCTGTTATATCAAAGACATTTGGCAAACAGATGTCATCTCAATTTAAGTTTTTTTCCTTATGGCTAATGTCACCTATCTTTGACTGTGTTTACCTCCATTTGTAGTTCATCAAAATAAATCACCGTCTCAGAATACTCAGGAGTCAAAAACTGTCCAATAATAATAGTTTATTTGGTTCATAAAAGAATGCCTGAATATTCCAGAGAAACATGCACAAATACTTTATTTTGTAATGCAAACATACTTTATATTCTTAAAGGCCTCAACATATGGTGGCATTGGTAAAGCAGATGATAAAGCTGGTGCAAGCCATGGTGGCATGGGTGGCAAAGGTTCTACAGCTCACTCTGGTGGCTATTTCTATGGAGACGTTAAATCACCTCGTCACTTCGGTAGTAATGCAGTCTATGGTGGTGTCCAGGTATATGGAGGAGGCATACTAAACATTGAGGCCAGTGTCTCATCTTATATTGATGGTATGTATTTAGGAAATGAGTGCCAGCAAAGTGATAAAAACAATATTTCTTTACAATACTTATGTTCTAAACTGTGGTCAAAGTTGTTCATTGCACACCAGTTTTTGAGTCTACATGGAACTTTTATGTGATTTCAAGTATTTGTTAATCTTTCAAATTTTTAGTGTTTATGTTTTTTATTAGATATTGTTATCTATTGAATGACTTCTCATTGTGTTTCTCTAGCACAGTTTATTGAAACCGTTAATTTGATTAATTTGGAGTACTGTGGCAGTTTAACATATTGCCTGAATATGAATTGAGATTTCAAACTGCGGATGGAAAGAGTACATTCACATAATTAAAAGAAAGTAGAAATGCAAAAGAAATGACCAACTTGGCTGTTAATATACTCTTTAGTATTAAGAAAGCTTGAAATGTTTCAGGTATTATAAGCTGTAATGGAGAGGATGGTCGTTCTGGTACAGGAGGAGCTAGTGGTGGGAGTATTAAGTTAAAGACTGGTGCCCTGTACGGAAAAGGAAAACTCCAAGTCATTGGAGGAGAAGGTAGAACAACTATCTATAATAATTTGTTAAGCAGGAAATTAGAGTATTTCACTGTTAGAAAATTAATAATCAAAAATTAGACTATCTTACTGTTATGAGAAATGTGTTTGCCTATTCGAGATTTATTATAAATCTGAGCATCTTTTTAGGACATCTTGCAAATTTTCCGTTTGCATTTTAGTTAAAATAACTTAAAATAACTCAAGAGATGCAAAATTTAATTCTTAATTTTATTTTATCAATGAAATAATTATAACATCAATATTTAGATAGAAATTGAACTTTTTCTGAAAAGTTCTTAATTGGAAGGAAATGTGTAACAAATTTTTATGTAGATATGTGTAGGAAAAAAATAGGTTTTCATAAATAGCTAGAAAGGAAGATCATTGTCCCCAAGTTTTTCTCATGTTTTTTTTTAAGATAGCATAAATAGCTGGTCATTTGTGAAGTATAAATGAAATCTGTAGAAAGGTCAGTGACCTCCATTTTTTTTGCATTTTTTCAATGTTCATTTATGAAAGTTTAATTCTGCAAAATATTTGAAAAATCTTATGGATTTTGCTTATACTCCCAAACCACCTTAATCATTTTAGTGAATTTATCTCATTATGTAAATTTTAGGATCGACTTCCTCAGGAGGAGGAGGTGGAGGACGATTAGCTGTTTACTACACTTCCTCAGAGTTCACAGGTCAGATGAATGCCCATGGTGGTTCCTCATCAGTGGGTTACGGAGGGGCTGGAACAGTGTACATAGATACTGGGTCCAGGACTAAACTTATTGTAGATAATAAAGAGGTCCACACTGTATCAGTAAGTTAATGCGTATTGTATGGAAGCTATATCAATATTGTGAAAACTGTACAGATATTTTGGAATCGTATCATATTGATTAAAAAAAATAGAGACAAATGAAGGTCTGTCTAACCTCAATATTATAGATAGATCTTGGCTATGTGTATTAAAGAGTAGTTATTTAGCGACATAATAAACTTATGATCACCTTAACATCATTGATTGTGTATTTTTGAATAAAAGCAACATAAGCTATAGTTGTAAAAAGTGTTTATGATTTTAATAAATGTTTTTATTTTTAAATATGTTTTCCCTTTAGAGCCTCATCAGTAGTATGGATGCTGACACCATTTCAAGATCAGACAGTAGTAGAACATGGATAACTTTTGACTCGACTCACTCATTATCTGTTAGTGAGTTACAATTACTCAATGGAGCTCACCTTGCTCTTGAGCCTAGTGATAGTAGTTCAGAAGTCCACACTCTCACAGCTCAAGCATTCTCAGGTGACAGTGATTTCGTTACCAACACTGACAAGATTGGTACATTACATGTTGGAGTCAATCAAGTTATTACTATACGTCAGGTCTCCCTTTATTTCCCAGCTCATGCTAAGGTTTATGCTGATGGTGTTCTGACCCTACCATCAACCGTCAAATGGTACGCTACAGACAATGTGGTCCATGGGAAACTTGGTGGACTTCAGGACCTGACCATGATCAAGTCAACCTTAGACATCAAGGAGACTGGAAAATCACACACAACCCCTGCACATTTCCAACTGTCTAACTTCTACCTGAGACAAGGAAGTAAATTACTGATGTCAGACGATGTTCAGTATAACCTTGCCCTTTACAAGCTATTTATAGGGGCATCGTGTGAGATCTCGGCAGGGAAGTTGTCTATAGAAGCCACAGAGTTTGAATCTGAAGAAGGAGGAGTAATTAACTTGAATGGAAAGGGCACAACAAATGGAGGGGATGGTATGTTTTACTTGTATTATAACCTAGAAATATTTTTGAAGTATTGATTTTCATGCACTCAATCTTAATACAATTTTCTGGGTATTGATTTTCACTGTTTTCCAATATGCTACATTGTTTTACATATAAATAGTACATCATATAATTTGTATTTGTATTTATGTATTCTCACAATAAAATTGTATATTCAGGTTCAGGAACTGGTGCAGCAGGAGCAGGACATGCTGGTGAGGGAGGTAGTATAGGAGGATCTGTTGGAGGTGGAGGTTATGATTCCTACCTCAAACCTACCTCTGTAGGATCAGGAGGTTCATCCACTGCTGGAGGAGGTCTGCTACACCTACAAGTCAACTTACTGGTACATAATGGGGACATAACTGCTGAGTAAGTTTTTTTTAAAGATTTAGTGTTAACTATATTAGATGACTGAAAATGCTTCCCTGTGTCAAGATTGTACCAGTTAAATCAAGAGATTTCTTTGAATGTTTCTACATGGAAAGCATGATTTAAGATTAGTAAATATCTTATGGGAAGAAAATAGAGGAATTCATTTTAGGATGTTTCTGTTAGTTTTACTAATTCAGGTACAAGTTTGATTTGAAGTTATTACATGTACTAGATTTGCATTCTTTGTTCTATCCACTGTGAATTATGTTGGTTTTTTTTTTCTTAAAAAATATAGCCCTGGAAATGAATTGAGGCTGTTAAATAGTTTAATTCATGAGTAAATAAAGAAACATTTTTTGATGGATTACCTATTCAAATAAGTACATCAATATATTTCTTTCTATATTACAGTGGTGATAGTGCAACTTCAACAAGTGGAGGTGCTTCTGGTGGAGCAGTTTGGATATCTACAACCACTGCAGAAGTTACAGGTACAAGCTAGTATACAACCTTAATGTATCAACTTATAACATCTTGGCTTAAATAATACAATTCAAATCTATTAATCATTTTTATTAATCATTTTTTCCACAGATGATCCTGTCCTATCCTATCCTATCATTTGAAAATATTTGTAAACTGAGACCTCTGTAATATTGAGTCTTAGGATAGACATGGCCAGATTTCATTAAACAGGAAGTAAATGAGCAACAGATCTAGAATAAAATCCTGTAATATAGGACCCTATGCTGATGCTACATACCAAGTACTATGAGGCTACATTGAGAATTTGCTGATAAAACTGTAAAAATAATGTTTTCCTCCATTTTATAACCTTAATTTTCATGACGGGAAATTTATCAACTTTTATCAAATTTCTCATGATAAAAGAAAGATTTAAAAATGTTACTGTTTATGTCTCTTATATTTTAGGGAAAATAAGTGTAAATGGAGGCAAAGGTTCAAATGGAGGAGGAGGTGGTGGAGGAATTATCTCCCTTGAGTATATCTCTGGTAGTATCCATGGTAACCTGATAGCTTATGGAGGACTTGGCAGTGGTGGTGGACAGCCTGGTGCTGCAGGAGTTATCTACCTTGCCAAAGATCCAAATTCATTGTCACCGGAAAGAAAAGTAAGATTTATAATGTTTTTCTGGGAGCTAAGTATAAACAAAAAATAATTTGATTTGTAATAGGACTTTACATAAAAAATATACCCTTTGTCAATGGTTTCTTCTTTAAAGTTAGAAAATAAGATACAAAAAAATAGTTCACATGTAAAGATTAACAATAAGAAGGGTGAAACACTTCATGTTTACAGTAAATGAAATGAAGTGAATAATATTTCAGTTCAAGAAAAATATGTTATTGGTGTATGTCATATCATAACTGTTATTATTCTATAAGTTTTTGTTGAGCCTGTGTTAAAATTTCCAAAAGTCAGGGAATTGTTTTTAACGCATTATGAATCTATTATGGTCAGATTATAAGGTGTCTCATTCAAATGATTTCATTTGTATAGCCATTAGGCATACATTTACAGTGATTTGAATAATCTAGTAATTCACAAACTTTTCTTTTTTTCAGATCATTGTCAACAACAATGGAGTAACCACTAATGCTATGACTAGAATACCAGTTTCATCAACTGAGTTCTCGGTACAACTCGACAAAATCGTCATAGAAAATGATGAGACCGTAGCATTCAGTGCTAGAACTGATGTTGGTGCTGCCCTCAGTGCTACAGTAGGGGAGATAACTGGATCACCAAATGCCAATTTTACAGTAGATAATTATAATGAGGTGTACTTGTCCACTAAATATCCCTCAGCACTTGCCGAGCTATCTTTGAAAACAACTATACACATAGGTGACTATGGAAAGCTTGAGTTGCCAGAAAATGTAATTGTTCAGAGAGACCATGTTTTAGAGATTTGTGGAACTCTGATGTCCAAGACCAAGAATTTGTATGTTCGAGATAATGGGATATTGAAAGTTGGGAATCCTGCTCAAACTGGTAGTGCCTATGTTGATGATACAACCACTAGTAGACTGACATTTACCTCACTTGTGGTTGATTACAATGGGAAGGTTGAACACCTCTCTACGTGTCAAAGGTCATCACAGTCTACTGAACTCAAGCTCAATCATTTTAATGTCTCCTCTGGCTACTCTATTAGCTCTAGCAAATTAAATCTACAGGCTACAAAAACAACAGAGATCAGTCCTCTATTGAATGCTACATGTGATAGTACCACAGACCTCCTAATTTATAGAGATACAAAATGTGAACTTAGTGCCAAGGCATACTCTTACAACAGCATTGTCATTGAAGCCGGAGGCAAGTTAATATTAACTGGAGATCCAGAGGGTAAAAACCTGACCAAAATTACTGTTACAAATCTAGAAATCAAGTATGGTGGAGTAATAGATGGCAAAGGTAAAGGATACCAGTCTGGTGGTCCTGGGGCAGCAACAGGTAGCACTCTAGGGGCTAGTCACGGTGGATTAGGAAAGAGCAACACAAACCCTATATATGGAAGTGTGGTTTCTCCAAAAGTTTATGGCAGTAATGGTCATGGAGCTACAGCTACATCAGGAACTGGTGGAGGCCAGATTGAATTGGTTGTAACACAGAAGTTTACCCATAATGGAGACATCGATGTGAGTGGCCTTGGTGGCTCATCCTCTGGTGGCAGTGGTGGGAGTATACTGGTTTCTGCCACTGATATGACTGGTACTGGTACATTGACAGCAGCTGGAGGAACCGGAGGTGGTGGTGGAGGAAGGATATCTGTGACAGTATCTGGGACCTACAGCTACGATGGAGAGATGTCTGTTAATGGCACAAGTGGTGGTTCACCTGGTAAGTTGTCAGGTTAAAGGGCATTTTTAACCTTTTTTTTCGGTAAAAGTACACTCTGTTGTTTGATGTAATTTGTTGGGTTTATTTTTTGGCAGAAAAAATGGTAAATTAACAACTTTTAAAACAAAAGCACTGTTTTAGCAGGGATCCTAAGCATGTTGCATTTTAAAATGACTACATCTTATGAAGATCTGCAGAAAAAATTTATTAGGTTTTTATTCAGAATAAATGCATTTTAATAAATTAAGGTATGTACATAAACTTGGATTTAGTATCCAATATCCCAAGGTTGTAGGTTTTCTCTAAGAACACCTGTTTCCTTCTCCAATAAAAGTGACTGCCCTACATGGCCCAGGTGCATAGATAGAAGGCCTTAAACACCAACAAACACACACACACACATTATACTATCTCATAATTTTGATATCAGTATTGTTTTCATATCTGTTAACCTTCAATTTCAGGAACCATTTATGTATCGAAGAAAGTATCAGGCACAACATACAAAATGTTGCTCTTAAACCAAGGAGGAGCTACAGAGTTGACATCAGGCATCTCCCTTCCAAGTTCTCTCAATGAAATCCAGCTAACAAAAGGAACCTCCCTGACACTGAAGACCCCATTGTCTTTTGAGAAACTGGTTTCTGATGGAACTGGATCTGTAACCTTGACAAACAATGCTCATATGACTATTTCATCATTTGATGAATTAAACCATGGCTGCTTATGTAACTTCGATATAGGATTAGGTTCAACCCTTCAGATTGACACAGATTTTGATTTTACTGGAACAAAACCAGTACTAAAAATAGAGGGAACCTTACAAGCACAAAATTTCAAGATCTGGGACCATGGGACCGTGACTGTTGAACCCACAGGGGTTTTAGAAGTATCATCACTCCAGCTACATGAATACACAAGGCTGGAAATAAAATCTGGTGCAACTTATAGAGATGTACAGTCTCTTGTCATGGGCTATAACTCCACACTCATTGTGTATGACGATCCTCTTGATTTGACCTTGACAACATTCCACATGATGGTCAGATCTTTCTTGGATATCAGATCAGATACAAAATCAATAAATTTGATAGCATCAGATGTAACAATTGAAGATGAAGCCATTTTGTCTGTGTCTGCCAGTGGATCCACTTCAGGGCCAGGAGCATGTGATGCCACTATTGGGGCTAGCCATGGTGGAGAAGGAGCTGACAATGCTGGCACAACATATGGTTCAACCATCTCTCCAATAGATCCAGGAAGTGGATGTTCAGCTGTAAGAGGAGGTGGAGTAGTTTCTATACAAGCAACAACATTGTCAGTAGATGGTGTTATTGAAGCAGATGGTCAAAAAAGTATATCAACTGGAGCAGGTAGTGGTGGCAGTATTAAGGTCAAAGGTGATAGTTTATCAGGCCATGGTACAATCAGAGTGAATGGTGGTTCAAGTACAAACAAAGGAGGAGGAGGTGGAGGTCGCTTGGCTCTAGATGTCAAGGTCATTTCATCATTCTATGGAGCTCTCCTTGCTAGAGGAGGAAATGGTGGTACAAGCAATGGAGCTGCAGGAACTGTCTATAAGCTATATCAGTTATCTGGTGGAGCCCCCAAATCTGAACTTGTGATTGATAACAATGGTCTGGTAACAAACTCTGTAACCAATATTAATAATATTACTGTTGTCTCCGAGTTGGAGATTGCTGGTAAATCTAAAATTGTATTTGATACCAGTGTCTCATCAGAGATTGAAATAGAGTTGATAGAAGGAGACAATACAGGCTTGTTGACAATTAAATCTGGTCAATACATTGTAATAGCTACAAGCTATGGTACCCAGTATCCATTCTCCCTTCCACTGAAATTGTTAGTAGAAAGTGGTGGATATGCTACACTACCTGCCAAGTTACTCCTAGAAGATGATACAGATGATGATGAATACAACCTAGAGATCCAAGGAAATGTTATTGCTCTCAGAAATCTGGTTGTAGCACTAAATGCCAGGGCATACTTTAGTTACAATGCTCGTAGTGGTCTAACTACAACTCAATTATCTGACATTGGAACTTTCTCACTGACCAAGCTTGATGTTACTACTGATGGACACCTAGAAATTGCCCAGGATTCTTTAGGTTTATATACTTTACAGATACTAAGTGAGATGAACATCAAATATAGAGGCAAAGTCACTGCTAGAAATTTGTATGTAGAAGTACCAACTATGCAGGTGGCATATGATGGTGTTCTTAGTGTTGATGGAGGTTACACAGAACCAGGAGAAGGCATGGGACAGAGTGGCTCTGGTGGCACCAGTGGTGGTTTAGGTGGCTCATCAAACTCTGGTGGTCTGCCTGGTAAAAACTACACTGGTAACGTCTTCACAGCTGATTCCTTTGGATCTGCCGGTGGCAATATTTCTACAACAGGGGTTGGAGGTCATGGTGGAGGATTCATTAAGTTGAAGGTCACATCAACCTTGACATTAGATGGAAAGATTAGTTCCCATGGTAACAATGGACAAAATGGTGGTGGAGGAGGAAGTGGTGGATCTGTGTCCATGCAGATCGTTGACATGTTGGGAGCAGGATCAGTGTCTGTTATTGGTGGCAACGCAACAACAGGTGGTGGTGGGGGCGGTGGTAGAGTCTACCTTCTATGTACAGGAAGTTATAATTACACAGGAAGCTACATCTTAAAAGGAGGTAACTCCATCAATGCTCAGGCAGGTGGGTCTGGTACTGCCTACCTCCAATATCCATCTGGAAATATTCAATTCCGTAAACTGTTGACATCCAACTCTGGCATTGTAGGAAATTCTGTAGCAGCTACATTTATTGATACACCAGGTGTCACTTCAGTTCAGTTAGATGAAGTAGAGGTTGGAGACAAGACAACAATAAAAGTAACAACAGCAGGTTTACATTTTACAGCCTCCATTTTGGTCTGTGGGTCTGAATCACTACTCAATGTACAAGACAATGTTATTTTCAGTGCTGATATTGAGAGCTCTTACAGTAAATTGACCTGTAGCTTACATATAGATGAACAAGGAGAGGCCAGATTACCCAAGACTGTAGAGTTACTGGGAGCAGATAACCAATTTAGAGGTGAATTTTAATGTTAATAGTCTTCTATAACTCTTTTTAAGCTTTTGCAGTCAAAATTAACATCTCAAAATAGTTATATATTTAGTAAATTGTTTACATTCATTCTGTTATGTAACAAGATAATGATACAGTAATCATGTTACGAAATTACAAATACCAAAACGCGGGTATAAACGGTTAATTTGGATATGCTATATATCGATATTTCAAGGAGTAACCTCTCGTCAGTAGCATTTAAACCAAAACATTGGAAGGTCAAATTCCAAAACAGTTGAAAACGAAAAGTACTCAAAACCAAAACGTTCGAACAAGAAAACCAAACCCAGCACCGAGGATATCGACCATGTGCATTACAAGGAAAGAACGAAGATAGTAAAATGACATAAAGTCTCATATATTTTAAGTCTTTTATCAAGGATGTATGTGATAGTAAATAGTCATAAATTGTATTTGAAATTGTTACTCTTTACTTTAGTAGACCACTGGTGTTTTAATAGTGTTAATTCCCTGTAACAATTTTCTAGTTTAAATCCTATGCTTGTAATTCAAAATGCATTACAATTATGTTGATAAATTTTATGATTTATCTCATATATTTTAGGAACCATGACCAACATTCAATCTCTAATTGTATCCTCTGGACAAGAGGCTAGGTTCTCAGCCCTTACTAGAACAGCCACCTATAGAGATGGTATATTCACAGCCCAGGAAGTCGGCGCCTACAGATTTGCCAAGTTTATTATCAAAGATTATGCCACAGTGACTTTTGAGACAACAGGAAAGACCTTACAATTGACGATTCTTGAGTTACATTATGGATCTACACTAAAAGGGGAAAGAATTCTGTTACAGAGCAATGAGATTATATTACAGCCAGGTTCCACTGTAGATCTGTCTGGTGGTGGATACTCTGCTGAGGATGGTCCAGGAAAAGGTCTAAAGGTCAGTTTAATGATTTTAAAGTTTAGTTGGGTTATGTTTGGTGTTAATGAGTAATATCCACATATGAAAAATTTGGCAATATTTAATTTGCTATAACATTGGCTTTTTTATAGCCATTGACAACTAAAAAAGTAAGCTTATTGCACTGTTGAGTCTGAGAATACAGATTTAGGTAAAATCATATACAATTATCACCCTACTTGGTGTGTGACCCGGTGGTTTCTTTCCCCGAGAAAGTAAGGTCACCCGAGGGCTTGCCCCAAGGGTGACCTTATTTTTTTAGGGGAAAGAAATGCCAGGTCACATATCATCTAGGGTGATAACTGTTATATTATATCGAATATGTAAATGAAACAATTTAATATTAAATTTTAAACATATTTCAGACATTTTAACCTTTTTCCATTATAAAAAATACAACCCATACAATGTTGAAGAAAACTCCTGGGGCTCACGTGCAAATTCTCACAAGAGGGTGACCTTACCATGCGACCCATGTTACCGGTTGACCCAGCGAATTATCACATGTCACGTGACAACATCTTAGCGAATCACAATAAAGATTTCTATATGAGTATATAATATAACCAAAGTTGTACTAACCATGAGTTAGAAGTTCGAATTTGGCAGAGAGCTACTAAAAAATATGTGTAAACTAGGTTTAATGGCTTTTAATTCCTCTTTTTTTTGGAGGCAAGGCATCTTTTGGAACTATGAATCCGCAAGTAGTTCAACAATAGAACATCGAGCCTAATACACAACATGAGTACTAATAAAATGAAACAACCAAGTCTATGGACACCTTATGTATCATGACCCAGGTGTGTCGAATAGGGCGTTAAACCCTAACACAAACCACCACACACCACATGTATTAACCATCTTTGTATGCATCAATAAAATGGAAACAATTGACTGTAAGAAATCTCAAATTATTGAACAGATCGATGTTGACAATTTTAAGCTTCTTAAAGATTCCTCTGTAAGATTTTCCAGCTTCTCCAGAAGTAAAGTTCATTTCACCTTATATAAATCTTGAATTTTTAGATCAGTGGCCAGGACATGGGAACTGGTGCAGGATATGCCAGTCCTGGTGGATCACCATCTGAGTCATACACTGGTGGCTCTGTATACAATCTTGTAAGGGTACCAGGTGAAGAAGGAAGTGGGGGAGGTAACTCTGTGTCTGGCATAGGTGGCTCTGGCGGAGGATACCTGAAGATTGAAACTTTCTATGATTTAACAAATTATGGTATGTTCATTCGACTTGAGAATGGTTGAACTTAGGTTTGCTTTATTTTACAGGTGTCTATATTAACTCTTAAAAAATATATAGAGCAAACGTTTATTTGATATGCTTAAACTGTTTTTTTTCTTGATGTTTAAGATGTTTAAGATTCCTTTCTATTTGCAAACTGGATATTTATCCACAAACAGGGAATATTTAAATGATTTTTAATATAATATGGTGTTATATCTTGAAGTTTTTAAGTGTATAATTTTTATGATAAATTCTATTGTAATTTTTTTTCAGGTGTAATCAAGGTGGATGGCAGTGATGCCACTGGCACTGGAGCAGGTGGTGGAAGTGGTGGCACAATGTTCCTTAGCAGTAGAAATCTTCTGGGAGATGGAACCATATCTGTTAATGGAGGGAATGGCAAAGGAAAAGGAGGAGGAGGATCTGGAGGAAGGATTAAGTTTATCCTCAAGGAGAGGTAAATACATGAATTTTACGATCAAATGAATAGAAAAAAAATAGTTTATTGTGTGGAAACTTTTAATCAGCAAGCACCATGGTTCTATAAGCTTGTCAAAAGATCCCATTGAAGTTTTGAGTTCTAGTTTAACTTATCTATTGTAAATAGTTGGCTACAGAGATTTTATATAGTCTTTAGAATATTTTTATAAACATTTCAAATGGAAAATCATAAGAATTGTTCCAAGAATGATCAAGTTATGCAATGTTTCATAAATAGTTATGTCCAATTTACAATAAACATGTATCTCTTCTTTAAATTTTTAGCCTTGGCTTTACTGGAACCATCACAGCCTATGGAGGTGGCAATGATGATAATCTGAATACAGTCAAAGCAGGACCTGGTACCATTTACATCAATGATGGCTCTGGGACCAGTCAACTGTCCAGACTGTGGATCATAGGAGACACTGAGTCGCCTGTACAGAGACAGACTCGTACTCTCATCTCAGGAACTACAGATGATGACTTCTATTACAATGTCTTGTCTTTTAAAGGTGCAGTGTTTTACAGCTTATAATCTGTTCCATTTTTCTTTGGAGATGAATTATGAAATGTTTGCTAGAAATGAATAACATTGGAACATGAAAATGCTTGACAAGGCTCTTTGATTTTTTTTCTCTAGCAGTCTTTTAGTGTATAGTATGTGGAATTTTTTTATATTTCAAATGTTTCACTGTTCAATATAACTGCAAAATGCAAGAAAAGTTGTGTGTGATTTTCTTTACCAGTACATGTATTTTGATTCTTACCATGTTTATAGTGTAAATCATAAGAAATCACTATTTCAAATTCTTCATTATTATTTCAGGATATTCAATATCAGAGGTTGAACACATGGAGACTACACTGAGGATAGATGAAGTCAATGGTGACAACACTGCATGGATATACATGCAGAATAGACAGGTGCTAAAGGCAGAAGTCTTTGAGGGTGAACAGAGACATTTCATTACCAACATTAATATCGACCTGGGAGAAAATGCCACACTGCATGTCCCCCTTAACATGACGGTCAGTGGCTGCACTGTCAATCTAAAGGGTAAAGTCACCTTCAACAATCTGATTGTGGAAAATGGAGGAACTGTCAATTTGGAGCCTACATCAATGACAGCCAAATATTCAGGAGGTATTTATGATACAAGCGCTTCACAGGCGGGTGTGTATTCACTTGGATATGTTGGGTTGAAATATGGGTCAACTTTCTCACCTTCAGTTGGTCTTCAGCTAGTTGTTGTTACTATGGATATCAAGAGATACATTATCCTTTACTCAGATTTTGTTGATCTAAAAATAGCAACATTAACCATGGAGAGAGGAGCTGAACTGAATGTTGATGGAAGGTCAACCGACAAAGTTGCAACATCAAACAATGGAGGCTCCTATGCCAGTGAGGGTGGGGTTGGAAATGCCAACAGTATAAGTTCAGCGTCAACACCTTATGGATCTATGTATGATTCAGTCCTAAGAGGCTCAGCAGGGGGTAATGGTGGACTAGGAGGTGGTTATATTTCTATACAAACAGGGACCTTCACATTGGATGGGATTCTGAGGGCCAATGGGAAATCTTCTACAACTGGTGGTGGTGGCAGTGGTGGCAGCATCTATGTAAAGTGTAACGACTTGTTAAAAGGTTTTGGTCAGATGGAAAGTAATGGAGGAGATACAGGTAGTGTAAATGCAGGAGGAGGTAGTGGTGGAAGGATAGCAGTCTACTCTGAGGAGGACCTGTATACCGGTGTAGGAACCTATAGAGCTAAAGGTGGTGAATCTCCAGCAACATATGGTAGAGGTGGTCCTGGATCAATCTACACTAAGATAGGTAGTGGTAAAACTGAATATGAAACTCTGTCTGTTGATAATGAAAATGGACAAACTCTACATTATCTTACCATTAATGAAGTTGTCAAGGATATAACCTTTGACCTTGTAAATATTGAGAATTATGCTAAACTGCAAGTTGTAGATGATGGTGCAGCCAGATCACTTAATGTTAAGAGTGTTAATGGGGATGGAACTGGTTTGATCCGGATGAGACAGAATCAAACTGGAACATTAGAAAGATTCTCACTGGATGTCCTCATCTCAAAACTAGAAATCAACCTTGAGTTACATAATGGTGGAGAATTCATCTTGTCCGAAACAACAACTATATTAGGGAAGGGTGAGACTGCCTTAGATCTAGATGGTATAATGAGAGGAGCTCTGAATCTTATAGTTGGTACGGAAAGGCACATGAGAATGGGATCAAATGCTTGGATAATCCCCATGAAAGCAACAACATTATCGTCTCAGGCTAGAGTATCATTTGGCTTGTTACAGCTTGATCCAGGTAGTTCTTTAGACTTTGACGAAAATACTGGTGCTGAGATGTTAGTAGGAACCCTTAATGCCAAGTACAAATCTAGAATAACTGCTGACTATTTTAATATCTCATGTTCTCATCTAAATATTGAGCTGGAAGCTAAACTTTCAGCAGCCAGTAGTGACAGAGTTGGGTCTGAAAACATTGATATTGACAAAGGTAAAGCACTGGCTACCTTTGGCGGACCAGGACATGGAGGTATAGGAGGAGGATCTATGTCAGTAGCTGGAGATTCCTATGGATCACTCTACCGTCCTGTGGATGCTGGTAGTAGGCCCCATATTAATGGAGGGAAAGGTGGAGGTAAAGTTTACCTAAAGGCAGGATTGTCAGTCATCAATGATGGGGAAATATCTGTCAACGGCAGCAGTTCATCGGTTGGTGGTGGCAGTGGTGGCAGTATCTGGATTGAGACGTATGATATAGAAGGTTATGGTGTGTTCTCTGCCGTGGGAGGTGATGGCAGTGGTAACTATGGAGCAGGATCTGCAGGTAGAATATCCATTAACTGTACCAAGGTCATTGAGTATGAAGGTGACTACTATATCTTTGGAGGAGGTGCAGCCTCAGACACTCTTTCTGCTGGTGGTGGAACAGTGTATTTAGAAGATATTAGGAAGGGTGTGGCATACAGAAGATTGATGCTGGACAACTTTGACAGATCCATTGAGAAATATTCTACCATCGATGAAGAATCACAAACAGATTTTTACTTTGATGAAGTGCACATCATGAGAAAGGCATCACTACAGGTTAGAAACAAGGGTATTGAAATATTCATGGACATAAGAAATCTGTATGGTGATAGAAGTGGATTGCTTCACTTGCATGATAACCACAGATTTATTGTTGAGTATGAGCAGGGCATCAGGCAGGCCTTAACCTCTGGAGTCAACTTTATCATTGATGATGGTGGAGAGATAATCTTGCCTGCTATTTCCTACATCTATGGCAAGGGTGTTTCAATGAGTGGCTACACAGAGTCTAGATCTGTTCAGATCTATGGTAGATTTACAGGAGTGGCAGACTTGATTCTTGGTTTTGAAACACTGATATACATGGGACAGAAAGGCCATACTGCCATGCTTGGAGAAGGAACTTACATAGACAAAGGCATGACATACCTGTACAAAAATGATGAAGGGACCACAACTTATGGAACAGTGGATCTGAGAGCCTATTCCACTATACTTTATGCTCCAGATATCCCATTGTTGAGTAATATTGGTACTATAGACTGTCGATACAAGGCGGTTATATCTGCAGAAAGCATTTATCTAAATGTAACATCTCTTAAAATTGAAGCAGGTTCAAAGGTCACGACCTCTGCCATTGATCGACCTTTAGACACTTTGGACCAATCACTTGGCTCTGGCCGAAATGCTAACAATAGTGATATTGCTACTGCTGGTGGCCATGCTAGTCTGGGTGGAGCTTTATATGCCACAGATAAATCATTGATCTGTGAGGGTGGAGGGTACTATGGAAGTCTGTATAAACCAACACTAAGGGGAAGCAAAGGTGGTAGCAATGCCAATTCTAATGCTGGCAATGGAGGAGGTGTGATAGATCTGAATATTGCAAAGCACCTGTTAGTGGATGGTGATCTGACTGCAGCTGGATCAAATGGGGATTCATCAGCAGGAGGAGGAAGTGGAGGAGGAAGTGGAGGTAGTATTTATACAAAATCCTACAATCTTGAGGGACACGGAGAAATCAGTATCAATGGTGGAGATGGTGCCTCAGGAGGGGCAGGAGGAAGAATTGGTCTCCATTTACAGACTCAGATATATTTCCATGGAAACTACGCTAATCTCGGTGGATCAGGTACTCAAGGTTACCTCTCTGATGGTGGACCTGGAACAGTCTATATCATTGATACAAGAAATGGACGGAGCTATGAACAAATTCACCTGGATAACAATAAGAGGACTTGGGACCACTATGTCATCCTTGACGAACCTGGTAAAACTAAGTATTACTTTGATGAAATACATTTGTTCAACAATGTCACACTACAGCTGAAAGAGGGTTCAGAAACTAGGACACTTATTGCTGTCAAGGTCTATGGAGACAAAAGTGCAAGGTACTATATAAAGAACAATCACATAGCATACTTGGAGGAATATCAAAGCCTGACCAAAACACCAATCAATTTGTGGATAGATGAGGGAGGTGTGGCCTATCTCTCACCTCTAGTATACATGCTTGGTCAAGGAGAAACAGCCTTCTACTGGTTTGGTGAGATCATAGGAGTTAGACACCTAAGGATTGTACCAGGAAGGAAAATCAGTATTGGTCAGATGGCTAGGACTAGTTTTATGGAGAATGGGGTATACAAGCAGGGAGTGGCAGGATGGTTTACATTTGCCTCACTAGAGGAGGGAGCAGAAGCTGTTATGGAGTTACCCCCTCCCATGGAACTCAAACTTACAGTGGGATTCTTGGTAAGTTGTTTATTTTTATAAGAATTGCAGCTGTGGATTAATGTTAGCTTGATATACAACATTATGTATAATATTTGAAAATGAAATAGATAAAGAGTCAGATCACATTTGTATATTTAAAGAGGATCTTTAAAAATTATGTCTTGAAAAGATAACATATGTTTTTTTAACAGCAGTTTGGGATCAAAATCATTTTCAAATTATATTAAGTCAACACATGTCTTAAAATGTTTAGTTGAAAAGTGTGTTGATGAATAGCTGACGTGTTCTTATTTAAACAATTTTACTTTTCAGGTTAAAAATTTCATGAATTTTTTTTATATGTTTTAAGCATAAAGAATTATTATCTTTTCTTATCCAGGACATCAAATACAGTGCCCTATTCAAAGCAGATTCCTTCATGATACAAGCCACAGACTTTTACATAGAGCCACATGCCAGCTTCCAATGTATAGCCACAGCCCCGCTTGGTGGCACAGGGCGGCCGTCTGTTGTCTCAGCTGGTGCAGGTTATGCTACCATAGGTGGAGGTTGTAAGTGTCTAATATCATTTGTTTTAAGTATATTTGGTAATCTTTTCCTCACAAACCAGTGACATATTATACAGGTTATACCCATTTTGTCTGTCTGTCTGTGTTCATATCTCATAAGTATATCTTCTCCTGAGGTTTGTTGGAATTAAATGAAACTTTATATGAATCAAATACATGATAAATTATATGGAATATTGCTCAAAGAAATTTCATGGCTCTTGAATATAATTCAGGTAATACACTCCTAACTTAATGTCCAAATAGAGCAATGAATGGATTATTTGCACTCTATATATTGTAAGATCATACACAAGCTCATAACATATATATTGCTATTACCTTTTCTTCTGTCTAAGCAAGACTTAATGCAATTCTTGTTTAATTGTTGTTTTTGGAAATTTTGTCATTATCGCATGTTCCAGGTCTCATTATTTCTTCTTAATTCTGGATGTATATTTGCAGCCCCTGGACAGTCAACTAATGGTGGCATTGCATATGGATCCTTATATGAGCCAAATGATTTTGGAAGTCAGGGAGGAAATGGAACCAGTGGTCAAACTGGTGGTAGAGGTGGTGGCAAAGCATTCATAACTGTGGGTGGCATCATGATTACTGATGGTTTGATTGAGGCTGATGGTGGCAATGGTGGCTCTAATGCTGGAGGAGGCAGTGGTGGCTCCATCTGGATTGTTGCTAGTAAGTTTTAAGATTGTTTCTATTAAAGTAAAAGTTAACGAAGACATGAATAAAACATATGTGAAATAAAATGAATTTAAGAATTAAACTGCAAAATGGCCAACATATAAATACAAATGTAGTTTAAAACATTTTCTTACAAGTCTTACTTTAGGACAATACAGCTATTGTTTTTAAAAAGATATTTTTTATCTGAAAAAATTAACTGCGTGTGTGTGTGTTGGTGTTTAACACCCTTTATCAAAATTTTACTGTTAGTCACAGTTTTACAAAATCACAAATTAGGATTACAACAACATGTTTATATCTATTAATGTTGCATTGTTTCAAAGAGTGGATAAACAATCTAAACAATCATAACTTGTGTTTTTAGGGTCATTTAGGGGTCATGGTAAACTGTCAGCCATTGGTGGGAAGGGAGGTAACTCTGCTGGAGGTGGAGCAGGAGGTAGAATTGGAGTACACAGTTCCCTTGACAACGAATATGGAGGCCAAGCCCTGGCCTATGGTGAGACAGGGACTACAACAGGAGACAGAGGTGGTCCAGGGACCGTGTTTTTCGAGGACAAGGTTGGAGAGTTTGAATATCAGAGTAGGCTGTATCTGGATGGTAAAGACTTACACCCACCTAAACCTGTTGTAGTGAATGAAAGGAATCCAAGGATTGTTAGCAGTGGAGAAGATATTGACAATGATGCTGATCTTAACTTTGACCATTTGATGCTTAACAACAGAGTAAATTTAGTTTTAGGCTTACATGTTTTGCCATAATTTTGGTTTTCTTCCCTAATACAAAGAAATAGATATAAAAAAACAATGATTTAAAAAAAATTGTAGTATGTGGTTACATAAAGCAGTTTTGTCAATACATGTAACAACTTAAAAACTTTACTATATAGACATTTTATAAGTCACCAACCTTTTTTTCTATTTCAATGTTGAGCAGACAGATATTTATTTACCTCTTAAATTTATTCTTCGTGCATTTTTTTGTGAAAGTCATGTTCTAATGATCTCTTTGTATGATGTTGTTAATTTGAATTACTTTTTGTGTCTTCATGTTGACCTCAAGTAATCTTAAATTTCTTATATTTTGCAGGCCATGTTAGAAATTGCTGATGGAGGTGATGCTATAGACATGATAAACCTAGGTTTAATTCTAGGGGACAAGTCAGGATACCTAAACATTCAAAACCTGCAAAAATTCTATGTAGAATTTGACAAATTTGGTGTTTTGAGATCTTCCCCACCTTGTAACTTCATTGTACATTATGGTGGTGAATTATGGGCATCAGCTGATTTTAGATTGATTGGAAATGAAGTGCCAGTTCTTGACCTCGATGGACACATAGCGGGAGTAATGAATCTGACCTTGGATGAATCTAGAGTAGTCCATGTAGCAGAGACGGCCACTAACAGCAGATGGATGGGAGATAGATATGTGACTCTACCTGGAGGTACAATAATTAGTTGATTGCTTACCTTTTTTAATGATAGAAAAATCATTTGCATGTGTATACCATACATGTTATTAGACTACTGTTGATTAATTTATTTTAGTTTGAATAAATTTTTATGGTTTCCAAGAAAAATGGTTGAATGTTTAATTTCGTCCTTTGAATATTTTGATGGAAAGAATCAATAACTTAAACACTTCCTTAGATTCTTATTTTTGTTGTTGACTGCTCCCATGAAGTTCACAAATATTGATACCTCATAAATAACAATGCAACCTTGAAATCTTTAGCAAGAAAAGGGTAAAAATACTGCTAAATAAATGGATGAAAGGATATCTATATGTTTGCATACTTTGAATTACTGTAAACCTTTTAAGGTATTCATGTTCACAGATTTGGCAGTCAGGCATTTTTTGTGAAATTAAATACCTACAAAATAAAATGATATATATGAAGTGAATAGAAAAATGAGCAAAATTTGGGAAATTAAGTAATCAAGAACTTGGGTGAAATTGTAAATTTGTGAAAATAAGTATGTTCACAGTAATTGTTCTAAAGTTCTCATTTTATTTACTGTTTAAAAACAGTGGTTTAATATTTTTTTCAGGAACACTTGGATTTGGACATTTAGATTTCGAGGCAAAAGCTGAGCTCGTCCATGACACCATACTAGTTTTAGAAGTTTCAAATCTGCTGATGAGATACGACTCACATATCACAGCAGACAACATCACAATTTCTGCTGGTACTATACACATGGAAGGAGAGGCTAAGCTTAACACAACAGGGAGGAGTCCAGTCTGGACGGGACCAGGAGATGGTGTAATTGATGTAGATGGCGCTGGCATAGGCGGAAATCATGGTGGTTACGGTGGCGGCAATGTCAAGTCAAATTATAGTCATGGTAAATTTGTATTGTCTGAAAGTTCAGAACTTGTATCATAATAAGAAATTATCTATTATTAACTGATATATTTATTCTTATTAAGGATTTTCCCATTGAAAACACAATAAACTGATATAGAAAATCTTCTGTATGTATTCAAAAATCTGCATAGAAGTAAAAGAAATGTCATAGATTTGGCACAACAATAATTTGTGTAATATTTCTAATTTGTTATCCAGACATTTTATTAACACAAAAGTTCCTTGTTTTCTTAATAAATCTGAAAATAAGTCCATTCTGTGTTCTGTGGCAAATCAGTCCAAACCTTAAAGACACTCAAGGATATGTTGGTTTTTGTTTGATTTGGTAGTAGAAAATTTTAAAAATTTATCTTATAACACAAAATCAAAAATAATCAACATAACTTTACTATTTCTGCAATCTGCTTATCTTAAAAAGTTGAACCATAATAAAACAACTAAATATATTTTTTTTTAGTTTAAAATTTTCCATAAAGCTTCGTTTAATTTAGAGCACTCAATAAATCTCGAAATTTCCTTCCTAAAAGAAAACATTACACATTTTACAGTCCATGTATATAACAAAAACCCTCTTTTTCAATCTGATTGATTGATTGATTGTTTATTGCTTAGTGTCCCCGTCGGCAAAATTTCAGCCATAATCGGGACATAAACATGTTGTAATAATTAAATCAAGTCTAATTCAATCTGTTATAGGTGAATGTTATGGATCCTATAAGAAGCCTTTACACCCAGGCAGTAAAGGAGGAGGGTCGTCACCAGGAATGGGAGGAGGTGTCATAGATATAGATGTGGCCAGGTATCTACACCTTGATGGAATACTGATGAGTCTGGGTAATGATGCCGCAGGAGACAACAGTGGTGGTGGATCAGGAGGCAGTATCCATGTTGTGGCTGTCAACTTCTCAGGACATGGGCTCGTCACATCTGAAGGTGGCTCAGGAGTGGATCTAGGTCATGGAGGTGGAGGTGGCAGGATTGCGGCTCATGTTTCTTGGTTTAGAGAATATACAGGAGAATACCAGGCTTATGGTGGCTACAGTGGCTCTGCCAGAACTGATGAGGATAAAAATGGTGCTGCAGGAACAATCTACTTCACAGACTCAAACACTGAGGGTCTCAATGCTAAAGAACTTGTTAACACTACTGAAGGTTTAGTTTATAAAGACGGATTTGTTAAACTTCTTATTGATGGGGATAACAGAAATCACATAGCTCCAGTAATAATCATGACAGATGATGGAACTCATGAGTTTGAATTTGACGAGCTAGAAGCCAACAACCATGTTGTGTTACAAATGTATGGCTCCTCATCAGAACTGATTGTTCATAAATTCAACGGAGACAGGACTGGCCTCATGCACATTCTGGAAGGACAAAAGATCCATGTGGAATATAAGGAATCAACAACAGGTTACACAGTAGCTCCAGTCAGTTACAAACAAGAGAAGGGCACAGAAATGGTTCTACCATCAACAGTCATCATGCTTGGTACCAGAAGTGAGCTGAAAGGACTTATGACAAATGTACAGAATCTGACTATTGCTGAAGGGGCAGATGTTGAGTTTTATTCCACGTCTCAAACAGCTCTAAGAGAGAGTGGTAGCTATGTCCATATGACTAAGCCTGGCAACATAAGCTTGACTATTTTCACTGTCCAAAGAGGCTCCATTGCAAGGTTCACAGAGACAGAAGCAGACCTTGTACTTCAACTTATAAAATTCCACATTATGTTCCAGGGTGAAGTTTTCATGACAGATGGGACAATATTCTCTGCAGAAGGAGTGGTTGAAAGTGAAGGGTTCCTGTATCTGGACTATATGGGCTATGGACCAGAATTAGGTTTAGGAAAAGGGTCTTCTGATGGAAATGTAGGTTATGGTGCTGCTCATGGTGGCCATGGTGGTGCTCCTGAACCTACCACTGGAGGCATACCTTATGATTCTGCATACACACCTCAACACCCTGGTAGTGGAGGAGGCAATGGTGCTGGGACAGGAGGAAGAGGTGGAGGTTACCTGGTTTGGAGGGTAGGAACCCATCTGTGGATTGACGGAGAAGTTACCATGCAAGGAGAGAATGGTCAGGGACTGAATGCTGGTGGTGGCAGTGGTGGGGGAATTATTATTGAGACATTGAACTTTACTGGTTATGGTCATGTGGATTGTAGTGGAGGTAATGGATCTAGTGTTGGAGGTGGAGGAGGAGGAAGTGGAGGAAGGATTGGCCTCCTCATTCACTTTGACAGGAGATTTGCTGGTCTACTCAATGCTTATGGAGGTTATGGAACAAATGGTATGGCTTCTGGAGCTGCTGGCACAGTCTACATTGAAGAAACAAATAGGGGACCAGACTATGAAGACATCAAGTATGATAAAGTTCTAAATGAAACCATAAGAGTTGGGAATCATAGAAGAATTTTGATTGACAATAATGATATTGATAAACATCTGTATGTAGGTCATGCTGAACCATGGCTCTACTCAAGTGTATATGAAGGAGAGACCACCAGTTATGCCTTTGATGAAATGGACCTACGAGGCCATGCTAATTTGATCTTTGATTATCCCCCTTCAGGACTACCTATTGAAATCATTGTCCATGAAATGCAAGGAGATCTGACAGGCTTAATTCATGTGAGAGAAAGACAAACATTATTTGTTGAAGTTGTTGAATCTGTGTCTAATGAAACCTATGCTCCTGTAAGCTTTAAGATTGATGCCAACTCAGAAGTTCTATTCCCAGAGATGGTCAACCTTGTTGGTAGAAGGAATTGGTTTGCTGGCTTAATAACAGGTATAGAGGAACTCCTTATAAGAGGTGGAGCTGATGTTTTGTTCTTTTCAACAGGACACACTGCTTTGTTGACAAATGGTACCAGAATAAGAATGACATCACAGGGCAACTTTGAATGGGCAATTCTTAAGGTGATGAGGAATTCCAAAGCCAATTTCTTGCAGATTGCTAACCCTATGTCTATCACTGTTGCTAAATTTTATGTCAAGTATGAAGGCTTACTACTGATGAACCTAGCTCTGATCAGATCAAGCTATGGTAATGTTGAGGCTGAAGGAGAATTTAATCTGGATGCTGTCGGAAACCCTGCAGAAACCGGCTTTGGAAAAGGATGGACTGTCAGTTCTGTTGGTTATGGTGCAGGCCATGGAGGTTGGGGTGGAGGACCTTTGCCAGATTTTGGAGGAGTTCCCTACAACTCTGCCTACAAGCCTGGAAATGGCACAGCTTATCCTACAATGAAGTATGCGGGCAGTGGTGGTGGTAATGGTGGAGGCATTGGTGGCTCAGGGGGTGGGTTCCTGGTCTGGGAGATTGGAGACTTGTTAGAATTGAACGGAATATTGACCTTGAAAGGAGGAAATGGTCAATCGGGCCATGCAGGAGGTGGAAGTGGAGGTAGTTTGTTGGTCAAAGCTCTGAATATGACAGGACATGGTGACATCTATGTCTCTGGTGGCAATGGTATAAATAATGGCTATGGTGGTGCAGGTGGCAGAATTGGTGTCCATTGTGAGTGGAGATACTCATATGGTGGCAGATACCACAACTATGGTGGTGATGGAGGTGGGACATTTAATTCTGCCAAAGTAGGAGCCTCAGGTACAACTTTTGTACAAGAAAACACCAGACCAATTGAATACAGGAAAAAGAAGTATGATTCAGTATACAACATGACATACTTTGACGTAGACCATAAATACCTACACACAGACAATAGACTGAAATACAGCCCTGCAGAAACCTTGATTATGGAAAACAACAGATATAATTATGTCTTCAATGAGACTGAGCTTACTGGCAGCACAAGACTGAAGATCTATCATCCAGATAATGCAACCAGAGTTGATGTTGACATTCATAGATTTATAGGAGATAAGACTGGTGTTTTGATCATACAGAACAAACAACATGTGGTTGTAGAAATTACAGAGGCCATATTTAACAAGACAGAGGCTCCTTGTGGCTTTGATCTACATGCTGGTGGTGAGATTTACTTACCTGCTGAAACACATCTCCATGGTGCAGACAGTACATTTGCTGGACAGATCACAGGAGTGGCTGACTTGTATGTAGAGGATGCCACGGACATAGAGTTCCACTCAACAGCATTTACTGCTCTGGTTGAAAATGGCACCTACTACAATGTAAAAGATGAAGGCAACTTTGCTTGGGATACATTCACAGTAAAACAAGGGGGAACAGTTGGGTTTTTGAAGATAACAAAAGCAATGCATATTTGGAATAGTGAAACAAAAGTAAAATATGGAGGAAACCTTTACATGAATGATGCGATCATAGACTCATCATGGGCATGGATTGAAAGTCAAGGTGTTTTCCACCTAAATGGCCATGGTCATGGACCAGAAGAAGGATTTGGAGCAGGAATAACTATCAGTGGAATAGGTTATGGGGCAAGTCATGGTGGTTTTGGTGGTGGATCTGATCCTTCCCTGGCTACAGAACCTTACAATTCAGCCTATGACCCTGCAAAATTTGGCAGTGGTGGTGGGAATGGCAATGGAGTTGGTGGAAATGGAGGAGGCCTTCTTCTGTGGAATATCAGTCAAAGAATAGAGTTAAATGGACTCTTGGCTTTACAGGGAGATGCTGGACAGTCTGGTAACAGTGGTGGTGGCAGCGGTGGGAGTTTGAACATGTTCACCACAAACTTCACAGGACATGGACAGATCAATGTCAGAGGAGGTGACGGCCATGGGACAACAGGAGGAGGAGGATCAGGAGGCAGAATAGGTGTACACTGTAGATATAGGTACAGCTATGGTGGCAAATTTACCAACCGTGGTGGTGATGGTGGAAGCTCAGCTAAACTTAGTCATGGTGGTGCAGCAGGAACTACATTTGTTGAAAACAACTTCAGGCCTTTAGAATACAGAATACTCAAGTACATGAAGGGGACAAATAATACATACTTCCAGGTAGATCATATGTACCTCCACATTGACAATGATGGAAATTTAGTATCAGTCCCTACAATGATCATGGTAAACCAAACCACTGACTATGAATTTGATGAAGTTGAAATTGGAGGCTATGCTCGAGTAGTTATTTACCATCCAAATAAAGATGTTGAGATTGTAATTCATAGGTTTATAGGTGATCGCACTGGACAACTTCACATGAGAAGCCATCAGAAGGCTATTGTAGAATATGTTGAGTCAATAAGAAATGTCACAGAAGCTCCTGTTAGCTACATCATTGACTACGAAAGTGAAATTGTTTTCCCAACTGAGGTGCACATGCAAGGCATCAACACCACAATAGAAGGTATGATGACTGGTGTCCACCATTTCTATATCTTAGATGGAGGATTTGTCAGTGTTGGGTCAACATCACAAACTGCCTTATTAGACAATGGAACTTACATCTCAGTTTCAGAAGAAGGCAACTTCTCCCTTCCCACAATCAATGTATACAGAGAAGGGATACTAGAATTTAGAAAGATACTGACAGATTTTACCATTACAGCTTCATTCATGGAAATTAAGTATCAAGGTACTATCCTAATGAACCATGGGTTCATGGACCTTGGGGCTTTTGACATGGAACCTGAGGGACAGCTGAACCTAGATGGAAGAGGTTACCCTGCCGGAACAGGCCCTGGGGTGGGTACTGGTTTAATGGGTGGTAGCTTTGGTGGAGTAGGAGGAGGAGCAGATGATTTCTATCCTTATGGGTCCCTGTTTACACCTATGGACTTGGGCAGTGGTGGAACTGGCATGTATCCTGGAAATGGAGGTGGTTTCATTAAAATGATGGTTGGTAGAAATATCCATGTTGATGGCTTAATCACTTCACAAGGTACTGGTGCCACTTCATCTTCGAGTTATGGTGGTGGTGGTGGCAGTGGTGGCAGTATCTTAATTACCACCTACAACATCTCAGGTCATGGAGTCATCACAGTTAATGGAGGAAATGGTTTAAGTTCTGGTGGAGGAGGAAGTGGAGGAAGAATTGCCCTACATGTGGAATCCATCAATTTGTATGGAGGACAATACCAGTCACAAGGAGGCACAGGAGCATCTATTGGAGGACCAGGAACTATCTACAAGTATGAATCAACCAGAGGCCCCCAATACAGGGAGCTGAAATATAACCCACGATTGAACACAACAATGATAAGCCCGGAACATTCCAAACTTTTGGTTGACAATGGAAATCTTGTGACCACAAATCCAGCCATGGTGATGGAAAATAACAGTGTATTTTATGAATTTGATGAAGTCCAAGTAGAAGGTTACTCCTATGTACATTTTTACCATCCTCATGGAGTACATAATGTTACTGTCGTCATCCATGAGCTGACAGGAAATAAGAAAGGAATGGTACGAGTCCAGACCAGGCAGCAAGTGATAGTACACTTTGTGGAATCTACACACACCTACTTAGACTCACCCTGTGGATTACATGTAGATGTGGGTGGAGAACTTGTACTTCCTACTGACTTCATTCTCACAGCTGAGAAGTTTATTTTAAGTGGAAGGCTTGTTGGTGTTGAAAACCTGTATGTTGAAAGAAATGCAGAATTAATTTTCTCAGGTCATGCTCATACTGGTGAATTGAGATCTCTAGTCATGTGGTACATGGACAAATCAGAACATCCATATACCCCTGGATTGGTTACCATAGGAACCATTACTGTCAACAACCAAGGGCAGATAACTGTTACTATAGATCCTCTATTCCCAACAATATCTGGAGGTAAATTCACAGTTAAGAATGGAGGCATTGTGGAAACTGATAGTTTGAAGGTCAAATTGACTTCGACAAGGATGACTGTGGAGTCAGGCGGTGTAGTGACTGGAGATGGACATGGCTATGTCAAAGGTCAAGGTCAAGGATCAGGGTCAGATGGAGCAGACTGGGCTTCAGCAGGTGGACATGGTAGTGCAGGTATGTTAAATTCAGATTAATAGTGAACTCATTTATTTTCTTAGGTATCAATTTTCATGGTTTTTCCAAAATATTCATTTTGTTACATTTTCTTGAACGTATTACACATGTTATTGCAAGGAATGTTTATGAAGATAACACTTTGTAGGATTGTTTTTTTTTTATTTTGGAGGGGGGGGTTATTGTTTCTGATTGTCACAAAATTTGAATTGCAAGGATAATAAATTGAAAATGAAACAACAATATCTCTTTGTTAAACATTTTTTTATTGAAGATGCATCATTTTCCTTTTAAAATAAGCATCTACAATATAGATAATATCTATGATATAGATGAATATGCATACTATATAGTTTTACTCTTTGTTGAAATATTTCAATAGAGATGTGTCAGCTCAAGCATAGAATTAATTGTATAATCCTTATCCAAGTGGAGCCAATTTATGTGTATAACATAATCAATGAAAAAAGGTCAATGTAAATATAGAATATAATTTTTAAAGTAATTCTTGTTATTCTTGAAAATCAAAGAAAATGGGTTCGATATAATATATTTGTTAACTGCAATTAGACCTTTGATTTTTCCCTACAGGTGGCACTGGTGCCAACAGTGTGGCAGGAGGAACACAATATGGATCTGTGTTGACGGCCGCAGAACCTGGCAGTGGTGGTGGTGGCAGTTATGGTGGCTCAGGTGGAAGTCATATCACAATAGATGTAGGAGAGGTACAAAATTATGTCTTTAGTTCTTTAAATTATTCATATTAGTCTTTGTTGAATGAATATTTCATCCTCAGCATCAAGCAGATTAAAATGAGCATACTTATGCTGAAGGTGATGAGGAACAATATGAGGAGTGTACATGGGCAGGAAAAACAAGGATAAGGGCCACCAGTATGTTAGAGGGGGTTTGCTAGAAAAATATATGTATTAAGAAGTAAAGTTGCTTACAATACAGCATAACATCATTTTTTGGCCGGATTTTCACAGAATTAATAATCAAGATTATAAAATGGTGAATGGCATACAGGGGAGACAATATATTTTTAACAGTTTTCTCAGCAACTACCTAGTCAAGCCTCTTAATATTTGATATACTGCATCAGCATGGGGTCCCATAATGTGAGATACAATTTCAGGTCTGAGGCAAACCTACTTCCTGTTTAACCAAATATTGGTCATTTTGGACTTTGACAGATTTTTCATCAAAACAATGGTTTGAAGAAATAATCCAGGTACAAAATAAGAATGTTTTCTTTTCATTTCTTCAATAAACATGGCTAAGCATTTGATATTTCATCAATTCAGGAGCTACGTCTAGATGGAACTATAAAAACAACAGGGTTAATAGGAACACATGTCAATAGTTATCATGGTGGCTCTGGAAGTGGAGGCAGTATCTTCATGAAACTTGGAAGTCTGAAGGGTTATGGAACAGCATCAGCTAATGGTGGAAATTGTTACTCATGTAAGTCTTTATTTTTGTCCTTTTTTAGCTCACCTGGACCAAAGGTCCATGTGAGCTATTGCCATCACTTGGCGTCCGTCGTCGTCCGTCGTCTGTCGTCGTTAACATTTTTCAAACGTTAACTCCTCTAACACCATAAGTCCAATGGCTTTTAAATTTGGCACAGTTGTTAATTAGCATAGGTAGTATAAAACTAGCGTGGGGATTTTTGATTCGTTGAAAAACATGGCCGTCATGGCTAAAAATAGAACATAGGGGTAAATTGCAGTTTTTTGCAAATAACTCAAAAACGGTAACAGATATAAAAATTCTGGCATAGGGTAAAAGTGACCAGCACCTCAAGATCTACTTGCCCTGAAATTTTTAAGAAGATCCAACAACCGATGTAGGAGTTATTGCCCTTTTTCTGGATTTTTTCAAAATTTTGCAGTTATTTAGCCCTATATCTTGAAAACTATACAAGATATTTTAAAAATTCAAATTGCATATGATTAAGCACATCAAGATCTACATTTCATGTAATTAGGTCAAAGCTGTAGAAACATTTCTTTTAGGAGTTATGGCCCTTATAGCGTCAAAATTTACCATTTTTCATTACTTTTACCCTGAATTTCAAAGATTAACTTGTCTGACACCATACATCCAACTTCAACCAAACTTGGCACAGTTGTTTAATAGCATTAATGCTACAATTCTATTGTTCGGATTTTTGATTCGTCAAAAAATATGGCCTCTATGGCTTAAAATAGAACATAGGGGTCAAATTACAGTTTTTTGCAAATAACTCAAAAACGGTAACAGATATCAAAATTATGATGGAGACAAAAGTGATAAGCATCTTAAGATCTACCTGCTGTGAAATTTTCAGGAAGATCCAACAAACAACATAGGAGTTATTGCCCTTTTTCTGGATTTTTTCAAAATTTTTCATTTATTTAGCCCTACATCTTGAAAACTATACAAGATATTTCAAAAATTCAAATTGCATATGATTAAGCACATCAAGATCTACAATTCATGTAATTAGGTCAAAGCTGTAGAACCATTTCTTTTAGGAGTTATGGCCCTTAAAGCGTCAATATATACCATTGTTCATTACTTTTCCCCCCGACTTGTCTGAAACAGTAAGACCAACTGCATCTTGACATGGCACACTGTTTGATAGCTTATATGCTACAACACTATCGTTCAAATTTTTGATTCGTAAAAAAACATGGCCACCATGGCTAAAAATAGAACATAGGGGCAAATTTCATTTTTTTGCTAATAACTCAAAACTGGTTTCAGATATCAAAATTGTGCAAGAATCAAAAGTGATCAGCATAGTAAGATTTACCTGTCCTGAAATTTCGGAAAAGATCTGACTGCTGATGTGGGAGTTATTGTTCTTTTTCCTAATTTTTGCCAAATTTGCACGTATTAAGCCCAATATCTTGAAAACTAACCAAGATATTTCATAAATTTAAATCGCATATGGTTAAGCACAATAATATCTACAAATATATGTATCTGTGTAGGTCAGGTGAGCGATTCAGGCTCTTGGGAGCCTCTTGTTTTTAAATTATATCATATTGTTGTTGAGCAGACAGATTTTTTATGAAGGCTGTTTGATGATCATTCTCTGCTTCATTAAAAAAAAAACCATAAAAAGTGATTGTCATGAAACTGTGTACATAACATGGATTTTTGGTGTCATCTAAAAACATTTGATAATGTCCTTGTTTTTTAAGAATGTATATGACAAATCGATAAAAATTATGGCAAATGATTATGTTTCATGATTTCTTTTAAGCTAATGCCTTCAGATTAATTTTGAAGCATAAAAAATACTTTAATTATTGTTTTATATTATGATTTTTCTTCTAATAATTTCAGCCAATGGTGGCGGATCTGGAGGAAGGATTGCTATCTACCTCTCAGAATACATGCTATTTAATGGTGACCTGGTGGCAACAGGTGGCTCAGGTTCATACCCTGGTGGACCAGGCACGGTCTACGTACAGTCTCAGGTCGGAGACGATGTCTGGAGAGAGCTATGGATAGATAATGTCAACAGAGGAACTGTCAATGCATGTAGCTACCCTACCAATATTGATAACACTCTTCTGGATAATATACATCTTAATAACAGAGCATGTGCTGTACCACTAAATGTGAGTATAGGGAAATACACAGTTAGAATGACAGCTTAGTGTGAGAATCAATGTTACAAAAGGGTAAATGTGAGTTTGTGGACAGACAGGAGAAATACTTTCATAACAATTTTCTTACCAAATACTTCTGTCAATCTCTTTACCCTAATTTAAGATATGAATTACTTAGCATGTCTAAATATTTTGGAAACAACCAAAATGGGATTAAATTTATAACTAAAAACCAAGGAAATTGTATATATATTACTCGATTTTATTCACAAGGTTGGGCGGAGCCTAATTTTCTCAGTCTTTAAGGTAGGATTTAAATGAAGAAGTTCGAAATAATTGACCTGTGACCAACCCGGTCAATCAAATAGAGTAATACACAATATTAAAACTTATCAGCATCCATGTCTTATTGAATACTTCAGCATTTATAGAATTCTTTGTTTTTCAGACACCAGCATACTTTGACCACATTCATGAAGGAAATGGACAACTGAAAGTAAACAATGGAATCACACTTTACATTGCCTATGATCGTCTTAGAGATGCTGTAGGAGCCAACCTCTACACAGTTGAAGGTTCAAAGGTCATTCTCCCACCTACGACCTACATTGAAGAGTTCATGACAGTTCATGGAAATCTGATTGGTTTAGAACACTTGTATACAAGAGGTACTTCAGTCTTTTATTATACTGGATCTGCATCAGGAAATGAGGGAACCAGTTTGATTGGGAAATATTTCCTCTCCACCATGACAGTTATGAATGGCGGGAAAGTTCAGCTGATAGATGATGACTATGTCACAAGTGAAGGTTTAGATGTGATGACACAATACTTCCACATTCAACACAGCAGTACAGTAGAAGTTACATATTCTGCTTCACTGATCAGCTGGGTGTTTGACATAGAGAAAGCTGGTGTTATAACAGGTGACGGTAAAGGCTACGAGAAGAAAACTGGTCCTGGGGCTGGACAGTCCTGTAGTATTGGAGCAGGTGGTGGTGCATCACATGGTGGCTATGGTGGTGATGGATATGAATCTTGTGGCACAGGTTCTCACTGCTCTGGAAGTAAAACATACTATGATGACAAATGTCTGCCATGGACTGCAGGAAGTGGTGGAGGTACTTGTAGCCATGGTAATGCAGGCAGTGGTGGATCAGCATTCAGGGTTGTATCATCAGATGCCATGTACCTGGAAGGTCAAATCAACATGAGAGGCCAAGGGTCAGGTGCTGGTGGGGCAGGCAGTGGGGGATCTGTTTGGATGGATGCTGATGTCATAGAAGGCTGGGGGTCACTGAATACTGATGGTGGCAATGGTGGGGGGTCAGACTGTGTAAGTGGATGTGTTGGGTGCTGTTGTCATCACTATGCTGCTGGTGGTGGAGGAGGAAGGATCAGGACATTCACAGGGAATTATACTCACAAAGTTCTTAAGTACCATCGATCTGTAGCTGGAGGATCTGGTTCTAGTCCAGGGACGGCAGGTGGCAGTGGATCTCTGTGTGAAGCCAGTAGCAATCTGTGTAATGGACGTGGATCATTTACATCAGGATCCTGTGTTTGTAGCTCTGGTTTTACAGGTGCTGACTGTCAATACTTGTGTGACCCTGTTACCACATGCTCAGGTCATGGCACATGCTCACAATGGGGAACTTGTATCTGTGACAGTACCTTTGTTGGTCATCGATGTGACAGCCAATGTCATGATGACACAACATGCTCAGGACATGGAAAATGTACATCTATTGGCACCTGTGTTTGTGACCCATGTTACCATGGAGATGATTGCTCTTTGACCTGTAATGGTCAAGGTCAGTGTGTTGGAGGTGAATGCCAATGTGATAGCTGCCATCTTGGTAAATTCTGTGAATCTGAATGTAATGGCCATGGATCATGTAATTCTGATGGTAACTGTACATGTATTGACAACTGGCAGGAAGACAAATGTACTAGACCTGGATGCCCCTCCAAGACAACAATGGAATGTTCTGGTCATGGTATATGTATGGCAGGAAGTGGAAAATGTTACTGTGAACCAGGCTGGGCAGGTACACGTTTTTCAGTTCTATTCTACCTTACTTCACCCTGTAGTTTTCAACAAAGGCAGTCATAGATTATTTTATAATTTTTTCATCAAGTTATGCTCATTTCTATTAACTCTAATTTCATATTAGTTTTATATTGCAATTTATCAAGGTTAGCCACATGCCCATTTGATGAAAGGCACAGGAAACGGTTACAGCAAATTTGGGCAAAACCGTAACAATAAGAAATTCCTATTGTTACGGCAAAGACGAAAGTTGGGAACGGATGATGGGATGGAGACCGTATCATTTACGACCGTAGCAATAAGAATTTTCTTATTATTACGGCACATATTCTTACGGCAAATCAATATTGTGACGATATGAAATAACTTTGTAGAGTGACATAACATTTATTAATCCATTTAATACTATTGGGTTAATAATTCTAATAATCCAAATTTAACTCCAAGTAATTTTGATAAATTATGGCACATGGGACACAACCAATAAGAGGTTTTCATTTTTTATTTTATTCTTGCGCATTTCTGCTGAAACTATTCGAGTCATCCATCTCGGACTACGGACATGAGTGGAACAAACTGTATGCAGCGGTACACTTTACGTTTTTTTGTTTTGTTTTTTTTTTTGGGGTCAAAACTCATTTTAAGTTCCTTCCATCTACGAAGGATAAAAAAGCGCTGTACTCGACTAATGTCAATATGTGTTCGTCTAAAATTTGTGTCGGCAGGACAGCTGCCTTAGTTAATTTTTCGGTAACGATATCAGTATAGCAATCAATTAGAACAAGCTGTACTTCTATTCTACATTTGTTTTAATTATGCTATTCAACATAAAATTAAAAAAAAAAAAGTTGCGGCAGAAGTTAAATTTAAAATATCTTACGTTTGGTAAATCTCTTACGAGAAATTTGCCGCAATAATGAGTGCCGTAATAATGCGAAAATTCTTATTGTTACGATCGTAAATGATTCGGTCTCTGTTCTGTCATCCGTTCCCAATTTTCGTCTTTGCCGTAACAATAAGGAATTCTTATTATTACGGTTTTGCCGTAATCATATCCTGTGCCTTGATGAAATTTGTAAAGTGCATAATGAGCGCATAACTAGATATAAAAAATGTATTACTTCATTTACTACAGTAATTATGAGGTCAAGTTTTTTATTTCTTACTGCTGTTTATTATCTTGACTCATCTTTAAGCAATCATAGACAAAACACTAAAGTCATTTGAATACCATGCTACATTAACATATATGATAAAAGTTGATTAAGTATTTTTCAAATAGAAATTAATGAGATGTGGAATAAATGTAAGCTAAGCTACCTACAATAAACGACAATTAAAAAATCCACAACGAAAAACCAGCTTACATGCATTTAAAGGCTAAGTTATCAATAGCTTTTGATCAAGTATTATGTATTTACTTTTACTTCAGATGAAGAGACGGGTTGTGGTGACCCTGACTGTCCAGGAGAACCTAACTGTAATGACCAAGGTTACTGTGACCCCTCTTACACTCCTCCCCAGTGTATGGACTGTCATGAAGGATGGCACGGTCCAGCTTGTAATGACCCATGTATACACGGCAAGGCAAACTCCAACAATACACAATGTGTGTGTAATACTACTTGTTACCATGGTGATGGGTGTAACATTCAATGTTCCGACCATGGTGTGTGTGATGATGAATTTGACTGTTTCTGCGATCCTCTGGTTGGTTGGAGCGGTACCTACTGTGAGGTACCAGGATGTCCTCGTCATCCCACCACAGATATAGAATGCAGCGGACATGGTGATTGTAACAGTGAAGAAATGTCTTGTCAGTGTTTTGCTGGGTGGATGGGTGCCGCTTGCCACATTGCCGACTGCCCTGGTGAACCTAACTGTCATGATAGAGGAATATGTGATGAATGGAACTTTGATCCACCAAAATGTCAGAACTGCACCGGGGACTGGATGGGACCAGCATGTAATGACCCATGTGTCAACGGAACAGAGACCCCTATCAACTCGGCCTTCTGTAAATGTGACCCAGGGTTTGCAGGTGTAGGTTGTAACTCTGAGTGCTCGGAACATGGAAAGATCATCAGTGGTGCCTGTGAATGTGACTACGTAACAGGATGGAAGGGTGATCTCTGTGATATACCTGGCTGTCCTGGTCTGTTCAAGATTGACTGCTCTGGGAGAGGTAAAGACATGTAAAAAAAAATTATAGAATATGGCCCATTATTGTTTCATTTACTAATTATACCCCACGCAATGAAGTTGCGAAGGGTATAATGTTTTTGACTGGTCCGTCTGTCCGTCCGTCAGTCCGTCTGTCAGTGATCAAAATTTTCTTAACAGATATCTCAGCTATTATTAATCCTAGGCTTTTGATATCTGGTATGTAGCTTCAGGCGGGGGTCCCATAGGGTGGGATACGTTTTCAGGTCTGTCGTTCACCTACTTCCTGTTTAACGAGCCGACTTAGACTTTTTTCACTAAATTTTCACCCTGAAAATTTTCGTCACAGATTTCTCAGCAACTATTAATTGTAGGTATTTGATATTAGATGGTGGGATTTGTTTTCAGATCTGTCTATCATCTACTTCCTGTTTAAAGAGCTGACTTAGACTTTTTTCATTAAATCTTCAGGGTTGAAAATTTTCGTCACAGATTTCTCAGCAACTATTAATTGTAGGCTTTTAATATTTGGTATGTAGCTTCAGGTAGGGGTGCCATATGGTGGGATACATTTTCAGGTCTGTCGATCAGCTACTTCCTGTTAAACAAGCCGACTTAGATTTTATTCACATAATTTTCAGGGTTGAAAATTTTCGTCACAGATTTCTCAGCAACTATTACTTGTAGGCTTTTAATATTTGGTATATAGCTTCAGGTAGGAGTCCCATATGGTGGGATACATTTTCAGGTCTGTCACTCATTTTTTTCCTGTTTAACGAGCCAACTTGGAAAGACAACCACTCTGACTTATTTATTCCTAACTCGAAATAGATATTCTCTGTCCATTATGTGGACGCATGGGGTATGTGAGCGTGCTCACTAAGGTTCTTTCATTTATTCTGCAATATATAATTAATGAAAGCTTGCAATAATGTTTTCACATAAGGCTTTAACTTTCTGTCACTCCATCTTTCCTTATCTAAACTCTGTTTTCATCTTTCCATACTGATGTCTCAAACAAAACAAAATCTACATTTTTAACAAAATTTTCAAAAAAGTATTTCCTCCATAAATGTAACTGTCAAAAACCTAGAAGATCTAAAGGATATATTTAATTTCAACAGGTGGTTGTGAGAGTGCCACCCATACATGTACTTGTAGACCTGGGTGGACTGGTATCGGATGTGAGTATGCTGATTGTGCCGGTACCCCTGACTGTAATGACCATGGGCTGTGTGATGATACCGAAGATCCTCCTGTGTGCAGGTAATAAATAATCTCAAAATATATAATGAGTGGCAAACAATAGTTTATGCAGGTATGTACAAGGGTCATATTTATACGTCTAAGACATGGAATAAATAGCAAAATAATGTCATTTGAGACGTGTCTAAACCAACAATTTTCCGTAAGTTTAGACGAAGTGAAAATATGTTATTCCAGACGTGTTTCAATTGACATGATAACGTTGTTTCAAACAGTATTAAGCAAGCTCCGAATTTTGACGGTCATAGTTGAACGTCTAAGACATCGAGCTAAAACGTCAAAATAATGTCATTTGAGACGTGTCTAAACCAACAATTTTCCGTAAGGTTAGACGAAGTGAAAATATGTCATTCAAAACGTGTTTCAACTGACACGATAACGTTGTTTCAAACAATATTAAGCAAGCTCCGAATTTTAACTGTCATATTTGAATGTCTAAGACATCGAGCTAAGACAGCAAAATAATGTCATGTGAGACGCGTCTAAACCATTAGACACCAACAATTTTCCGTAAGGTTAGACGAAGTGAAATATGTTATTCCAGGCGTGTTTCAACTGACACGATAACGTTGTTTCAAACAGTATTAAGCAAGCTCCGATTTTTAACTGTCATATTTGAACGTCTAAGACATCGAGCTAAGACAGCAAAATAATGTCATTTGAGACGTGTCTAAACCAACAATTTTCCGTAAGGTTAGACGAAGTGAAAATATGTTATTCAAAACGTGTTTCAACTGACATGATAACGTTGTTTCAAACAGTATTAAGCAAGCTCCGAATTTCGACGGTCATAGTTGAACGTCTAAGTCACCAAGCTTAGACAGCAAAATAATGTCATTTGAGACGCGTCTAAACCAACAATTTCCGTTAGGTTAGACGGAGTGAAAATATGTCATTCAAAACGTGTTTCAACTGACACGATAACGTTGTTTCAAACATTATTGACTAACATAAAAATATTTGTCTAAATATGATGAAAACAGCCTATACTATATAAACACAAAACTACGCCAATGTGTAATTTATCCGTCCAATATGGATATTGGACTAGTCAATATGGCATATTGGACTAGTCAATATGACACGTCAGCCATATTGGTCAGGTTTAGTCAATAAAGGTATAATTGCGTAATTAAGTTATCCATATTGGCTGAGTTATTGGTCCTCGGCAAGCCATATTGGACTTCGGCTTCGCCTCAATCCAATATGGCTAGCCTTGGACCAATAACTCAGCCAATATGGAAAACTTAACGCAATAATACTATAGTATTAAGCAAGCTCTGAATTTTAACTGTCATATTTGAACGTCAAAGACATCGAGCTAAGACAGCAAAATAATGTCATGTGAGACGTGTCTAAACCATTAGACACCAACAATTTTCCGTAAGGTTTGACGAAGTGAAATATGTTATTCCAGGCGTGTTTCAACTGACACGATAACGTTGTTTCAAACAGTATTAAGCAAGCTCCGATATTTTACGGTCATAGTTGAACGTCTAAGACATCGAGCTAAGACAGCAAAACAATGTCATTTGAGACGTGTCTAAACCAACAATTTTCCGTAAGGTTAGACGAAGTGAAAATATGTTATTCAAAACGTGTTTCAACTGACATGATAACGTTGTTTCAAACAGTATTAAGCAAGCTCCGAATTTCGACGGTCATAGTTGAACGTCTAAGACACCAAGCTAAGACAGCAAAATAATGTCATTTGAGACGCGTCTAAACCAACAATTTCCGTTAGGTTAGACGGAGTGAAAATATGTTATTCCAAACGTATTTTAAATTACATGATAACGTTGTTTCAAAAAGTATTAAGCAAGCTCCGAATTTTAACTGTCATATTTGAACGTCTAAGACACCGAGCTAAGACATCATAGTAAATACATATAGCTAAGACATCATAGTAAATACATATAGCTAAGACATCATAGTAAATACATATGCATGCATACGTGATGAGGGGTTGATAAAGTATTTATAGACGTCTGAAGATCTTCCGAACAATGTCTGTACTACAACGGGATTTGAACCCACATTTTTCAATTCAATAATCATAGCAACTAGACGCGAAAGGTATAAAGACCTCATGACAAAAACAAACTTTCGAGTCACATGCACGGTATAAGCTCTGACGCTATAGATTGTTTAAAACACGATTTTTTTTTTTTACTTCCTGTGCTTTGCTTTTCACTTCCAACCTAATTTAGTCTGTCTGTTAATCAAAGTTTGTGTAATTTGGAACTAAAAAAGTATAATAAAGATACAGCTTTTAAACTATGTACAGCTAGATTATATATACATAACCAAAATGTGGAGCTCTCACATAACCAAAATGTGGAGCTCTGATAATCCAGTTGGTAGAAATTTTAAAATATTTACAATTCATTTGTTATGTTGAATTACCCATTCTCTAATTTTCATCCGAATTAACTACTTTCCAACTCTGTTTCCAACCATTTGTGAAAAAAATATTTCTTCTCTCTAGAGAATTTAAAGTTTTCATTAGTTGATTGTTCAATTATACAGTAGGCGTGGCTACTGTGACCGAAACCTGCAAGAAAAATATTCGCCGATAAATGTAGTTCCTTTAGACAGTCACAATATATTTTAGTTTACTTTTTATATTTTCTGACACAATTGTAATTATTATGTTATTATATATTATGTTTATGAATATAATAAAAACCTAAATGTTTGGATTACTTTTATAATTTTGAACCTCTTGTTAAAGCGTAATAATATACTGACCAAATCAAAGGTAAGGAGAATTTAAACCAAGCTATTGGGTTTTCCAGAAAATTAGAGAAACAGCGTCTTACATCATTTCTCGCGGAAGAGTTTCGAGCTTAAAATTCAATCATTTAACTATCGAGATTGAGAAATCTGATAATCCACTTTTTAAAACAATGTAAGAAGCTATATTCCTCGGCAAAATGATCATGCAGGCGGCGACGAGCGTCTTTTTTCAAATTCTAATAAGGCTTTTGATATACTATAATAGGTAAGCTCACGAGCGGATAGGCGCTGTTTTTGGAGTTTGGAATAAAAGAGACTCTAAACAGAAACACAAACTACGCAGCAACAAAATGAACAGAAAAGGGAAAAAAAGGATGGAATCAGCACAAAAAATATCGAACATGTGTAGAACTTATTTCTTAAATATATTTCGCTTCTTTATTTAATAAGAAATTAGATTGAAATTGAAAGTATTATTCAATAATAATAATAAATTATACATTTACTACACAATCGAAATCAACCCGCGTCTTTTATTTTAAATTATTATCTGTTGAATTTTTCAGTATTCACACGTTAACGTGTTAATTTGGTACTCTATGCCCCATGTATAGATAAACGGGAATGGTAAAGCACCACATTTTATCAATTAATTCGCTCCATGTCGTTTTGATGATGTCATTGATAACGGGTTTGTAGGTACCCTGTTGGATATAATTTTGTTGTTTAATCAATGATGGGAATCAAGATTATCTCGCAGCTCACAGCATGAGTAACCAAATACATGTTTTTTTATCGACAAATCCAAAAAGATCAAGCTGGGAAGGGGTGGGGTCGCGGATCATTTTGAAATGGTCATAGGACGGATACGGACGTTATTTTGCAAGGTGATTAAGGTCAGTGATATTTTTTTAATTACATGTATGTTCTTCGCATCATTGTAGATACCCCATGTTTATAAAAGTGTTGGCCGTCTAACTAAAATAATCTAGCTTCTTTGGAGCTGACATGTTCCGCAATTACGCTGGCCGTATCGCCAATAATTTTAGTTGTTTTTGGTACTGTAACTCGTTCTGCTAATATTTTAGAGAAAAATCGTTAAAAAAATAATAACTTGAACTATACAATATGTACAAATATATTTTTTGCTTTATAATTAATCTTAGAATATGATCATAAAAGAAACAGACTGAGTTCAACATGTACAAATCTGGAGCACTCAAATCTGGCATTTAATGATATTTAAAAAATTCCGTCTTTGACTTTGAAATATACTTAGTAACCGACTATTTCATGTCATTTCAAACACGTTTATCAGAACAAATCTGGACATTTTTAAAAGTATATATTGGAAGACGTGTAGTAACCGAAAATTTCGGGGCATTTCAAACACGTTTGATCAGTACAATGAGCTTGGTACAATAGACCTGTATATTAAATACACAGATCTATGTCAGTACAAATCTGCTGGCTCAATCTGGTCATTTTTTTAAGTATATAATTTTTTTTTGGAAAATTTAACGTCTAAGACGTGTAGTAACCGACAATTTCGTGTCATTTCAAATATGTTTGATTAATACATACATGTATCTTGTCATTTAAGCATTTATCGGAAAATGTTACGTCTTAGACGTGTATTAACCGACAATTTCACGTCATTTCAAACACGTTTGGTTAGAACATTTCATTGTTAAAAGTATGAATAGGAAAATGTAACGGTTTTTTTTGGTGTCATTTCAAACACGTTAGACTAAGTACATTTTTGGTCATTTAAAAAAATTGGAAATTTGGCATCATAAATGTGTGATAACCAAAAATTTCATGTCATTTCAAACGCGTTTATCAGTATAGACCCGGCCATTCAAGTATACTGGGAACTTTAACGTGTGTAATTACAGCCCATTTCATGTTATTTCAAACACGTTTGATCAGCGCAAATACGACCTTAAGAATAATGGAAAAATTGGCGTCTTAGACTATTTCATGTCAGATCATTCAAATTCGGCCACTTAGGTGTATTAAAAAAAAAGTTGGCGTCTTCAGCGTGTAATAACCGACAATTTCATGTTATTTCTAACACGTTTGATCTGTGCACCTTAAAAATAATGGAAAAATTGGCGTCTTAGACGTGTAATAACCGACTATTACAAGTCATTTCAAACACGTTTAATCATTACAAATTCGGCCATTTAAGTGTATTGGAAAAATCGGCGTCTTAGGCGTGTAATAACCAACAATTTCCTGTTATTTCCAACACGTTTGATCAGTACCCTGAAATTCGGCCATTTAGGTATATTGGAAAAGTTGGCGTCTTAAACGTGTTATTACCGACAATTTCATGTTATTTCAAACACGTTTGATCAGTGCATATCCGCTCATATCCGACCTCAAGAATAATGGAACAAATCAGAAATTGGTGTCTTAGACGTGTAATAAGCGACTATTTCATGTCATTTCAAACACGTTTGATCATTACAAATTCGACCATTTAAGTATATTGAAAAAGGCGGCGTCTTAAACCTTTTATAACCAAAAAAAAAAAAAATCATGTTATTTTAAACACGTTTGATCAGTGCAAATGTGGCCATTTAAGTATATTGGAAAAATTGGCGTCTTAAACGTGTAATAACCGACAATTTTATGTTATTTCCAACATGTTTGATCAGTACAAATTCGGCCATCTAAGTATACTGTAAAAAAGGCGGCGTCTTAAACGTGTAATAACCAACAATTTCATGTTATTTTAAACACGTTTGATCAGTACAAATGTTTAAGTATATTGGAAAAATTGGTGTCTTAAACGTGTAATAACTGACAATTTCATGTTATTTCCAACACGTTTGATCAGGGCAAATCTGGCCATTTTAGTATATTAGAAGAAAATTTGACGTCTTAGACGTGTAGTAACCAATTATTTCATGTCATTTAAAACACGTTTAAAATGTGCAAATCTTGTCATTTTTTTGCATAATGGCTAATTTAACAAGATTGATACATTTTAGACACGTCCGAAATGACATGAAATGGTCAGTTATTACACGTCTGAGACGCAACGAAATGACTTCAAACCATAGCTCGTTTATGGTTATGTTGTATATATCATTAAGCCTCCTCTTACCAGCAGCATTTGAATTCAAATATTTGGAAGGTAGCAGACCTTGTGAAAGTTATCAGACATGTTGGTCATAACAAAAACAAAATTAACAAATTTTACCTGTGACCACTGAAACATGAATTTTCAAAAGAAATGTTTAATGTGAGCAGGTTTTCTCAAAAGAACATGTAAAGTAACAGTAAATATTTAATTTCATGAACTTTGTATAAGCATTCATTCATCATAAAAACAAATTTACTGAATTTAGGGGGAAAATAATAATGTGTTGATACAAACATTCAAATTGGATATCATTACAATATTTAGGATAAATAGACTGGTAGTTTTAAAAATTGTATGATTTTTAGATGTAACTCTGATTGGTATGGACATGCCTGCGAGGAACCTTGTGTAAATGGAGACACTATCCCTGGGGCCAACAACTGCACATGTCACCCAGGCTGGGCAGGGATTAACTGTGACAGTGAGTGTTCAAATCACGGTAAAATCATCGGAGGGAAATGTGAATGTGATGTAAACTGGTGGGGAGATCTCTGTGATATCAGAGGTTGTCCTGGTGTTGGAGAAAGTTGCAGTAAACATGGAATCTGTAACTCCATTACTCATTTCTGTGACTGCTTCCCTGGCTGGACTGGTGATGGTTGTGAGCTCCCTGACTGTCCTGGGGAACCAGATTGTAATGACAGAGGATTTTGTAATTCTACCCATGATCCTCCAATCTGTCTGGACTGTATACCAGGCTGGATGGGACCAGCTTGTGGTGATCTTTGTGTATATGGAACACAGGTTCCTCCAAACAGTGGCCAGTGTGAATGTGACACCTGCCATAATGGTCTGGGTTGTAACTCTGAATGTAACGGACATGGAACATGTGTTGACAATGCTTGTGTTTGTGATGTTGCTTGGAGAGGGTCTAAATGTGAGGTTCAAAGCTGTCCAGGTGAAACTGAAGACTGTACACAGCATGGGACTTGTAACTCGGCTCTTCAGCAGTGTACTTGTATTCCAGGTAAAACTTAAATGCATTGATTCATGTGTCTTTATTCAAGATTTTCAAAGGTGATAAATTACAATTTTGTTGAGGATGAAATGTACTGTTTTCTTTAGTTATTACTATTAGCAAGAAATTAAATTGATCAGTGAATCAAATCATATTGCTAAATGGGACACTTTGTCTGACAAATTAAAGTTGACCATTTTTTACTATGCTTAAATTATATATTTATAACAAACTTTTTTTCAAGTAACTTCTCTTGTAACCATTAAAAGAACATCTTTGAATTGTCCCATGACGCATTGAAGTATGTCTGCCACATCTTATGCCTACAACTTTTCAACAGATTGGTAAAACATTTGGTCATAATTGTGCTAATAATTCAGTATGGTTCAACAATTTTTGTCTCGCCTGCAACGAATAGTTGCGGAAGGCGAGACATAGTTATCAGTTTCTGGCGACGGCGGCAGCGTAAACTTTTTTGTATGACTTTTGTGGACATTTAATTGCTGGAAAAGTATAATAGCTAGGCATCTGATATTTGGTAAACAGACAGTTCAGGTTATGGTCTATGCAACTGTCACCATGCCATGTGACCATGACCCCATTTTCATGCTCCAGTGACTCTGTGAACTTAGATCTTTTTTCAGGCCAAAACTTTTTTGTAAGACTTGTGGATGATGAATTGCTTGAAAAGTAATAGTGTAATAGCTAGGAATCTGATATTGGGTATACAGACAGTTGAGGTAATGGTTTACGCAACTGTCACCATGCCATGTGACCATGACCCCATTTTTATGCTCCAATGACTGTGAACTTAGGGGTTTTTTTTAGGCAAAAAACTTTTTGTAATACTTGTGTGGACAATGAATTGCTTGAAAAGTATAAAAGCTAGGCATCTGATATTGGTTATACACAGAGTTCGCGAAACTTAAAATTTCTTTGTCAGACATAGGTCAGTCAAAATGGAATCTTTGGTCAGACCTAATCTTTTTTTACTGGTCCTGTCTATTACAACTTTCTAAAAAATTACTTGAATCTACCAGACATGGGTCCAGTAAGTATGTTTAAAATGCTGGACCTGCTTAAATTTTACCAGTCAGGTCTGACACATTTTGCGAACTCTGTATACAGACACTTTTTGTGTTTATATCAAGAAATGAAAGCTAAGGTAGTTGATTTTAGTAATGGTGCTAGCAAGTGAGACATACTTTTAGTGGCCACACTTGTTGTGTTGGTTATGCCCCTTTTAAAATTGATTTCTTGTGACTGTTAACTAGCAGTAATTAACAATAAAAAAAAGTGAACTGAAAAGTTCTAAATTTTACATCAAAGCTATCAGGGGGGGATAATCATCATCTTCTGTCTTTGTTATTGTCTGTTGTCTACTGTTAACATTTTTTTTAAAATCTCCTCTGAAACTCCTGAACATATTTTAATGAAACTTAGTATGATTGATTTTTAGGGTGTCCTGCACAAAAGTTAGTTTTTGATTTTTTATCTGTCAAAAAACATTTTTTGGTAATTTTTTTGATGATAATTGTACTTTTAAAGTGCAGTTCTCTGTAAGAATCAGGCAAAATTTAAAAACTTTGAATCATGATTTTAAAAACACACGATTTTGACAATAAATTGTCATTCAAAATAGCCTTCTAATGAAGAAACAAACATAAGTTGTTGTTTCGAGTGTCAGAGGATGGAGAAAAATTTCTGTTAAAATGATAAGAATTTAGTGTGACTTGGCAGAGTTATCTCCCTTTGATTCAAATTTTATATGCATTTCAACCAAAATATATCTCAAATTACTGACTTTTTAAAAAAGTGCCAATGCATTTTTTGTTACTTTTTAAGCATTTTGAACAGTATTTTGAAGTCAAACTCGTGTGTTTTTTAATCATGATTCACCCATTGCCTGAGGCACTTAATTATGGCTTAACAATTTCAGTAGTGTCCCTTTGACCATAAAAATCTAATTCCTTAAATGTGTTTATTTCTGTAGAATATTTGTTTTAGAATGAAATATTATGATATGTTCATTTGGTACCCTGATAATTTGCTCATTCTGATTTAATTCTATATGATAATGATTACACATTAATGTTTATAAGATAAAGGAAACTTTTAATAATTTGATAATTTTGGAGTTAAAAAATATTCTTTATATGATTGCAGTTTTAATGAATTAAGAACATCATTGCAAAGTTGCATTTTATAAAAAATATGTTTTATGTTTTTTGTATATTGGTTATTTTGATTCATTTGATTAAAGACCTGGTTTTTTTTTTAAGATTTGATATTTCTGGGTTTTTTTAGCATTAACCTTAAGTATAAAAGTTATTTATACAAAGATAACCTTGTTTTTTTATTTGATTTTCATTTTACAATAAAAAAATATTCCAAATATATTGCCTGAAACAGACTGTGAATTAAAGAGGGGAACATTGATTATTTTTGGTTTCATCAAGAAGTGTATTTTTATTCAAATATTTTTATAATACAAGTCTGGCAACTTTTAAATTTTGATATTTAGTTTTTATATCACCTGGCCAGAGGCCTTGTGAGCTTATATATGCTACCACTTTGCATAGGTTGTCTTCTGTCCTCTGTCATCGTCCTTAAACAATTTAAAAAATCTTCTCCTTTGAAACCTCTGAACCAATTTGACTAAAACTTTGCAGAAATGATTTAAACATGTTGGCAACAAATAATCTTACTTTGGAAAAGAATGGATAAAAAAACATGGCTGTTTTTACTAAACATAGAACATATGGTAAAATCACTAAATATGGCTTACAACTCAGCAACAATAAAATTTTAGAAAAATGTAGTTTTATAAAAACATGACCATTTTATTTTCATGATGTTAAGTGACAAATGTTGTTAAATGAAGTGAGTCTGAGACATCAATTACCAATTTATTAATTTACCAATTACCACCTGTTCTGGCACAATAAACATCCTGTTAATTTGTAGCTGTAAGGTGATAATTAATTGTCCTTGGCTAAATAATTAAGATTTAAAGATAATAAATAACTAAACACTAACAAGTAAGGTAATCAGATTTACAAGTTTGTTTGCTCATATATATAAAATATAATGGGAGATAATTGATGGTTTTTTAGCTCACCTGACCCGAAGGGTCATGTGAGCTATTGTCATCGTCCGTCGTCCGTCCGTTAACTTTTCTTCAAAGATCTTCTTCTCTGAAACCACTGAAGGGATTGCATTGATACTTGGTATACATGATCTTTAGGATGTCCTCTACCAAGTTTGTGAATTATATACATGTCAGCCAACCAAGATGGCTGCCGTTGCTAAAAATAGAACAGGGGGGTCAGACCATTGTTTTTGGCTTATAACTCAAAAAGTATAAGAGATAGAGAAAATCCGAAGCAACCTACCTTGTTCAGCATCAAAAGCTCTACGAATCTCTCCATTGAGTCGAAGTTGTGAAACAACTCCTTATAGGAGTTATTGCCCTTTAATCATCAAATTTGACCATTTTTGCAGTTTTTGGACAATATCTTGAAAACCATTAGAGCTAGAGGAAAAGTTAGCATTGCAGAATTGTTTAGCTCATTGAGATCTACAAAAATGATTTCAGGGTCTAAATTGTCAGATCAGCCGTTTAAGAGTTATTCCCCTTTAACTGTTTTTTCCATAAATTTACACTGATTTTCAAAAATCTTCTTCTCTAAAACTACTGAAGGGATTGCATTGATACTTGGTATACATGATCTTTAGGATGTCCTCTACCAAGTTTGTGAATTATATACATGTTGACCAACCAACATGGCCGCCGTTGCTAAAAATAGAATAGGGGAGTCAGACCATTGTTTTCTACTTATAACTCAAAAAGTATAAAAGATAGAGAAAATCCGAAGCAATCTTCCTTGTTCAGCATCAAAAGCTCTACGAATCTCTCCATTGAGTCGAAGTTGTGAAACGACTCCTTATAGGAGTTAATGCCCTTTAATCATCAAAATTGACCATTTTTGCAGTTTTTGGACTACATCTTAAAAACCGTTAGAGCTAGAGGAAAAGTTAGCATTGCAGAATTGTTAAGCTCATTGAGATCTACAAAAATGATTTCAGGGTCTAAATTGTCAGATCAGCCGTTTAAGAGTTATTCCCCTTTAACTGTTTTTCCATGAATTTACACTGATTTTCAAAAATCTTCTTCTCTAAAACTATTGAAGGGATTGCATTGATACTTGGTATACATGATCTTTAGGATGTCCTCTACCAAGTTTGTGAATTATATACATGTCGACCAACCAACATGGCGGCCGTTGCTAAAAATAGAACAGGGGGGTCAGACCATTGTTTTTGGCTTATAACTCAAAAAGTATAAGAGATAGAGAAAATCCGAAGCAACTTACATTGTTCAGCATCAAAAGCTCTACGAATCTCTCCATTGAGTCGAAGTTGTGAAACGACTCCTTATAGGAGTTAATGCCCTTTAATCATCAAAATTGACCATTTTTGCAGTTTTTGGACAATATCTTGAAAACCGTTAGAGCTAGAGGAAACGTTAGCATTGCAGAATTGTTTAGCTCATTGAGATCTACAAAAATGATTTCAGGGTCTAAATTGTCAGATCAGCCGTTTAAGAGTTTGCCCCTTTAACAGTTTTTTAGCTCACCTGACCCGAAGGGTCATGTGAGCTATTGTCATCGTTAAGCGTCCGTCGTCCGTCCGTCGTCTGTCGTCCGTCCGTTAACTTTTATTCAAAGATCTTCTTCTCTGAAACCACTGAAGGGATTGCATTGATACTTGGTATACATGATCTTTAGGATGTCCTCTACCAAGTTTGTGAATTATATACATGTCGACCAACCAACATGGCCGCCGTTGCTAAAAATAGAACAGGGGGGTCAGACCATTGTTTTTGGCTTATAACTCAAAAAGTATAAGAGATAGAGAAAATCCGAAGCAACCTTCCGAGTTCAGCATGAAAAGCTCTACAAATCTCTTCTTTGAGTCGAAGTTGTGAAACGACTCCTTATAGGAGTTATTGCCCTTTAATCATCAAAATTGACCATTTTTGCAGTTTTTGGACGATATCTGGAAAACCGTTAGAGCTAGAGGAAAAGTTAGCATTGCAGAATTGTTTAGCTCATTGAGATCTACAAAAATGATTTCAGGGTCTAAATTGTCAGATCAGCCGTTTAAGAGTTATTCCCCTTTAACTGTTTTTAGCTCACCTGACCCGAAGGGTCATGTGAGCTATTGTCATCGTTAAGCGTCCGTCGTCCGTCCGTCGTCTGTCGTCCGTCGTCCGTTAACTTTTCTTCAAAGATCTTCTTCTCTGAAACCACTAAAGGGATTGCATTGATACTTGGTATACATGATCTTTAGGATGTCCTCTACCAAGTTTGTGAATTATATACACGTTGACCAACCAACATGGCCGCCGTTGCTAAAAATAGAACAGGGGGGTCAGACCATTGTTTTTGGCTTATAACTCGAAAAGTATAAGAGATAGAGAAAATCCGAAGCAACCTTCCGAGTTCAGCATGAAAAGCTCTACAAATCTCTTCTTTGAGTCGAAGTTGTGAAACGACTCCTTATAGGAGTTATTGCCCTTTAATCATCAAAATTGACCATTTTTGCAGTTTTTGGACGATATCTGGAAAACCGTTAGAGCTAGAGGAAAAGTTAGCATTGCAGAATTGTTTAGCTCATTGAGATCTACAAAAATGATTTCAGGGTCTAAATTGTCAGATCAGCCGTTTAAGAGTTATTCCCCTTAAACTGTTTTTTCCATTAATTTACACTGATTTTCAAAAATCTTCTTCTCTGAAACCACTGAAGGGATTGCATTGATACTTGGTATACATGATCTTTAGGATGTCCTCTACCAAGTTTGTGAATTATATACACGTCGACCAACCAACATGGCCGCCATTGCTAAAAATAGAACACGGGGTCAGACCATTGTTTTTGGCTTATAACTCGAAAAGTATAAGAGATAGAGAAAATCCGAAGCAACCTTCCGAGTTCAGCATGAAAAGCTCTACAAATCTCTCCATTGAGTCGAAGTTGTGAAACGACTCCTTATAGGAGTTATTGCCCTTTAATCATCAAAATTGACCATTTTTGCAGTTTTTGGACGATATCTGGAAAACCGTTAGAGCTAGAGGAAAAGTTAGCATTGCAGAATTGTTTAGCTCATTGAGATCTACAAAAATGATTTCAGGGTCTAAATTGTCAGATCAGCCGTTTATGAGTTATTCCCCTTAAACTGTTTTTTTCATTAATTTACACTGATTTCAAAAATCTTCTTCTCTGAAACCACTGAAGGGATTGCATTGATACTTGGTATACTTGATCTTTAGGATGTCCTCTACAAAGTTTGTGAATTTTGTACATGTCGACCAACCATCATGGCTGCCATTGCTAAAAATAGAATAGGGGGTTAGACCATTGTTTTTGGCTTATAACTCGAAAAGTATAAGAGGTAGAGAAAATCCGGAGCAACTTTTCATGTTCAGCATCAAAAGGCCCTTTCAGGAGTTATTGCCTTTTAACTGTTTTTTTCTATTAATTTAAACTGATTTCCAAAAATATTCTCTTAAACCACTGAAAGGATTGTTTTGCAAGTTTATATACTTGAAAGTTTGTGAAATTTATTCAAACTTTGGCATAAGAGATCAGGTGAGCGATTCAGGCTCCTGGGAGCCTCTAGTTTCTATTATTTTACACTGATTTTCAAAAATCTTCTTCTCTAAAACTACTGAAGGGATTGCATTGATACTTGGTATACATGATCTTTAGGATGTCCTCTACCAAGTTTGTGAATTATATACATGTCGACCAACCAACATGGCCGCCATTGCTAAAAATAGAACAGGGGGGTCAGACCATTGTTTTGGCTTATAACTCAAAAAGTATAAGAGATAGAGAAAATCCGAAGCAACCTCCCTTGTTCAGCATCAAAAGCTCTATGAATCTCTCCATTGAGTCAAAGTTGTGAAACGACTCCTTATAGGAGTTAATGCCCTTTAAACATCAAAATTGACCATTTTTGCAGTTTTTGGACTATATCTTGAAAACCGTTAGAGCTAGAGGAAAAGTTAGCATTGCAGAATTGTTAAGCTCATTGAGATCTACAATAATGATTTCATGGGTCTAAATTGTTAGATCAGCCGTTTAAGAGTTATTCCCCTTTAACTGTTTTTTTCCATTAATTTACACTGATTTTCAAAAATCTTCTTCTCTAAAACCACTGAAGGGATTGCATTGATACTTGGTATACATGATCTTTAGGATGTCCTCTACCAAGTTTGTGAATTATATACATGTCGATCAACCAACATGGCCGCCGTTGCTAAAAATAGAACAGGGGGGTCAAACCATTGTTTTTGGCTTATAACTTAAAATGTAAAAGAGGTAAAGAAAATCGGAAGCAAATTTTCTTGTTCAGCATCAAAAGGTCCTTACAGTAGTTATTGCCCTTTAACTGTTTTTTTTCTTTTAATTTAAACTGATTTCCAAAAATCTTCTCTGAAACCACTGAAAGGATTGTTTTGCAACTTGAAAGTTTGTGAAATTTATTCAAACTTTGGCATAAGAGATCAGACGAGCGATTCAGGCTCCTGGGAGCCTCTAGTTTAAAGAAGTTGAACATTGTTATTTTAATTTTTGTAAATGACAATTAATTGTTACTTTAAGGAATTTTCTAAAGGAATTGAAAAATAAGGTCCATTCAAGATGCTTGATTGCATCACATCTAGAAATTGAAATATGAATATAATGTAATTACAATCATAGACCTGTTTATTAGAATGGATTTGCAAATTGGTGTAATCTCACAATATCTCATGCAAATAAAAAAGATTTCGTACAAAATAAACAATTTGAAATGTACAACTTTTTACTGTAATATCTGAAAAACCATTAAAGATTTTTACATGATTTTTTCTTACAGCAATTCTAAAATGTTCTGAGATTTTACATGTGTTAAAAGTACTTTTATAACCTTTGGCACTTTAGAGGAGCATAAAAAAAGCCCATGCTACCCTATTTTTCATGAAAATACAATATTTTACAAAATTTCCGTAAAGTTTTCACTTTAAATTGCCACCAAAAGTTTATTCAAGTAAATTAAATGAAATTTTCTCACAGATATTCCTGAATCTTTTCTCTGTTTATTGCAATAATTCTGATTAATTCCATAGAAATTTATAAAAATAGTTAGAAATATAAACAAACTCTCATTTATAAACCATTGACAAGTTGCAAATCTATCTAAATAATATACAGGTCTATGTTACAATGTATGAATAATGTAATTACAATGTATGTGTTAAGGATTTGGAAACAAGCTGTAAGCTTTCGTGAATCCCTCTCCAGATGACACAGACAGTGTGCCAGTGTGACCTTTGTGGAATCCTCTATTGACCCTACTCTCACCAAACATAAAAAAAGATCCTTAAAAATAAGATTTAAACTATAAAATCTTTCTATTTATATCTAGGTTGGACTGGAGCTGCCTGTGACATCCCAGATTGTCCTGGTGGTTGTGAAGGAAATGGATTCTGTAATGGGACAGCCAGAGATATACCTGAATGTGATTGTCAACCTGTAAGAATTCTTTCATCTAATTTTCATCCGTTTCATCAATTTCTCACCAAGTTAAAAATGAACTTGCTAGAGAAATTTTCTCATGATGTCAGGTCAAAACAATGGTGTTCATTGATTAATCATTTTGGTCCTGATGTAGCTGCTATATTTATTATATATTTTGGTAATCATAAAATATGGGAAGATCGGGTTTCCAGTAGAAAAATGAGTTTATATTTGCTAAAAAAAATGAAATGCTCATAGTGAACAAAGGGAAGGTTAAAAGCTTTAAAGAAGTAAAAAATTGCTGCCATATTTTCAAATCAATATTAAAAAAAAGAGATTGATTTTTAATTTATGCCCGACATTTGAAAGTAGAGGGATATAAAATGATCCAGATTGTTGTCCCTAACTTTTTGTCCCCCGCCGCAACGCGGAGCGGGGACTTGGAAATGCCGGTGTCCGTGCGTCCGTCACACTTTTTTTCGTAACACTTTTCTCAGTAACTACTAATCCTAGGGTTCTGAAATTTTGTATGCAGACTCTTATAGGGGTCCCCCAAAGTGTAAGTGTTTTTCAGGTCAGTCTGACATCTACTTCCTGTTTAACGACTTAGTCATTTTTTCTCCCATAGGCTCAATGGTAAATTTTTCGTAACACTTTTCTCAGTAACTACTAATCCTAGGGTTCTGAAATTTTTTATGCAGACTCCTATAGGGTTCCCCTAAGGTGTAAGTGATTTTCAGGTCAGTCTGACATCTACTTCCTGTTTAACGACTTAGTCATTTTTTCTCCCATAGGCTCAATTGTAAATTTTTCGTAACACTTTTCTCAGTAACTACTAATCCTAAGGTTCTGAAATTTTGTATGCAGACTCCTATAGGGGTCCCCTAAGGTGTAAGTGATTTTCAGGTCAGTCTGACATCTACTTCCTGTTTAACGACTTAGTCATTTTTTCTCCCATAGGCTCAATGGTAAATTCTTCGTAACACTTTTCTCAGTAACTACTAATCCTAGGGTTCTGAAATTTTGTATGCAGACTCCTATAGGGGTCCCCCAAGGTGTAAGTGATTTTCAGGTCAGTCTGACATCTACTTCCTGTTTAACGACTTAGTCATTTTTTCTCCCATAGAACACATTATTATTGGAGTTATGCCCCTTTGACAATATAACGTTCAACCGGCGGGGGACCTGGAATCTGTTCTTGTCTAGGTTAACAATACACGGGTTGCGCATTTGCGGGATCGGTCACTATTTTAGCCAAAAGAGGAGGAACTGGTAAAAAAACTGGTTCCAACACACTAATGGACGAAGAAAGTAACTTCTTTATTTCCGTCCAAGGTTAATTTTTTATGGGTTGAAAATGTTGTCCGTGGGTTCATTTGTCAGTTGCAAACGATTTTTACTCATATGTTGTTTAATTACAGAAGAATCGTTGATAGAAAATGCCGTTCCTTTTTTCCCATGTTGAATGATGTCGTTTTTCCTCCCCTTGACCAAATCTGGAATGGAAACACTGTGCAATCCATGTATTATGGCATCATGTCTTGGATATCTTTTTGGTTTTTTTACAGGGATGGTACAGTGAAGATTGCAGTAAACCCTGTGTCAATGGTTCTGTGAATTCAGCCAATGATTTCTGTCATTGCTATCCATGTTACACAGGAGCTGGATGTGAACTGGAATGTTCAGACCATGGTGTCTGTGTCAACGGGACATGTGACTGCTTTACTACTGAACCAGGTAATGTATGAAAATATAGTACCATTAGGTGGGTGTTAATAAAACTGTTAGTTTGGTAATGTTGTATATGCATATTTCAAGGATTAACTTCTTATCAGCAGCATTTGAATCTAAATGATTTTAAGGCTGAAAAAAAAAGAGTGTCAAAGTATTCTATCCTAAAAATCAAACAGATGAGCCAAAACCAGCACCGAAGATTTTGACCATTGGCATTGTAAGAAAGAAATCTGGTTATTTTTTCCATTTAAATTGTAACATGTTCATGCATTATTTTTACATGCCTTGAAAATGAAAGCATACTCAGTTATTCCAACCTATTTGTCCTTTTATTATTATACCTTTTTCCCAGTCTTAGACTGTTTGCATAAGCACCTGTTTTTTCATCATAAACTTGATATCTGTCATAAGTGTGCTATAGTATCACAAGTTTGGTTGAAGATTAACGTGATGGCTCTGATCTAGGAAGGACAAAACTTGTAATGGTCATGATAGCATTAGCAATACTGTTCATCTGTCTGCCAGTTATGCTAAGTGATCATTGTATCTGTCTTGCAGGTAATAATTGTGGGCACAAGAGCTGAAGCTAATGTGTCGGTCTGTTTACACTAAGTGATCATTCTGTCTCTTTCTTGCAGGTAATAGTTGGGTTGGAGATAAATGTCAAGAATCAGGATGCCCTGGGGAGGATGGAGCCTGCAATGGGCACGGGAGCTGTAACAGTGCTCTGGGTCTGTGCACCTGTGAACCTGGATGGAAGGAAGATGACTGTGGGACACCAAGTTGTCCTGGCACTCCAGAATGTAGTGGTAGGTCTGAAGTAATTTAATATTAGCGGACTCTGTGACACCAAGTTGCCATAGTACTCCAGAATGTAGTGGTAGGTCTAATGTTAAAAAAATATTATTGGACCATGGAATTTTCTAATGTTTACAACTGGAACTTGATTAGATAAATATTTATAAGGGACACTGTACCAATTTTTGTTGCTTGGTTGGGGACAGTCAACCACAAACTTAAGAATCCCAAACAAGTGTCAATTTCATATAGGAATATTTATAAGAATGAAATTAAAAAAATCAAATAACATGTCTTTTTTGGTGAAAATACAAAAAAATTTCTCAATGAAAATAAGTTTATCCTCAGTACCTTCCTCTTTTGCAGGTCCTGACCATGGAAATTGTACAGATGGAGGTAAATGTTCATGTAATGATGATTGGTCAGGAGAATACTGTCAGATAGCCTGTATGAATGGTACAAACCATGACGGCACGTGTGTCTGTGACAAATGTTACTCCGGAATCAGCTGCCACCTGGAATGTAATGGACACGGATCCTGTGATGAGCATGGCAAGTGCCAGTGTAATTATTATGAGACTTACGAGGGAGACTTGTGCACTGAACCCAGCTGCCCTGGATGGCCTGCCAGGTGTGAAGGTCATGGGTCATGTAACTTAGCAACAGGAAAGTGTGAATGTGACCTCTACTGGTCAGGTCAAGCATGTGAAGTGGCTGATTGCCCTGGTACCCCTGATTGTAATGGAGTTAATGCTACATGTGCCGTCCCACCAGAGGGAGGGAACCCAAGATGTCTGGACTGTCAGTACCCATATATTGGTGATTCTTGTGAATACAAGTGTGTCCATGGATTTGCTATGCGAGACCTATATGGGGTGTGGACCTGTCACTGTGACCCATGCTACAGTGGAGTGGAATGTGACTCACTTTGTAATGGCCATGGAAGCTGTGAGAATGGCACCTGCGATTGTGGTTTCAATGGGTACCGTGGAGACTGGTGCGACATTTCTGGTTGCCCTGGCTACAATGAAGACTGCTCTGGACATGGATCCTGCATTGCTACAACAGGCCAGTGCATATGTTCTGAGGGATGGAAGGGAAATGGCTGCCATGTGCCATCATGTCCATCTGATTGTAACAACCATGGAAGTTGTGGAATAGTCAATGATGAACCAACATGTGAGTGCTATCCTTCTTACTTTGGTTATTCCTGTCAGTACTTCTGTGAGAATGGTACTATAGAGAATGGGACATGTGTCTGTGATGCTTGTTTCAATGACTATACCTGTCAGCTGGAATGTTCTGGAACAGGAAACTGTACAGAGGGAGTCTGTGATTGTGGATTTAATGGTGGACGAGGAGACTATTGTGAACAACCAGGATGTCCAGGTTACGGGTCAGATTGTAGTGGCAATGGCCAGTGTGCCCAGGGCCAGTGTATCTGTTATGATGGCTGGAAAGGGGAGGGCTGTGAGGAATCAGACTGTCTGGATAACTGTAACTATCGAGGATACTGTAACGTTTCTCTCGCTAGACCTAGATGTACCAGCTGTGAGAAGGGATGGATGGGTGAATCATGTAATGACCCATGCAATGGTATTCAGGAGCCAATGGACAGTGGAATCTGTGTCTGTGAGAGCCAGTGTCTTTCTGGAGATTCTTGTGATATCATCTGTAGTGGGTTTGGAACATGTACAAATGACACCTGCACATGTGAGCCTGGTCATTGGGGTGCCACATGTGAGGATCACCTCTGTCTGGGCGTTGGGACCTTGTGTTCAGGCCATGGAGACTGTAATGTAGTTACTAGAGAATGTTTTTGTAATCCTGGATGGTACGGGGATGACTGCAGTATCCCAGACTGCCCAGGGGACCCTGACTGTAACGATCGAGGTAACTGTAGCGCCACTGGTGTCTACCCTATTTGTGAATGCAATGGTAATTGGACAGGCTACTCCTGTGAGCTGCCGTGTGTGTATGGAACACCTCAGCCAGATTTTACCTGTGTGTGTGACCCTTGTTTCTCTGGTGTGGGCTGTGACTCGCTGTGTGGAGGCCATGGATCATGTGATAACAACACTTGTTCTTGTGAGGTGTCTTGGTGGGGTAAGTTTTAAAAAAATACATTAAAAAAAACAAAAAATGTAAACAAGGTAAATAAGATCAGCAAAGGCTTACCGGTAAGTAAATAACAAAATAATTATCGAAACCTATAATAATCTAATTTAAGATATTTTCTTATAAAAGCAGTTCATCATACCCCGGTAGACGTTCAATTGTTTTGAAATTAACAGAAAACAAGGACAAACCCAGTAAACACGACGAGAACAGCATGAAGAAACACAAAATATAAAAAACAAAATCAATCAACAAAACGAAATCAAGTCATAACTCAGATGCTCCTTCTTTTGTATTTCAATGTTTTAAACTTGTAATGAAAGTAAAAGTTTTTGATCTTCAGGTGAATTCTGTACAGACAGAGGCTGTCCTGGTGACCCTAACAAGCCTGAGCTAGGCAGCTGTAGTGGACAGGGAACCTGTATCCTTGCTGATCAGAAATGTGATTGTGATTATGGCTGGCAAGGTCAAGGTTGTGAACTTCCTGACTGTCCTGGCGATCCAGATTGTAGTGAAAGGGGTAGGTTATCAGTGATCAGGTTACACTAGACTGGACAATTTTTGTTACAGACATACATGTATGCTGGTAAATGAGGAAAAGAATGGATTGATTTTTTTTGAAAAAATGAAAATTGAAATATTTTATAATATATTATAGACATATGCTGGCAAAGGAAAAGAATGAACAAATGAAAATTGAAATATGTCATTAAAAAATGTCAAAAGTAGATAATAAGAAGATATATCATTCATAAAACAATAGCAAGATAAAGAATTTTGGTTGTCTATTGTGGTTTTTCTGAATTGCCACTTCATTGTGGGCTGTGTTGCTTACACTTATTCCACATCTCATTGTTTTCTATTGTAATGTGCCTTCAATGCTGCTCACCTTTTTTAATGGATTCCAGATAAAAATTTTATGAAAATGATTTTAGAAAACCAATTTCGAATGAATGATCAAATTCTAAAATGAAGAGCAATTAACAAAAACGAACTTAAGATTTAAATCTGACTATTTTAAACTTTTTTATGTCTTCATTATTCTATATTTTATAGGAGAGTGTATTTTGTTAAATGGCGATCCCAAGTGTGTAAACTGTACTGACTCCATGGGCCCCTCATGTAACTACATGTGTCTACATGGGATAGAGTATCCTCCCTTTACGTCCAACTGTCTGTGTGACCCATGTTACTCAGGATCAGGATGTAATGTCTTATGTTCTGATCGAGGACAGTGTACGAACGAAACGTGTATCTGTGAGCCAGGATACAAGGGAGAAAACTGTGAACTGCTAGACTGTCCAGGTAATATATCAGTGAATTTATAACTCCTTCTTAAACAGATTTTTTTTTTTTCTAATTCAAATTGATTGTTTGCTTGCTTTAACTGTATAAATCTGATGATGTGTAGCCATTTTACTTTCTTTTGAAACCAATTTTACTTGGATATGCAAAAATGTTTTTTCAATCTAAGTATTTGGAATATGCTATATTAAAGATGTAAACTTTAGAAGATTTACTTTAGCATGTTTTTTTTTTCAACATTAGACTTCACTTTATTGATATCACAGTTTTATACACATGATTTTAGGGTAGAATAAATAACTTGCTATTATGACTGCTTTATGTGAAAATAAATAATTTGAGTTGTAAAATTTTCTAGGTGAACCTGATTGTAGCACCTATGGTTTGTGTGTGAGGAAAGACAATGCTTCTGTTTGTGTGTGTAATGGAGGATTTGAAGGAGATGACTGCTCAGAATTCATATGTCCTGGAACACCAAAATGTAGTGGAAACGGTAGGCTATTCAATGCATTATAATAATAAAACTGCTTTATTAAAGATGGTCACTTTTCATGTTTCAGACTTTTAGTCTGATTTCGGAACTCCTCTAGACTATACCTTTAATATTAAAGAATTTTTTTGCACACTGAACCCACATTTTATTACATTTTCTGATGACGTACATCTTATGAACAAACTGCATAAAAGTTTTTAAAATTCTTGATACAACTTCATGGTTTTTAAGGCCCAAAACATCACAATGTTTACAAGTTATGAAAAGTCTAGATAAGTCTGATTTCCTGCCAAATTTTTGACGACATATATATCTGAAATGAGCACACATACCTATCAATTTCTTGTTCTTATTTGATTAAGTAGACAATTATCTATCATTTCAATCACAAATCATAAAATGTTTGATATAAAAAAGTTCAGGAGTGACCATCCTCAAGAAGCTAATCTTGTAAAAAAAAGAATAATTATCCTGTGTATTCTTGTATTTTAAAATTACAACTAAGTTCAAAGATTTTTTTTATTTGTCCTTCTTAAAATTGTGAAAAAACACCTTACCCTTAGATAAGTTAAAGAAATATTGGAAAAGCATGTATTTTCTCTGAAACCAGCATTTGTGAACATGGATGTGGAAACTGATTGTGTGTTTTTTTCTATTTTCTAGGCCAGTGTTTGCTAGCTGATGGAGCCAATGCCCCAGCCTGCTTGTGTGACCATGGATTTGGAGATTTGTCCTGTAGCAGCTGTTTGCCTCACTTTGAAGGCTCTAACTGTGAACGCTGTGAAACTGGGTACATAGGATACAATACTACATGTAGTGTTCTCTGTATACATGGGGATCCAACAGAGTTAGGTGAGAATAGAATATTTTAATAAAAGACATATGGAAGAATTTCTGTTTTTTGAAAAAAACCCCAAAAAAAACAAAACAATGAATGATATTAAATTGTTTCAAGAATATGCTTTAGAGTTATTTTATCAAAAATGTAAGATAATTCACATCTCTTACATAGTGAAAAAAACTTGGGTTAAAGTAAAGTTCAGGCATTAAGTATTTTATTGCTGATCATCAGTTATAAACTTAGATTAAGTTTATGTATTTAAATTCTTTTTAGGAGGAGATGTGTGTCAGTGTCATGATGATGATGTTCAAGGACATTGGACAGGAGATGCTTGTGATGAATGTGTTTCTGGCTGGGATCTTCCGTCTTGTACTGTGTGTACCCCAGGTGAGTGTTTCTGGCTGGGATCTCCCATCTTGTACTGTGTGTACCCCAGGTGAGTGTTTCTGGCCGGGATCTCCCATGTTGTACTGTGTGTACCCCAGGTGAGTGTTTCTTGCTGGGATCTCCCATCTTGTACTGTGTGTACCCCAGGTGAGTGTTTCTGGTTAAGATCTCCCGTCTTGTACAATGTGTACCCCAGGTGAGTGTTTCTGGCTGGGATCTCCTGTCTTGTACTGTTTGTACCCCAGGTGAGTGTTTCTGGCTGGGATCTCCCGTCTTGCACTGTGTGTACCCCAGGTGAGTGTTTATTACTCAGATCTCCTGTCTTGTACTGTGTGTACCCCAGATGAGTGTTCTTGCTGGGATTTCCTGCTTTTACTATGTGTACCCCAGGTGAGTGTTTCTAGCTGGGATCTCCAATCTTGCACTGTGTGTACCCCAGGTGAGTGTTTCTTGCTGGGATCTCCTGTCTTGCACTGTGTGTACCCCAGTAGAGTATTCAAATGTTCCTTGGGAGGGGATAGAATGAATTTGTATCAGGATGGGATCATCCAGCCTGTACTATGGGTGATTTTACCCTTTGTTCTATAAGAAGGGAAGGTGAATGTATGAACGGTGGATAGTATCTTGTTTTGTGTATTTTTAGACTGTAAAAAAAAGATCTTTTTTGGTTCATTCATCTTTAAAAATTATGTGTTGCCTAGCATTAAGGTGGAATGCAAAAAAAATATTTATTCAAACGATGGGAAAATTAAATCTCAAGCCCCCTAAAATAAAATAAGGAAATAACAAATTTTATCTATGAAATGCAACATATCCTAAACTATCCATTTTACCTTGTAGATTATGTTGGCCCTGGTCACTGTACTATCCCCTGTGCCAATGGACAAGGAGACTATGCTGACATGAACGATGGAACAGGAGAAACTGAACCTATTGAGGTAGTCTTCCGATGCTATACTGAAGAACTAGATGGAAACTACACTGCATGGTTTGGATATAACAACACAAATGGTCACAATGTGTACATTACATCGACTTATGAGAACTTTGTGTCTAATGCACTATCATCAGTATACCCACCTACCAAGTTTACACCTGGATACACAAGATATGCCCTGGCAGTCAAGTAGGTGTTTAGGTTGATAAAAATATACACTATTCTTTAATGAAATAAAAGCAAAAATTCATCTCAAGATTTCCATTGTGTATGTCATATTAAAGGTTCATATATGAAATTTTATCATTATTATTGCAAGTATGCAACTCCCACTTTAATTGTTAAATTTTCATAAATCAATGCTGTTTAAATTAATTTTACTTGCTTTGGCACTCTTTAAGAATTGTTTATTTTTTTCAGATCTCTTTCACCAACAAATATAGTAACTTGGCACCTAACATCTTCCTTTGCCAATGCCATTAGACTAGCATCAACTGATTTATCTACAGAGATGAAATGTCCATCTGTACCTGTTGTGGTCAGTATACTTAACTTATATTTGCTGAACTGAATTGTGATATTGATCAATGGGAGAAAGTCTTTTGCTTTTTAGAATTGGAGAGATATTGGAGTCATAAACCTATGCTTGCTCTCTTATTGAGTATAAGGCAAAAATTAAGAAAAAGTATTTTTCAATGACAAAACATATATTTAAATGTTTGATACAATTAAAATCATAGCTTTCAAAGTTAGGGATCACCCATCTCATAAGAGAAACTCCTAAGGAATTGCCCTGCAGGTTTTCAATAAACTTTACATGAATAAGGAACATCATATCTGTGAAAACAAATAATTCATGAAAATAATGTTTGTTTTAAAAACTACCTTATGACATAATTTGTTTATTATATTTTTCAGCCAGTGATATCAGATATGACAGGATATTGTAAATGTCACCATGGATACTGGGGATCACAATGCCAAAAAACTTGTCCAGGTGGAGCCACTAATGGTTGCTATGGTAATGGCGTGTGTGATGCTAGCTCTGGGTCTTGTTCTTGCTATGCTGGTTCCTCCTCCAGCTCTAATTGTCAGGGATGCAGATCAGGCTGGTTTGGTACTGACTGTTCTGTGGTGTATCTAGCCAATGATAACCAAGTGAATGACAAATACCTTGGCAAATGCTATCACAGTGGACATTTCATCACATTTGATGGAGCCATGTACAATTATCACTACCCAGGAGAACATTTGCTAGTCTCAGGTCAACTCATGTCAGGAACTCCAATCAACATCCATATCCTTCAAGTTTTCACCTCAGAATTTTACTCCAGTGTTGGCACAGTTGCTGTGGGTATCCAGATTGACAGCCACAAATTGATCATAAGTGTCACTGATGAGATTGTTTCGACATGGTATGATGGTACTCATGTTGTTATAGGATCTGGGTTTACTGTTTCTGGTGTCACATGTCAACAAGTGACCAGCTACCAATACAGAATTACAGGTGGTACTGAGCTAACTGTGGATGTTTATGTTTATGAGAATCACCTGGATGTCTATGTAGGAACAGCAGGAAGTTTCTGTGGAACAAGTACTGGCTTGCTCAGCAGCTGTAACCTAAATCATGAAGATGATTTTAAGACAAGGACAGGAGTTGTGTTGACAAGCACTAGTACCCTTAATACCCAATCTATCCATGAAACCTTTGGTCAGTCCTGGCTTGTTCCAACAGCAAGCTCCATATTCAATGGGTTGATTTCAATTCAAAACCATGGAGGTTATGGACTCTTCACAAATGATTCCAACATGATCACAGAACCTGTCACAACATTTACAGAATTTGTTGTTACCATAGAGATCAAGTTCAAAGCAGCTACAGTCAGCCCTGGATGCTACTCCATATGGTCATACAAGAAGGATCAACTTGTGTTTACCACAGTAGTCTGCAATGGAGAACTGGCTCTTTACTACCTGGGAATGACTATCAGGTTCCCATCCATACCAGTGGAAACTGACCGCTGGTACCACTTTGCTTTCGTTTGGAAGCTGGATACAAGAGTCATTAATCTGTATCTTGTGCAGGAAAATTTCCAGATAAACACTGATGTCTATGTGTTGCCAGGCAATTTTCCAAACCCATTAGTACCAGGAGGAATGTTTATGATTGGTCAATGGAATTATCCAATCAGTGAAAGAGATGGAGTAAACTGGGGTTTCATTGGTACATTTGATGATTTCAGACTTTGGAAGAAACAGCTAACCTTGAACCAAATGAGAAGTTATGCTTTTATTCACCTAACAAGTTCATACAGTGGTTTGGTTAATCATTGGACATTCAATCTAGGTTATGGCAGAGAATTCACTGATTCCATCGGTGGTTTGAAGATCACATCTATATCCTCACCATGGCCATATCCCACATGGACTTTGGTTGATTATACTCTGTCATCCCTGGACATGACAGTATATTCTGTGTTCAAAAGCCCTAGCAATGTGGACACAAGTTTAGAAGAGACATGCAGTGCTATTATCAAATCTGGAACATATGATAGCCCATGTGCAAACTTTGGTTCACAGATCCAAGAATATGCCTACAAGCAATGTATCTACAATGGTTATGTAATGAACAACCAGAACTGGGCTATGGAAACTTTTGTTACACTCTCAGACCACTGCTCATCTGATAGATCACAGATCACTTGGCCAGCTAGAACATGGTGTAACACATTCACAAGTCGAAACTTTCCACAATGGACAGGTAGTCAATGTTCCAACCTATGTCTGTCTGGTGACTGGGAAAGCACATGTTCATGTCAGGAAGGATTCTGGGGATCGTCATGCCAATACATCTGCCCCTACTCAGCTGGCTTGATATGTGGGGGTGGAATATGTCAGACCAACAATGGAACTTGTAAATGTTTACCAAACTTTTCTGGAACTAATTGTGAAACTTGTGCAAGTGGATGGTATGGAAAGGATTGCTCAGTGAGTTTAGCAAGTATACCAACCTCAGGAGTTTCTGCCAAAGTTTGCTCTGCCTTTGGATACAGTCATTACACTATATTTGATGGCCAAACCTTTGATTTCACAGCAACTGGAGAGTTCCTGTTTGTCAAGGACTCAACCCTGTCGGTCAACATACGTCAGCTGTCATGTGGTGAGAATAAAACAGCATGTATTCACCAAGTCTGGATCCAGTCACAACAAGAAAACCTGACTGTCATAGCTTCTCTTCCAGGACAACAAGGCATTATGCTTCTCCACAATGACCAACAGATCACACTTGACAACAGCTACAGCCTTACACCAAATGTAAGGCTAATACAAGATGGACAGACATCACTGAATATAGAATATGGTACAAATATTATTACCATCAATTACCACCAGTCATTCCTAGAAGTGTTTGCCACCCTTACACAGTGTACATCCGGAATGTCAGGACTGTGTGGATCATGTGACAACAACAAAAACAACGATTTTATGATTGGCTCAGGATCAGCAGTATCCATGTCAGACATCACAAAACAAATCATCACTTCAGAGTATGCAAATTACTGGAGGATAGATACAAGACAAGGAACTGGCTTTAAGTATGATTTTGATGGATTGAATGAGCCACAAGGTGTCAATGGAGAAACTTTTGTTCTAGCCTTCAATGGAACAGGTGCTTACTCCTCAAAGCTAAGCAACCTATTTGGCACCAATGGAGATGCTACAATACAAGTGCAATTTTCTGCTGCAACCAACAATGGCTTGATTCTAGCATACTACAAAGACACTTCAGTTTCCATCTATCTTAATGGTACAGTCCATATCTTGTGGGGAAGTGAAATGATAGATACCAGTTATATAGCTGAAGTAAATGTTTGGTATTATATCTCCCTGACCTACATTAATTCTGCTAGAAACCTCAAAATCTATATCATAACAACAGATGGTATGGTCTGGTGGAAACAGATTACAGTTCAGACAACTGCCTTGTACTCTGGTGGTATATTCAAGGTTGGAGATTGGAAAGACAATGCACCTTTATTGTTTGACCATTTTACTGGTAGGATTGCTGAGATTCAGACCTGGAGAATAGCTCTAGATATTTACAAGATATTGTATACCACTCAAACCTTGTTATCTACTAGATTCACCGACCTCACATCACTTTGGATATTTAGCAAAGGCCATGGTCACATTGCCATTGACATGATTCAGAACTACCAGCTAATTCTCCCATCAGAAGAGGTGTACTGGTGGCCATCAGATGTTATTAAAACAGGGGACCCACCACAACTTCCTGGTAATGATACACTGATCACAACTGCTAAGAGAATATGTGAAGAGAAGTTACTAGATTCCACCCTGTCATCTGTTTGTGGACAACTGGGGGATGCTGTATTACAAAAATACTATGACTCCTGTGTGTCTGACATCATCAAGTCTGGCAATGAACAAGCTTACATATACAGTATCTATGCCTACATTGAATACTGTGAAGAAATCGTAGACCCACCCACCTCTCCACGAGTCACAGTGTGTACTGATATAACTAGTCCATACTTCCATCTATTGTGTTCTCACCTATGTAAATATGGCCAGCTTGACAGTAGTTTGGTTTGCCAGTGTCACCGTGGTTACTGGGGTGATGACTGCAGTCAGGTATGCACAGGAGGAACTCTCTCACCTTGTAATGACAACGGACTATGTGAGAAAGCAACAGGAGAATGCTACTGCTATCCTTCTTTCTCTAATGCAACAGATTGTTCAACATGCCTTGAACCTTGGACAGGAAGTGATTGTGATGTCATACCACCAGATGTCACTCCTCCAACTGTTACCCCAGGTGGGCAGAATTTCTCTTGTGCCATGTTTGGACAGAGTCACATAAGAACCTTTAACGAACTCCAGTTCAACTTCATCCACCCCGGGGAGTTTTATTTAATGAAATCTACTGACACTGATGTGTACCCAGAAGTTCAGATAAGAAATACTTATTGCTATGACAACAGCATATGCACAACGGCTGTGGCTATCAGATACAAATCAAACACTGTTGTGTTGAGAGCCAGATACCACAGTGGCCAGGATACCCTGATGTGGATAGATGAACAAACCTTTAGTTTTAATGGAACACTAGTCAAAGATTTGGCAGACATGGTAATAAAACATCCAACTATGTCAGAATTTGAGATAACCATCAAGTCAAGTAGTCATCTAACAGTATATGTAAGAGCCTTAGAGGAACAACTAAATGTTATAGTCAAGGCAGTAACAGCATTATGTAAGCCACAGAGCTACCTCTGTGGTCCTTGTGATGCCACCAATACTAACATAGAAACATTCTCCAATACATGGATGATAGAAGAAGTAAATAGTTACTTCACAGTCATATATACCAACAGTGAACTGATGGAGATGAGGGAGGTCTCAACAGCAGGATACTGTATTTATTTCAGAAATTCCCCCCTGACCACTGACTACCTACCTGATGTCATTGTAAGTGGAGTAGACTTCTCCATTGAGTTTTTCTTTAGACCAGCTATTGACAGTGGTGTAATTCTGACCTACAACACAAGATACTCCTTGATCATCTACCTTGATGTGACATTGAAGCTGAAAATTGACCAGAATATATATGATACACATTTAAATGCCACCCTAGAGATGTGGCACCAGGTTACATTAGTCTGGCATCATGTGGCATCACAGATGGTGGTTTATGTATACAAAGAAGATGGTTCCTTTGATTACATCTCATTTTCAGTAGATCACCAGGACATGTTTGTTGCCTATGGTTATTTTGGCTTTGGACATCCAGTGTATCCACCACAACCCAGTGAAACCGAGGCTTACAATCAATACTACACAGGAGACATTGATGAAGTTCGAGTATGGCAGAAGGCACTGTCCTATAATGACATTCTTAAATATCAAATGATGAGGGTGGAAATAACAACACCATCTTTGGTAGCCTACTGGAAGTTTGATGACTATGGATCAGCTTTTATCTACGATCTCGTTCGTTCACATCACATCCTCATAGTTGATTATGGCATCCTTAGACATAACATTATATGGAGAGTCTCAAGCTTACCAATCAATCCACCAACAGTCCCATATTTCCATACTTACACAGACTTTACCAAACAGCTTGAAGCAGATAACAGATGTAGATCTTTGATTTACCACTCAGTTTTAGGAGAAAGCAGTGGACCTAGCACAGGGACCTTAGACTTCTTCTTTGCTGCATGTACAAGTGATATTGCCGGAGCTCAGAACATTGACATATCCATAACTGCAGTCATTGGTTTGTCAGATCTTTATGTCATATCAAAATGGAAATCATCATGGCCAGGAAGTGTTTTCTGCAACGACTTCTTATCATTGACATATCCTGGATGGGTTGGTATCAGCTGTCAACATCAATGTGATTTCCATCAAGAACTAGAAGCTGAGAATTGCAGATGTGCACAGGGTTACTGGGGAGCAACTTGCAATCAGGTTTGCCCAGGTGGAGTTACCAACACTTGCAATGCACATGGGGTATGTGAGCAGACCACTGGAAATTGTAAATGTCAGATGAACTGGGCTGCCCCAGACTGCACAACTTGTGCTGCAGGATGGTATGGAGAAGACTGTTCAGTAAACTACCAACCAGTTACAGGGGTAGCCAACTACTTCTGTGGGTTCACAGGTGATGGGCATATCACATCCCTAGATGGTTCAAGCTTTAGGTTCCAACTACATGGTATATACACATATTATCGCTATGGAATCATTAACATACAGATTATGACAGGACCATGTAGATATTTCAAGACCTGTATACAAGAAATAGCAATAAAGATCGATACTAACATCATTACAATAACCACAATACATGGTGGCTATGTGGAAATTGATGGGCGGCCAACATCCCTCATTTCTGTGATTGATCTAGGCAATGAATTCCAGATGGGACCATTAGATAGAGCTGTCTTCAAAATTTACAAATCAGGGTTTGAATTCATCATATATGTTCAAGAAGATTATCTCAACATCAGATTATCAACATCATCAACTTACTGTGCAACTTCAGAGGGTCTTGTTGGAAGATGCCAAAGTACCAATTCCCACAGCTGTGCTTCTTATGATTATGCCTGCTTGATAACCTATGAAGGATTAGGACATGTTTGTACAACCCATTTGATACAGAGCACATGGATTCTCCAGTTTATAAACAGTTGGCAGGTTAGCTATACTGACAGTATATTTGGTGAAATCTCTGCCGTCATTACACCATCAATTGGTGTATCGATCAACACAGGATGGATACAAACAGTACCATGGGACATCAGCTTCTTTGGAGAATCTACAACAATTGAGATTAGGCTGTCAATCACAAATCTAGACAGTGATGGTAATGGAGGAACTGTCTTATCATACAGCTGGAGAAGAACAACTGCAGTTTGCATTGTCAACGGACGATTCTTAGTATCCCTTGGATCATATGTGGTATCAACAGACATTGAAGTTCGCTTGAATCAGTGGACACAGATCACTTTAGTCTACAACAGTGTAACTGGTTGGATAACCTTCCACTACATTTATGGAGGTGATATAAGTGTATTTACATCAGTGTACCTTGGACTAGATGCCTTCACACCAAGAGGTACCCTAGTTATTGGGGAATGGCAGCCACCAATTGAAGGAGGAGGAGATACACCACCAGGCGTTTTCATTGGTACCATAGATCGTATACTGGTGTGGAACAGACCATGCATTCCATCACAGATTTTCCTGCATTGGAAAACTAGCATTACAGTTGTTACAATAGGGTTGGTTGCTGGATGGAATTTTGAGACTGGATATGGATCAACAACTACAGACATTGTCAACAATTACCAGATCACAATATCTAGTACTGGATGCACATGGGTACCCATCCAAGATTTGATTGTTTCCAGAACAGAGGTTGCAACTGTAGATGTCAGCATTGGAATCCCAGACCCAGAGATTGAAAGCAAATGTTATAGCCTTCTTCACAGCAGCAAGTTTAACAGTGAATGTGGGGATCTTTCTGTCAGTGTAACTTTCTACATGATGGCCTGTATTGAAGATGTTTCAGTAACAGGAACTATTGATATGTCAATGGATAGCACAATTGGATTTGGATCTATGTGTGAAGTACAGGAAAACGTTTACCCACCACCATACCAGCTCTTATGCAATGACTTCATCAATAGAATATTTCCTGTTTGGAAGGGAGTCGACTGTACAGTCGAATGTATATTTGGTAAATTCATTTTAGAAACATCATTGTGTCAATGCTTTGAAGGTTATTGGGGAGAGAGCTGTAACCAAGAATGCCCAGGCGGTGCCAGTAATCCCTGCAATGGGCATGGGACATGTCAAACTGAAACAGGAAAATGTACCTGTCTGTCTAACTGGCAAGGAGCTACTTGTGATGCATGTGCTGATGGATTTGAAGGTGAAAACTGTGATGTTTCTGTACCAGATCTTCCTCCTAACTCACCTATGGCATGTATGGCTATGAGACTCGGGTCTTTCAAAAACTTCACTGGACATGGATTCACTATTGCTGAACCAGGAAATTATTTGATGATGAAGATGAATCATCTACGTGTTGAGGTAAGATACTTTTAAAAATTTAAAACTTATTTACAAAACCATACATGAAAAGATTATCTATTTTGCCAGTAACAAATAGGTATGTTTCTTCTTGGCTTTAGCATTAATCAATTTTAATAAGGATACCAATATTGATAGGTAAAAAAACAGTTAAATCCAACAGATGACCTACTATCAAAAATTAAATCAAAGAAGAAACTAAAATGTGTGATAGAAATGTTCAGAACAAAAAGAGTGAACTTCAGAAAAGCCATATCATGCAACAAAGGGAGTAGAATCCATCTGAAAACATAATGCAGTTGTTAAAGGGGCACTGTAAAACCTTGTACGTTCTGTTAGACTTTTAAAGACAATAACATTTGACTATGCAATTAAACAAACCTTTTCAATGGTTAACAATAAAGAGTAATTATTATAGAAAACAATAATATGAGGAAATAAATATGACATCATTTACAAAATTAGTTAATTAATTATTGTGGAAATTCAATGTATTGAGAAAACCACTTGTACATTTATGATTAATAACAAAGCAGATATAAATTGCTTAGTATTTTAAGATAATCTCATCACTTTTTCAGGTTCGTCAGGTTTCATGCCAGTGGGGAAGAAGAAGAAGACAAACTGTGTGCCTTGATACAGTTTCTATCAAGTTCCATGACACCTCTGTCATATATATGTCCCACAATGACTCGATTTGGTTGAATGGAAAGCAGGTCAATGTCACAGTTGAAAAACGAAAAGTGATAAGACTAGATACTGGATGTAGATTTGTATTACATAGACCTGAGGAGTTAGTTACAAGATATGTGGTACCAGAACTAGGTTTTATTGTAAGAGTAAGGAGACATTTAACCTACACTAAGTACATAGCAGCTATGAGAATCCTCTATAGGGACAATGATTTCTGCTGTAGCTCTCCTCCTATTGGTGGAGTTTGTGGTGGATGTAAAGACTGTACATCATTTACACCTTTCCTCCCATGTGGCACCAATACTACTACAACAACAGCTCCTTCAACTACTGCAACCAGCACTCAGATTACATCAACCAGTGGTTTGTTAACATCAGATGCATCAACAAATGAGAACTCTTACCTGACAACAGACAGTAGTGGTATAACATCATCAGATAGACTTGGAAATTCAACCATAAGAGTATCAATAGCATCAACAACTACCACCTTATCCTCAACAACAATATCAACAACTGCAAAGTCAACAACAACCACAATGGCAACAAGTACACAAGGGACAATCACTGATCCATATAAACCATTACCAGAGGGAGAATCCATTCTTGAGACTGATGGAGTAGATGAAACAGTAGTTGCTGGAATGGGGCCTGGAAATGCTGTCTGCTATAGTAAGGCTTCAATGATCACTGAGAATGTTCAGATTTTCAGCAGTACTTATGTCTCCATTGAATTTTTCGTAAAAACTTGTACAGAGGATAGATGCCTAGGAACAATGTTATCATATACAAGTGAAAAAACATTTGCCATTAAGAACTACAATGGAAAAATAGTTGTCACCTACGGAGATCTGAAATATGATCTTTATTTAACATTGGAGAACAACCTATGGAATCAAGTTGCCATTATCTTTGATGGATTTTCATATCTGGATGTATATGTATTCAACAGCAATGGTGCTTACAGGAGAGATCTGGTGGAACTAGATGGAACCAATCCATTCAGTGGCAAAGGTCGTCTTGCTTTAGGAAAGTGGCAGCCACCTCCTGATGGCTCTGGTGAACAACCACTAAGTGAAGGATTTCAAGGATGTTTTGATGAACTCAGAATATGGGACAGGTTAGATTTTATTGTGTTTGAAAAATATTTATGCATGAAATTGTATGCATAAGCTTAAGATTTTGAAGAATTGAAAAATTCGTAAGTCATGACTTATGTAAATATTTCTTAGATTACCTTTTAACTGTATCATTCATAGCAAAACTACACTGAATAAATAAATGAAATCAGCAACAGAAATACTGAACAAGACACTCAGATTGAAATGATCAGATGGAAATTTTTTAGCTATACAAGGAGATAGACTTAGTGCAAAAAAAAGATAAAAACAGGGTACAAATACAAAAATGGGATAATGTATTTTTTTCAAATATAGATAAAAATACTGGTCTACATGGTACATTTTTTAAATGTGTAATATGTGTCTTTATATGAAATATAAAATCATATTTTGTTTTCTAGATATCTTGGTCTCATGGAACTAAAAAATCATTGGGATATAACATACAGTTCCACTGATCAAGGCTTATCATCTTTGTGGAAGTTTGATGAAGATCAAGGTATTGTGATTTAGGTTGATAATGTAATCTAATGAATGATACAATACTAAAAAAATATTAGAAAATAGACATATTATTAATTGTAATAATATAAAGCTTTTATATTGTAATTTTGATGCAATCAAATCATGATCTTATTTTCTCAAAAAAATGTAATAATGTCAAACTTCGGATACAAACAAAGTTATCAATTTAATTTCTATGTAGTTAGACAAATTCTTTTTAAAGAGTATAGTTGATTATTGTGGAGAAGTGCAAATAATAAGAATATATTTTACAAAAATACCCCCCCCCCCCCCCCCAAAAAAAAAAATTACATTGGGATTTTTGTCTCGCCTGCGACGAATGTCGCAAAAGGCGAGACTTAGGTATGGTGATTCCGGCGGCGACGGCGACGGCGGCGGCGTCCACAATTGGTTAAAGTTTTTGCTTAAGTCTGTTTTGTGTGAACTAGTTATGTTACACCATTGATATTTGGTATGCAGTTGCATCAGCATCAGTACAAATCAGTTTTAAAAGGATTTCACCTGTATGCTCCTGCAGTCACGGTCTACTGACTTTGAAATTTTACACTGATTTGGCCGAGGTTAACCTTTTTTCTTAAGTCTGTTTAACATGAAGCAGTTATGTTACACCATTGATATTTGGTATGCAGTTGCATCAGCATCAGTACAGATCAGATTTAAAAGGATTTCACCTGTATGCTCCTGCAGTCACGGTCTACTGACTTTGAAATTTTACACTGATTTGGTCGAGGTTAACCTTTTTTCTTAAGTCTGTTTAACATGAAGCAGTTATGTTACACCATTGATATTTGGTATGCAGTTGCATCAGCATCAGTACAGATCAGTTTTAAAAGGATTTCACCTGTATGCTCCTGCAGTCACGGTCTACTGACTTTGAGATTTTACACTTTTTAACTTTTTATTTATGTCATAAGTGTTTTATATAAAGCAGTTATGGTTCACCATTTATATTTGGTATGCAGCTGCTTAAGCATCAGTTAAGATCAGTTTAAGGAGGATTTTTACTTCATTTTATACTGTGTCCAGTTGCGACAGGCGAGACATGTCTCTGTGTTAACAGTTTATTTTTCACAATTTTACTGTTTACCAGGTTTTTACATTTGCCAAGTTGAGTTTTTTATTTAGAAGCTATTTGTTTTTGTGTTCTTTAAATTTTACAATAAGAGATTTTGTTATATTGAATCAAAATTAAGCAAGATTTTATTTTCACACTACTGAGGGTTTATAGTGAATTTAGCAAACCTACACTAATTACACAATTTTCAATTTAAGGAGGTGAATGGACAGCTGAGAATAGTGGAATTGTACTAAGAAACCCAGTCTCCCCATTCCCTGGTGGAGAGGAGACCTTGTCTGATGCACCAATACCATATGAGACATCCACTGTAACAGTGCAAGAAAATTCTCTCCTACAAGTTTCCTCCACCACCAACAGGAGAAGGAAAAGGGCAACCGTATATGTTCCCATAGATACATCAACGTTCTGTGATAATGTTTTTAAGGACAGTACTTTTGCAAGGTAATGCATATGTGAAAGTAATATGATATAATATCTTGTGAAAATGATATTAAAGTGTTAGAAATTCAACAAGTCACATCAAATAGCAGACAAACAACATGTTGCACAAAACAAAACATGTCAACACTTTAGTATAAAAAAAAATCCAGTATGCATGATATTCACCTGTGGCAAAATTTCTGCTTACAGCTATCTATTCCATATAAAGTGATATGATTAATTTAATTCTTTTAATTTAATACAGTGTAAATTTTCAGTTTTTAAAAGTGATAGACAAACCATTATGCATTTAAGTTGTGCTCATATTTATCAAAGTATTGTTTTCTTTCAGTACATGTTTGGCAGCTGGAACTGGACTAAACACAAAATACAAGACTGATTGTAAACAAGCAGCAGACCCAGGTGATCTTACAGATGCTATTCTAAACTATGCTGATGACTGTCAATTCTTCCTAGATCTTGATACCTGGCCGGCACAATTATTGTGTGAAGAAATGGGAACTGACCCTACTGTGAATGCTATCTTTGGTGATTACTGCTCACCTGAATGCTATTTTGGATCCAAAAATGGTGGAACAAACTGTGTATGCAACAATGGCTACTGGAATACCACATGTGACAGAGAGTGCCCTGGTGGTTCATCCAATCCTTGCACAGGATATGGAACATGTGACCAGACAACTGGAGTATGTGACTGCCCAATAAATAGAAAAGGTAGTAGTGATTGCTCTTCCTGTTCAGATGGATGGATAGGACCTGATTGTGCTGTTGCAGAAAACAACATAACAGGTACCCAGTCAGTTGCTATGGCATCACAACTTGGTCACATGACAAATCTTGATGGTTTGAGCTTTATTTTGAGGGAGCCTGCAGTATACACTCTTCTGACCATCAGTGATAACATTATGGTACAAGGAAAGTTCATTATTTGCCATCAGAACTACTCATGCATTACCTTCTTGTCTGTGCGTATTGGTGATGCATCAGAAGGTTTTGCAACAATTACATTCCAGACACCAAAAGAACAAACCAGTAAACCAATGGTCTACATTGAAAACCTAGAAAATTCAGTAGATGAACCACTTTACTTCAAAGGATTCAACCTTACCAGAGTTGACATTGATGAGCTGAAAATTGCAATTGGAACAGATGCTGATATTCTTATTAGACTTCAAGGACAGTACTTGACCTTTAAAATAACCTTAGACAATCAATACGTTGGATACACTAGTGGAATAATTGGAGGATCTGGTGATGACAGTTCAACCATGAAAATAGAGAACTTACTATACAAAGAAGTGAATGTTCCAGATATTTGTACCTATACTGGTCCAGTCCAAGCTCTAAGTACATCACCTCAAACATACAGTATAACATTCAATAGTGTTACTATTGATAAAAACATGACATATTCCAGTTCCCTAGATTGGTCCAGATTCACTGTGACAGACTGCAATGAGTTTATTAACTACCCAAATATCTACTACAAGAACCAGAATGTTGGAGGTTACAGCTTAAGATTTGCCTCATCCATTGCCTATGGTGAGATTGATCTGTATACAAACATTGGTCCTAACATCACTTTTGAATTCCTCGCTAAGCTTGAGAATGGAACCAGCAATGGAGGTGTCCTATTTTCCTTCAGTAATACAAAGCTGTTTACTGTCCAAAATGCAAATGGGGAACTAATTGTTGAATATGAAGGTCAGACGTACTCAACCAACATGACTCTTGAACAAGATGTATGGAACAAAGTTGTTGTCATGTACTATGGAGAAATTGGAGATTTTGACATCTACATCTTCAACAGCCAAGGCAATATAGAGAGAAGGAGCTATATTCTACCTCTCAACATATTCAACAACAGAGGAACCTTATCAATAGGACACTGGCAGCCACCCTACAGTGGAAAAGTATTGACTGCACCATCACCCTTTACAGGTCAAGTTGAAAACTTTCTCATTTGGAAGTTGTCCTTGGAGCCAAATGTTGTAACAGATATATTCCAGATAAACCCATTGGACATTCAACACTTGTTGACCTGTTTGTGGCAATTTGATGAAGGGGAAGGATCCAAAACAACTGACTACCTACAAGGTAGTGTCATCAACATGCCAGTTTCACCCTGGGTTACACCAGAATGGGTACCATCAGATGTATACTATGTCAAGAACAGTTATCCAGAGGTTGTCTATGTACATTTTGACTCAACATCAGATCAGACAGAGGCAGAAAACATTTGCAACCAAATAATAGATGGAACTTATTCCTCTTGTGATGAACTGTCAACAGCTACAAAGCAGATCTTCTACTCTGCTTGTCTGCAAGTTTATAGTGTAACAAAGGACTCAGCCTCTGCCTACAATGTCATTATGAGTTATGGTACAATTTGTCAGATTTCATTCGATTTACCTACATCACCAGTGGAAACTCTTTGCAGCAGTCTTTTGAATAGTGATGTGGAAAATAGTGGCTGTACCAAAACATGTGCATTTGGCGAACAAAATACTGATGGATTATGTATCTGTACTAATGGTTATTACGGACCATCATGTACCAGCATTTGTCCAGGAGGTTCTGATACTCCATGTAATAATCAAGGCATATGCACCACAGCAGGAGCTTGTGAATGTAGCTGGAACTGGAATGGTGCTTCAGATTGTGGAGTATGCACATCAGGAATGGTAGGACCAGATTGTAGAATTCTACATGACATTTCTTTCTCTGGAACAAAGGCATATATAACTGGAAAAGCAGATTACATGGGTTTTAATGGATACCAGCTATCACTGAATGAAATATCGGGTGTCTTCACTGTATTTGACTCTCCATCCAATTTTGCCATCGAGGTTTACCAAGTGAGCTGTATGTATGGGTCATGCATCATAGGAATTTCTATAAAAACAACATCAACTGAGCTCGTCATTATGCCATCTGGACAAAGCGATTTGCCACCATTTGTTTATAATGATAAAACTCGAATGAACTATGACGTTACTACCACATTGTCTGATGTCACAATGGAGATGCTATCTTACAATGAACTTAAAATTACCATTGGTTCAAGTACTCTCAATCTGATGGTTCAGGCAAATGGCATTGACCTAGCAATATCTGTCCCGTCATCAGTTTGTACATCTTCAACAGGAATCATTGGCAATTGTGCAGGAACCAGTGAAACCTACGCTTCATATGACCAGAGCAATCTTATGAAGTACATAGAAACATCATACATATCTGTTGATGGACCGATTGTTCAGACTATGCTTGAGGTTTATGGACAAAATGTCAGCCAGAATTCTGGATTTGCCTTGCTGTTCAATGAAACATCATCTGTAACAGATACATTGACTTATAGAGGAAACCATACACTAAACAGTAACAGTTTCAGCTTGAGCATGTACTTCAAACCAGCATCTGTAGGAGGAATATTACTATCATACAGCAAGAACACAACATTCTCCATACTGAATACAAATCCAATCACGATGCAATGTGACACCAAGACCATATCCTCAAATGCTAGCACTTTCATTGGTGAATGGAACCAAATCATAGTCACCTTTGATGGAACTAATAACCAGATGCACTTTTATCACTATGGACCTAACACCACGGTCAGCTATGAGGTTATCAGTGACTTCTGTCCTGACCTTTTCATAGAGGGTGGAGAGATAGCTCTTGGAGAATGGATACCATCAAGAGATAGTCAAAAGTATACTTATGCAGAAACATTTATTGGCGAAATTGAGGAAGCTTCAATCTGGAAAGATCCTATACCAACTGCACTTATTTTCCAAGCTGAGAGTCTAAATGTCAAACTGTCAGGATTCCTCAACAATGTCACATCCTTATGGTCGTTTTCTGAGGGTGTTGGATATACAGCATTTGACAATGTACTAGGAAACGATATGAGTCTTCCGAGTTTCCCTTGGCAGTCACCTGTATGGGTTGTGTCTGACAAGAGCTTGAAAGTTATCAACGAAGAAACAAGCATAGACATGGAGTCAGTTGACGCAGTAACAGTTTTATGCACAGCATTCTTTGATTCTGCTACAACTTCATGCAGTGGCGTTTCATCTAATACAGTCCTATGGTTCAAAAGACAATGCATATCAGTTGGAAGTTTATCTGCCAATATAAGTGACACAATCATGATAATGATAAGTTTTACATCAGTTTGTGAATTAAACGGAGGGTCAAGCAGTACTCTGTTTACCAACATGTGCAGCCTTAATGCTACGATGCCGTTCTGGGTATCTCAAGTTTGTAACAACTGTGGATTTGGATATAAAGGATCAGACGGAACATGCGTTTGCTATTATGGCTTCCATGGAGCAAATTGTGACAGTTACTGTCCAAATGGAATAACTTCCCCCTGCAATGGGAATGGTGTTTGTGACACAAGCGGTCTTTGTCAATGTAATGGTCATTGGTCTGGTACAACTTGTAACAGTTGTGCAAGTGGATGGGAAGGGGAAGATTGTGTCATCATGTCAACTGGACTTACAACTCAAACTGTCCTTGTGGCCCAAGTAACAACAAACGGTCAGCTGATATCATTCGATGGCTATGTGATTGATATGACACTTAAAAACGTTTACAGCCTGTTTGTTCATTCAAACGAAATGGTTTTCGTGTATGGGCATATATCGACATGCTTTGATACTCAGCGTTCACATCTATGTCTCCGGGATGTAGTCTTTGACGTAAACGGAATATTCTATTACATTAGATCCAGCACGAGTTTCTACAGTACAAAAGTCGTTGTTTACACCAACACTGATGACATCAATGTTTATGACACGTTCACCGCTGGCAAAGTACAAATTTCTATCACTCACACGAATACCATCACAGTAACATTCGCCAACATGGGTCTCACCCTAAGAATAATCTATGTGGATGATGGCCTTATCATGACAATGACATATCCAAATGAAAAATGGATAGCTGATGCACAATATCTTGATGGGATCCTTACCTCGTGTGACACCAAGCTTTCACTTCAACTGTCAGCATGCAATGCATCTAGAACAAACATATGTGAAAATGCTATCAACACAACAACAGCTGGATCTTGTGTAAGCCAGCTGAACTTCAATGCAGTAGAAAGCTATCTGAGGTTATACATTTTCGTAGATGCAACAGTTGATGCCAAACTTGAACGACAGTACATAATTACTGGACCGGCATGTTTCCTCTTCAGTGGGTCGGGAATATTCACCAGTGAGGTCGTAATGCCATCGGTCATGTTTACGTTTGAACTGCATGTTAAGCCAACTGCTATTAACGGACCATTAATGACATATCACACAGCTACTCATCAGACCATGGTAGTAAACTACAAAACTGGTCTTGTCATCATTGCTGATGAAACTGTCTACCAAACCAACATACAGATCGATTTGAATGTTTGGAACCAGATAAACCTGGTTTGGAATGCTGCAACGCTAAAACTAGAGGTCTACATCATTTCCGATGCTGGAGTAACAACTGTCAAGGAAATAACTTGTACTTTCGATATATTTGCATCAGGGGGAACTTTAACAATAGGACAGATAGGAGATGGCATAACATCACTTTTCCCAGTTGGTACGTTTAATGGCTATATCGATGAAATAAGAATATGGACAAGACCATATAGTCCATCAATAATCAAAACAAATTGGAGGATAGAAGTCAGCGACAGAACCCCAGATCTCCACGCCGTATGGTCATTAAATGAGGGAACCGGTTATGTAGCATCCGACTTGAAGAATTCACAGCATATGTATGTCGTGAGCTATGACAACACTCCTACTTGGACTGCCTCAGACTTAGATTTGAGCCCTGGAGTAGATCTTAAACTTCCACAACTAACAACAGCAACTCCTTTGAGCACAGTGGACACATCTCAATGCAGTGACTTACTAAACTCACCTGAGCTTACCAATCAATGTACTGGACTTGAAAACATATTGTCATCCTTGCAACAACAATGTGAAATCTTGGTTAAGACCACGGGAAATCCAGATTTAGCAGAGGTGATACTTTTAGGCGTCGGCGACTACTGTCAGGAGGCAAAAAATTTGACGGAATCACCAACTAAAGCCTTGTGTAACCAAATCAATGTTTATGATGACTATATTTCCTGGTTTGGTAGTTCTTGCAGTGATCAGTGCGTTTTTGGTGTTGTCGATGGTAGCGTCTGCACCTGTGATGCAGCTCATTATGGATCTTCCTGTTCCGGAACGTGTCAACTTGGATCTCTCGGCGCATGCAATTCCCAAGGAACATGTGACTCATCATCAGGACAATGCACATGTAACGCCCATTGGTATGGTCAAACCGTTACAGTATCTCAGTACTGGAAATCAGTCTCTACAATGATAAGTGTAACAGTTAGTGTGACGACTTCTTATTCCTGCACTCAATGTTCAACAGGATGGTACGGATCCGATTGTAACTTCGTAGTCCAGAACGTAGAAGGCGTCCAATCATACAGCGCTGGTTTTCTTTCAGCATCCCATATAACTACGTTGAGTGGAGCATCTTACAGGATAATACTACCAGGTATATACACCGTCTACTCCGTTCCCGGGCTGTCAGTTCAAGCGGTTTTCTGGCCATGCAATGATGACATTTACTGTCGAAAAATAAAAGAGTTATCGGTCAGCAGCGGTGGATCAACAGTCAGTGTCATGAGGTACAACGACACTCTACAACCGATGCATATTGGGGGGACGACAACGTTTGAATTCCCAGTTACTACATCCATTTCTGGCAAAACAATTAAATGGGTCGTTATGGATTATATCAGGATTACCGTTGGGTCCTTTTCGGTTCTGATATCAGATAGTAATATCGGACTTATTTGTCGGTTTAAAATAGGGACAGCTAGTGCAAAGGTCGCTACGGGGTTGCTTGGAAACACTGACAGCACCTGGTGGGAAAATCTTGTGTCACCAACTGACCAAGCGTCTGCAAACGCATCGTTTATAGACAATTCTTTATCAGCCATGTATGCAGGGTCCTGGGTGAAAGAGATTCTCGGTACATCATTGTCTTCTGTACATACCTGGCACGCCGAACGTCAACAAAACTTGTCAACGTCAGGATATTTGCTACATCTAACCACTCAGCATGTTACATACACAGATGTCTACACGGCAACCGACATAACCGCCTTTACAATAAGCCTTTGGATACGCCTTCAGGCACACCATAGCTATCAAAACCTAGTCGTATTCCAACTAAATGGTACAAACATGACGTTAATTGCACGAAACGGAAACCTAACCATCATTTGGGGAGAAACATGGACAACTTCATTGGAACTGAAAATTAATACATGGATATACTTTTCAATAACATGGGAATCAGCCGGTGGTGAAATGCTCGTGTATCTTATGACCGATGGATCCCTACAATATAAGGCCATACAGAATGTTCATGTGTCCTTGTCTGTCAATGTTGAAGGAATTTACATCTATGGAGTCGAAACCAGTCCACTTGAAATAGACCATATAAGGATATGGAAAGTTGCCAAATCTCTTGATACAATACTGTCTGCTATGGACGCCTATGTAGAGGACATAAAATCTGACAATGAGTTGATAATTCTTATATGCTTAGATGAAGGAACTGGTTTAGAAGCAAAGGCTGATACGCAAACATCACCAAGCATAACAGCGAAGATAACTGGAACAATTACCGAACCAGAAACGGATGATTTGTGGGTACCATCTGATATACCAACAGTAAAATCATATCTGCCGAAAGCAATATCACCTGCTGACGTGAATCAAACAGTTTTGAATGATTGCATTGATGCCTTGAATAATTCTGATGTTCAACAACACTGTAAGGACATAAGCAACATCACAGAGTTCTTCTTGGAGGCTTGTCTTACGGACTACCATAAAGTCGGAGAGAATGCAACGTATATATTGCTTGTCCACAATCTAATCTTCTACTGCCAAGCAACATTTAATGTTGATGAATGCAAGCTGAAAGACTATTTCGATTACTGTCGAGATGATGATGTAACATCAGAAGAGACTAGTATCTTGATTATCATCATTGCTGTGTGTTGTATCATTATATTGATAATTATCATCATCGTCTGCTGTTGTTGCTACTGTTGTGGACTATGCTGCTTTAAGAGATGCAAGAAGTCTAAAACGGAAGATAAAAAGGACACACAGAAGCATGCCATAGTTGATGACGTAGACGAAAATGTTGCTTACTCAAGAGATAGGATTAATTCCAGAATGTCAAATCATTGGTTCGATGAAAATGAAGGCATGGGCCGATTAGACTCAGGGATGTCCGGACGTGCCAGCGCACTATCGGCATCTGATTTCCCTGTACTGTTTGACAACTTTGATGATGATCATCATGATTTTATGGCGTCTCCAGCACCTCGTCAAACAGTGTTTTCGCCACCGCCACCGCCATCCGGTCCTCATCCACCAGGTCCGAGAACTACATCATCCCTATTGGCAACGCTAAGTTCAATCATTCCAAAAGTCAAGAAACAGCCGAAAGGAAACCATCCACTTCCCTCCGATGTTGAAATTCAGGATACAAACGCAGATGATAGAACACAAGACGTTAAGCTTTCTCAACCTAAACAATTTACTCGAAAAACGAATGCAACACCTGTCTTCGGCAAGAAGTCGCATGCACCTTTTGTCAGACACCCAGTTCCAACGACACCAGTTTTTGATAGATCAAGACCGGGAAGCGCCGGATCATCTTCATCGGAAAATGTTGCTAGAAGTCACTCTCCGTTTGTAAATCCAGGTTTTGATAACAACGAATGCGTAAATCCTGAGACAATAAGTCCTTTTCAACCCGATGATGTTGCGACAATGACAGTCACGAATAGAGTATATGCTCCTGATAATGATGACTTCGGACCAATGGTTTCACATACGACAACATTGCCTCCTTTAGTTGAAGTACCGTCGATGGAAACATTTAAACAAAGTCAAGATGGCGCCCAATCTACGACACAAGGAAGAGGCTCTAGAGCAGCAAACGCAATACATGACCCAATCGCACTCCGAGGTGCAACTCCAACTAAAGCATCAGTATCCATCAATCCCAAAGACAACAAAGGAAGAACTTCGAGAACTTCTGATGCTATACACTCACCGACTGGGCAACAAGGGGCTCAACTTTTCGTTGGTGTCGGACGAAGGAAGAAAAAACAAGAGGACCCACTGATGCAGACTGCACCGGATGATACTGAACTCCGTGAGGAAGAAGAGGTCGTTATCATTAAGTCGCCGTCCTACGATGCCCCTACACCTGGACTTCTGATCGACTTGAATCTTGATGACGCGAAATAAATAAAAACTATCTATGGACAAACCAAAGAATGTGACTTTTTGTGATAATATTGATAATACATTTTTATTATTTTTCTATTTTTTCTATATTTATAATTATGTCAATATAGATTTGCATTTTTTCTTCGCATTTTATTAACATTGTTCATGAAATAATCAGATCATTATTTTTAAATATTTTTTTATATATTTTATTTAAATGTTTTAATTCTACCAAATTTCAAGAGTATATATAAAAAGCTTCAGCAAATGACCGTGTTTATTATAACTGCACATATTTTGTTACTATTCCCTATTTTTGTTTGGTTCTAAAAGTAAAGTTTTTTTTCAAATTCATATATTTACGAATAATAAAGTTTCATTTGGTGAATTTTTTGTTAAAGAGTTTCTTAACTTAGTTTTTTTCTTCCGTCCAAAAATCCTTTCATGTAGTAATTTTTATTTGATTAACCTAGTCTTAATTGTTCAGTATTCTTTTTTTTCAAAAACATAAACATTCCGTCCAATTAATGAAAATTAACATGTACATACTATAATAATAATAATTTCCATTTTAGTCTTTTTAACTGATTAATCTTTCTTTATATGTCTTCCTCATGTTTTTGTTATATAATAAAATGATATTTTTATATAATATTACATTTTATTTGTATGACAGATGCTAAGATTACAGACCATCCATAATCACTGAAAAAAATCACTCCCATTCTTGTAAGCATTAAACAGCAACCGGATATTATATGTTTGGATTGGGACTCTGCAAAAAGATAAGGTTTACATGCAGAATAGAGGTATCGAGGAAATAATCTTCAAAATGTTCCAACTAAAGATTCATACTTTAATGCACGCTATTGACAGAACAAGCAATCATTACACACAAGATAGTTTTAAATTTCGCAGGTTATTTTGAACTGCGTATGACGCGCAGTTCGCCTATATAAGGATCATCAGAGACGCTCAAACCAAAAACAAAATAGAATTTAAATAATGCTAGTTAAACCCTTAAATATTAAAGTAACACACATGATGGTGCCAAAAACATATTCCTTTGAGTAGATAAAACAAAGAATATTATGATTATTCAGAAATTTCAACTGCAAATTTTATCTTTTATGTATCTGCAACACACAGATTACCAGTACCTGTCTGAATGGGTTAACCTGGGAAGACACGTCATGTAATGTTTGATTTTGTGTTTATTGCTATTCACAGATGATTTGTGTTTAAATGTTTCTTCTTGATGTTCTCGTTCGTGTTTACTGATTTTGTTTTTTGCCATTGCGGACTTGTGACATTCAAATTCCCCATTCGGGTGGCACCTCTCTGTTTTTGTTTTTGTTGAAGCAGTGCGGGACATAGGTATTACTTTACCGACGGCGGCGTTTACTTTTTGGAAAAGTTTTATGAGCACCTCCATATCTCAAGAACTATATATATATATAGGTCCTAGGTTGATGAAACTTGGTATGCATGTGCCCCAGTAGTAGCCTAGCACAGTTACATCCCCATCTCTTGATCTTGACCTTGATTTTCCGGTTTAGTGACTTTGACAATTTTCAATACATATAATAACAATGGAAATGTTTTGTGAGCACCTCCATATCTCAAGAACTATAAGTCTTAGGTTGATGAAACTTGGTATGCATATGCCCCAGTAGTAGCCTAGCACAGTTACATCCCCATCTCTTGATCTTGACCTTGATTTTCCGGTTGAGTGACTGACAATTTTCAATACATATACATGTAATAGCAATGTTAAGGTTTTGCAAAGACCTCCATATCTCAAGTATTTTAGGTCCTAGGTAGATGAAACTTGATATGCATATGCCCTAGTAATAGCTTAACACAGTTGCATCCCCAACTTTTGACCTTGACCTTAATTTTCTGGTTGAGTAACATTGATTATTTTTATTGCATATATTAGCAATGTTTAAGTTCTATCTCAGAAACTGAAAATCCATGTAAATTCAAAATATTGTGGAAGTAATTAAGAAATTGTTTCTGATGGTGCCGGCAGGCGAGACATACTTAAGTGTTAACTCTTGTTATATAAATTATCGTATCAAAACACAAATCTTTACCCAAACCGTTTTACATGAACTCGTATTACTATGGGCTATATCCCATAAGAACAACATCAAAAATACAATGGAGGGAAGTACACCATATGTGGATGTACATAAATACACATGGTAAAATAATTGGACTGCAGATATAACCAGCAATAAAATACAACTCATGAAGTACCTTAGAATAGTTCACGAAAAAACACTGTAGGATATAATTCATGCAGGAAAAGGATTCGACTTGCGTTTTTTTTTTCCAATTAAGAAGTCAATATCCTTTGAGAACTTAAGCTCCAGCACCTGATTGTCTTTTAAAAGTACTCAACAGCCCGTACATGTGACCTACAAGTGTAACATAAAAAATGAAAACAACGAGGAAGTCAATTTGACTCCTTGTCTATTTCTACTTGTAGTCAATTTAAGTGGCTTTTAGCGAATATAACACTTCACTTGACGACCATATTCATAATCTCTCAAAAATATACAATTTTACCATTTTCAACTTAACTATGATGGTGGTGTTAAGTTGCTGACTTTAAGTGGATACTTGATGCTCAGACCTGAAGTGTTTGCTTAAGTGGCAATATTATCTTAAAAACATAAGGCTATACATGCAGGAACAGATAGGAATTACATGTATTGTTCTCTTAGCGATTTAGGGTTAAATGTTGGTAAGTTACGTACATACAGAAATTTGTCTTATACCAATTATTTTAAAAACAAAAATCATACAATATATACTTTGATTATTTCTAAAAAGCCTTTCCACAAACTCAGGTGCTCCGGAAGAGGAAGTAGTTCCTGCTTGCTACAGCACACCCGTCGCGCTGCTAATTTCCAATTCAGTATGTCAATTCCGGTGAAGAAAGACAGAACAAAACACTATGGAGTGTGGAGGTCGTAGAAAGCTTCCCCTTGCTTCAGTTGTATGCTCTTATATATTTTCGAGTACTGGAATATGTGTTTGAAAGACACAGTTTACATATTTCCAAAATTTTACAACGTTTGGCTGTTTCTTTAAAAATTGATTGATTTATCTGTTTGGTCATTGTTGTAATATTTTTTGGCATTTTTTAAAACCAAATCTAATATTCTACCGGTTTTCCAAGTTTTCTACTCCTAGCGTGTCTGATGAAGGTTAATCCAGAAAAGCGCTTCACACGCAGTGAAATTTTGCTTTTGTACATTTATTCAAATCATTTCAATATGTGGATCGTGTCTTTTTGGCACATATTCCATATTCTTTCGTTTTTAATACTACATCTGCACTCATCTGAAAGAAAGAAATCCAATTTTTGTTAAAAAGCACAGCCAATGACAGAGAGAACAAAATAAATGACATCGACTTTATAGAACAGACAAGAAAACAACCGAATGCGAAACCAATATTTGATTTAAAAAAAAACAAATAAAAAACAAACTAAGAACAAAAAACAACACAAACTTGAGGTTTTGTTTGCTGGTTTCGCCTTAGAACGTCAATGTATGTCAGTAACTTCTTGATCTTTAATCAACTTTGTAGGGTTGCTTTATGATGTGCCCTTTACTAAACCACTATTCAGGGTCCATTTTAATTTTATTCAAACATGGCTACTGTGTCACCCTCAAAACATAGAACAGACCTTATATAAATGTATGTCCCCTTAACAAAATACAAAAGTTCTGATTTCTTCAAGGTATTTGCTAGAATAACTTGTATGTAAACGCGTCGGGCTACTAACAGCATTCAAGGTTCGTGGTTCGATCCTCGTCCGGGGTGAAAATTTCATGAACCAATTTTCCGACTCTCTCTTGACACCATTTGCGAGGATGGTCTTAAGGAACGATGCCAGTCCTTTGCAGGGACGAAAAAAGGTTGTCCCATGTATGCGGAGAGCAATACCCAATGCACGTTAAAGACCCCTTTGTAAAGTTCGATAAGAGTAGGCACAATGGTGGCCGCTACACAGGCCACACTCGCAAACTGCTAGCTAGATTTGATTGGTTTTTTTTTTGTCCACGGTTTTTGTTGTTCCTTGTCGTCTTATCTTTTCATCAATGATGCACCTTTTAATTTCTTTTCGTGATTGAAATTGATTTTTTATATTAGATATTGAATAAATTTAAGGTTAACTAATTATTTGGAAATGTACAATGGATGTTAATGACACAATATTTATTACTTGTAAGGCTTCTGAACCAAGAAAACTGGTACCAGTTTGTTTTCGGTCAGACATCAATGTCGTATGACAATATACATTTTTTTTAACACACAAAATACTATCCTGAATATCAGTGTTACAATCACTGCAAACACGCGTAGTATTTGTCATATGCCGTGGTACAAAACAGTAGGAAATGACATTCTAAATTCAACGCGAATCTGACCAGATCGACATTCAAACTCCAGTCTATTATCTAAATACAGCAGTGACATTTTCTTCGTTTTACATATTCATGTTCAGCTATCAAAATCATTTTGGATTGCCGTTGCCTTTTGAACACAGTGCAAATGTAAGTTGTGACTTGGATGAATATATGTATAGACTGGGAAGTTTACTGTTGGAGTTTTCAGTTCAATATACATGTAATTTGTATTGGTAAGTTTAAGTATTACCTCTAGTTACTCCAGTCAAAGTAACTTGCCAGTTATCCTGTATACATTTTTTTTTTATCTACTGCAAATTTTAAGTTAATCAGTTATCTTATCGATGCTTCAGTTGCTTAAATTATGACAATGACTGTCCTCTCTTACAAAATCCTCATGGTCGTTACGGTCCGTTCACTATTAACTGCCTGGGTAACTTCATTTTGACCCTTCAAACCTAAAAAACTTTAACGACCAAAGAAATCATAATTTCGATAATCTATTTCAATTAAAATTTTCAGCAATAATATTAATCATATTAATAAACCAGTGGTTTAGATAATATGGGGCTATTTTATATTGACAATGAAGAAGTGTTCATCTTTTAATTAAAAAATCACAACTGCATATCTACTTACTACATCCCAAACTGTGGCGGATCCATAAATTTTCAAAACGGGAGGGCGCAAAACAAAAAAAAAATCTTCTGGGACCTCTTGTTTCATATCGTCTAACCAAATTTTCCTGTCAAACGGGAGGGGGTGCACCCGGCACTCCTTTGCCAGACAGACAATTAAAAATTTGTTTTCTATTCATAAGCTAAGTAGAATCAGCTAACGTTTTTACAAAGTGAGAAAAAAAATCAAAACAAAAGAATAGATCACAGAAAAAACATAGACCCTAAACCCTCTATGCTTGATAGTAGAATAAAGCGAAGACAGCGAAAGTTTAACATGTTTGAATCGAAAGAAACACACAAATGACAAAAATGCTTTTAAAAAGAATAGGATCTAAAAGGCAATTTAGTAAAAAAACAATTCAGTTTGGATTTGATACGACTGTTAAGCGGACATATTTGATATGCTTCTTAATTACAACCATATCCCTGACTTTTGGACAAGAAAACAAAACCTATACAAGATTATAATAAGCATTAGAAAATTTGAATCCGTTAGATGACTGTTCATTATCGATCAAGAAAATTATTACCATGAACCCGCATAAATTTATCAATCCAGTTCTTTTCTATTTCATTTTTCTGTTGTTTTCTTTGACTGTGGATATTATTTTTATTTAAACTTAAGGTATATCAAAATAATCTTTCAAGTTTAAAATATTTTTTATTCTGTATAATTCAGAATATTAGAAATATATTAACATGCTTTAGATAAACTTCTTAACATCATTTGTTGCAGAGATTGGCGATGTTTACTAGTATCCATGCATGTTTGCTAGTACAAGTGTGGTCCATTGCCGTTGGAGAGATACCCCGATATGGAAAAACTTGTGGTCCTTGTTATTGTTACACACAGCAAGACAAATACGGATCGGCCGAAGTCATTGCCAACTGTTCAAATGCTGGTTTGAATGAAGTTCCAAATAATCTGCCAGAAAACGTCAACATTTTAGACCTCTCGAACAACGCACTCTATTTTAAAGATAGCCTCCAAAATCTCCAAATATACAGAGATAACTTGATTCGACTGTCGCTTGGATATTGTAACATTTCAAGAATTGATAGGTCAGTTTTCTTCTTAAAACACTTGGAAGAGCTCGATATAACCGGAAATATTCTCGACTCGGTACACTCGAAAACGTTTTCAGCGATGAACCTGAGGAAACTTGAAGGGATAGGTGGGATAACTTTTACCGGGGATTCATTCAGTCAGCTTAGTCGATTAGAAGTTCTTTCCGTTGTTTTCTTCAATGAATATATTGATAATGAAATCTTCAAACGCTTGAATGTCTACCACTTAGAAGTAACATTTGTTAATGCAATAAAGTTACCGCCTGACATTTTTCAGTTTGGATCGAATACATTGACGATTTTAAGCATAACTGCCTCAGAACTGATACAACTACCAAGAGATATTTTCATGGGACTAACGGTGCTTAAAACTTTGTATATTAAAGGTAGCAATATAGTTTCGCTACAAAACGAGTTATTTTACAGACCATCCAATCGAAACATGCCCGTGCATTTAACAAATGTGACTTTGATTGACATTAAATCGGTACCACGGGATATGTTGAGGGGGCAAATGAGTTTGAGACATCTAACGCTAAATGGAATTGATGATATACCCGCAATGGAACTCCCCCGTCAACTGGACACATTAGATTTATCAGATAGCTTCATTTATAAGATATCTTCAGAGAGCATTTCAAATCTAGGGAATTTGAGACATCTCTCGTTGCAGAACACATCAATAGCGACTCTGGATTCCGATTCATTGAAAGGCCTTTCTTCATTGTCATCACTTGATTTTTCGAGAAATTTTATTTCGACTTTACCGGCTAAATTGTTCTTAGCATGTGAAAATACTTTAAGTATCTTAAACATAAGTCACAATTTACTTTCAGAAGTAACAGAATCAGATTTCAGGATAGCCATTTCTTTACAGACTATAGACCTAAGCTTTAACAAGATCCGGTCCATTGCCACGAACGCCTTTGATAATTTGGACGTGTTGAATGACTTGCGACTTACCGGAAATCTTATACAAACACTTTCTTCTTCTCTGTTTTCAAACGTTCTTTCATTGTATAGTGTTGCCCTGGACCAGAACAGCATAGTACAAATACCTAGAGATATTTTCAGATACACCAGACATCTTCAATTAGTGAATCTTTCTGAGAACCCGGTACACTGTAACTGCAGTATTGCTCGTTTAAAGGAAAGGAAACGATACTTAAAGATTTTTGGATATTGTTCAGCCCCTGCAATATACAAAGGATTTAAATTAGATGGGTTTAAGACAGTTGATTCATGTCTAGAGCAAGAACAAATACTAACGCAACTGCAACCATCTATACCCAAGCTTCATTCGTCCTTTTCAATCACAGAGAAAACACCAGAACAAAGAAATTTTGAAACAAGAGCTTCATTTGGTTCTAGTGAGAAAACAGTCATGACAGTCACAATTCTGAATAAAAGGTGTTCTCAAACTACTGGTGCATTCGATTCTACCGACGAAATGAGAATTGCAGCCACTCAGAGACCACAGACTATCGTAACCACAATCATACCCAAACAAAGTTCGGTGAATAACCGGGCCTATGAGTCACATTCATCCTCCATTTCCATCAAACCTACCAGTTCAAGTATCATGTCATCGTCAATGGTGCTTTCGAACGGAACTTATAAACGACAGAACGTAACCAACTATTACCAGCCTAGCGCGAGTTTATGTGAAAAGGATAGGGATTTCTTCCTCCCGTTTATCGTTTCTTCGGGCATATTAGCTGTAGTGACTGTGGTTGTAACACTAATAATAGCAAGGAAAGCTTTTGACAAATACAGACAAAGGGGTACTTACATAGTTCCGCCTTCAAAACGGCTACCGTTTAATCAAATTTCAAAGCAATAGATTTTACCGTAAAATCAAAATGTTGAGTGTTTTCAGGTGTTGTTAATATCTCATTATCTTCTATTAAAAAGATTTATCATCTGTTTGTGCTCATATTATCAACTTTGTTCAATTTAAGAGAGAGAGAGTAAAAACAACGATTCAGCGTATATATACACTTTTTAAAAACTTATTCCTTCGAGCTTGGCACACACTTAGTTTGTTCTCATCGTTTACTTTCAGTTGTAAAAAGTATCATTGAGATCATCTGAAGTGCACTTTCAAAGCTCATCAAATATGATAAAGGTATAATATATATGATTTCTGCAAAATATAGGGAAAACTGTGTATACCAATCATTATCGATAAATAGATAATGTTTTTTGTGTGTGTTTTATTTCTATTTTACTTTATTGTAATTCCACTGCCCGTTTAGGGTGCCATGATTGTCAAATAAACAATGCGTGGTTGTTGTTGTGTAAATAGTTCATAAATCTTAGGCTTTAATCACAGGATTTGAGTCCCTGTGCTAAACTCAAGGCCGGGAATCAAGGGGCATTACAACGAGGTTAACACAAAGCTCAACCAAGGTTCAAAAGTACGCACATCTTGTCCTGCATCTTACTAACAAATTTTTGAAAGTTTACAAAAGCTGGCTTCAGCTTTAAGGCTTTTTTTCTTTTTTAAATTTTGAAAATCATTAAAAATGACCGGATTTTGTTAAACAGGAAGAAGGTGAGCGACAGACCTGAAATCGAATTCCACGTTATGGGGGCCAGGGGCCCCACCCTGATGCTGTTTACCAAACTTTCAAGTGGCTGATAAAACTGTTACGAAAAGTTCTTCCCCGCCCACACACCGTCCACCCGCCCGCCCGACATTCACTATTTTTAAACCCGGTTTTTTTACTAAAACTTGTCCAGATTAACTAAGTCAGAAGACTTTTAGAGATGTCTCTATTCTAGAACTGTGGAAAACAGAATCAAGCGGGAAAATATCATCGACTTTCCGGAAAGTTTCGAAATTACTCTATCCCTTCTGATTTCCGGTAAAAGAATGCAGACGAATTTCAAAATAGAACTTGTTTGAAAATCTTACTCACAAAACCATAAGGTAAATTTTAATTCACCAAAGTATGATCTGAAATAAATAATGATTAATTGTTATTATGCAAGGTTAAAAAAAAAATAAGATTAAAAATGCTTTGTTTGTCCATTTATGCTTCAAACCAGCAGCACTGACTAGCACTCGTCTTTCTCGCCTTGTCTATTCACACAAGCTATTGTCTGTTCTTGTCGGGGGAACTGAGGTTTGGTTCAATAGAACCTTTCTTTTTTAAATGGCATATGTCTGTAAAAACCTCCTTCACTTGGCTAGCCTAACTAAACTCAGAACTCGGTCTGTTGGTCTAACTTTACATGGACATACCAAAAGGGAAGTCACGGCTGTTTATAGTGGCAGAGTCTTCCAGAGTCGACAAAAGTCATTATTGAAAAAAAAAAACAAAGCAAGTTCAGTATATCTTACTTAATATTTCATTTCTACTTCCTTAATGATAACAAACTACGTATTTTGAAAAAAAAAACAATTTTGAATGCCGAACGTATTCATTAGAACTTTATAATGATTTTTTTTCTATTGCTTAAACCAGCTATGAAATGTCACATACCGAGTATTTTTTTTTTATTTTGCCCTTGCAAAAATACGGGTATTTTTTTAGAATTTAGTTTCAAATGCGTCAGGGGACGACCATTTCGTTCTGAAATGGGGACTAGTAGTTTTGGTCGAGTGCGATTATCTATTTCCTAAATTTTGTGGGTTATAAAGTTTACCATCTTGATTTTTTACTTTTAGGGAGCAAAGTTTACTTGTCCGATTTGGCTAGCCATAGCTGCGGTTCCGTAGCTCTCAATGGACCTTTTTTTCGCGGAACATCTGCAATTACAACTAAAAGAATATCAAAGGACCATAAAGAGCTACGAACTGCAGCTAGACTTGCCATAGAATAGATTCATTTTGGGGGATTATGATATAAGATCATATAAACTAGAGAAACAGGGTCGGTAGGATTTGCAAGAGGTATCTATCTTCTATGTAAATTCTTTACTTTGAAAACAAAATGAATTAAAGAAAAAAGGGAATACTTTCATGTGTATTACTATATATAAAAATAACATTTGGTTCACTCATGTAAGTCATTTTTCCACGTACTTTGGATGTGCATACTGATTGAAAAATCTTATATCAATTTGTTCATTGTCTATACGGGTAAACAAATATGCCCCTTGGTATTTGTAAAGAAAATATAGAAATCATTCGGCAACAGAGCTATCAAAAAAACACCCATCTAAGTGTAGGGATTAAAACAATTAACAGAAATAAGTTGTTACTAATTCAAGACAAATATCTAAGAGCTTCGACACAAAAAGCAGAAAGGTACCTGTAGGGCATTGGAATGTCAAAATAGACGATGATGAGATGTGTAACATGTATGAGACCAAAATTCGAAAGGATAGAGACAAAACAGGTAAACACGAACGAGAACAACACGAAGAAACATAACATTGAAATACACTTAATTAAACAGCTGAAAAACAATTAACAAGCTATAACCTCAAGTAGTAACGAAAGTTAACCCAAGTACATCGGAATGATAAGCTTCTGCTTTTCTGCTTGTTTCAACAAACTACACTCGATCTTGGCTTTTGACAAGCAATGTGAAATGTGATGGAGTGAAGTTGTTGATTTAATCATTGCTTTATTAACCAAATATAATCATATAGAATTAGCTTGAAAATAACAACTGCTGACCTGTATGCATATGGCCCATGTGCCAAGGAAAAACTTCAAAAGTCAAACTTCAAAGGTCAAACTCTCACACTCACTCAAGCATAGGAATAAGTAGTAACAGTAAATACCCATCAGTCAGACTTGCTGATACCGACATAGACAGCTAGTGTTGTTTTGAAACATCTTTTGATCGATTTAGACAAGATTGCATCCTGCGGGTAGATTACAGCAAGCAAGAACTGCAGACCCTCCCGGAGCACCTTAGTTCACTTTCGCTTCAACCTGAGTTCACGTTATTGCTAGTGCTTTGGTTGTTATGTGTGTTTAGTATGTTGTTAAGGTTGTTTTTTCTGATGTTTTAATTTCTTCCGACTTTGTTTATTAAGATTTACTAGACAGTCGATTGCCCCAATAGTAAACCTTCAACTAAATGCTTATTTTATGACATCAAATGTTTTGAGTCTTTTTCTGAAGATTTTATTCAGTCTATGATTCAGAGTGGAATCATGATTTATTTCAGAACCGATACATCTGTCAGGTTTTATAAATAATATTTAATCTTCTTTTTTTTTCAGGAAAATATGTTTTTGTGTTTGTTTGTCCTTGTCGGAAGCATACCACTTGTTTTTGGATGCACGGATTGTCAGCCTTGTGAATGTCAAATGATACAAAAACATGATTCGAAAATTTACCAGTGTTTTGCAAACTGTTCTGGTCGTGGTCTTCTTGATATCCCAAACTCTGTTCCATTTGATGTTGAAATATTTGATCTTTCTAACAACTTCTTAGACGAAAAAGCATTGAAAAGGATACGCGGCTTTACTGAATATTTGGTGGATCTTAGATTGTCCTTTAATAACTTTACAAATATTTTACCCGATACATTTTCCATGGCTTCGCTACTACAAGAAATCACATTAGATGACAACGTCTTGGACTATGTGGATAACATGACGCTCGGGTCTTTAAAGCAGCTTCGTAAATTGCATGGGATAAGCTCGCATAAATACGAAGACAATTCGTTTGAGCACCTGACAGGCCTTGACCATTTATCAATTTCTTTTGAAGCCAACGACATAAACGAAAATATCTTGAAACATCTCAAACTAAAAACTCTGTACGTGGATTTCAAGACTGCTACGACTATCCCTGAAAATATGTTTAACTTTGGCGACGATACATTACTTGAAATTAAGCTGAACGCACCAAATGCACAAAGCCTACCAGAGGACTTATTCAGTGGATTAACAATTCTTAAAACAATTACCATTACTTCGAAGAAATTGTACACTTTGCCGAGTTTCATTTTTCACTCAGATGATGCCGACAATAGGAAAATGCCCGTCAACTTAAATAAAATTGTGATCGATGGTGTTAAATCTTTACCCAGGAATCTCTTGGACAAACAACAAAGTCTTAAGCATGTTTCATTGAATAATATCGAAGATCTGATTCTGCCATACACAGCGTCACAAGTAGATTATCTTGACTTGTCAGGGAGCGAAGTGTATCGTGTCTCTCCTGGTTGGTTCCAAAGTTTCAAGAGTGTGAGATACTTAAATTTGAGCAGAACGAGTTTAAATGAGCTATCCAGTTCATCGTTTGATCATCTCTCATCCTTAACCGTCTTGGACTTGTCGCATAATCAAATAAACGATCTCCCAAAGGGTCTTTTTGAAACAGCCCAAAATACTATTGAAATATTAAACATAAGTAACAACTATTTAGAAAACATCACGGAGTTCTCCCTAGGGGCTGTCAAATCTTTACAAAAACTAGACATCGGCCACAACAAAATAAAGAGCATTCACAAAGATTCTTTCATCAACCAACACATGTTAGAAGAGATTATGCTCAATGACAACGAACTTGTTTACCTATCAAGTGATACCCTCATGAATCAGTCCAGGTTGTTGGATTTAAACATTGCAAGAAACCATTTACGACAGATACCAGCAAATTTGTTCAGAAACACGAGATTTCTGAAGAAATTGGATATATCCGGTAATGACATTGAAACTTTACCGCACTATCTCTTCCAGTCTGTGAATCGCTTGGAATTTGTTTCTTTGGGAAATAATCCCGTACACTGCGATTGTTCCTTAATGAAAATGAGAGATACGATGCCGAGGTTGAATTTGATTGGCGAGTGTCAAGAACCACCAGAACTGAAGGGAACTTTTCTGAAGAACCTTAAATCAGATGATAGATGTTTGATTACTTCGACTACAAGTGTATTTTCAACCTCTTTTTCCAGTACGCCTTCCTTACCTACACAGTATTACACTGCAGTCTTGTCAACTTCGTTTGAATCTCTGGAATCTGGTTCGTCATCAGTTGTGTATACATCATCATTTTCGTCAGCACATATAGAGCCTACGTCAACACAATTTTTCTACTCTACTATATTCTTCGACACAAATCTCGAGGAAGCAAAAGAATCCTCTCATGAACAAGGGAGTATTCCCAAAGAAACAAATTCCAGTACGCCTTCCTTACCTACACAGTATTACACTGCAGTCTTGTCAACTTCGTTTGAATCTCTGGAATCTGGTTCGTCATCAGTTGTGTATACATCATCATTTTCGTCAGCACATATAGAGCCTACGTCAACACAATTTTTCTACTCTACTATATTCTTCGACACAAATCTCGAGGAAGCAAAAGAAGCTTCTCATGAACAAGGGTTTGTGGGTTCCCATACCTTTTACATAATGGTTGCTTGCATAGGTGCCGTTTTTATTGCTTCGGCAGTCGTCGTGTTGGTTGGGAGAGCTCGAAGAAAAATGAGAAGTAGAGCCTATGAAGTCAATGGGGCAATTCCGGACACACTAAATAACCCAGACGCGATACATCAATGATATACATTGTGCACCAGGGAACTCTATGCGAGACTCGAAACATCGATGGTATACATTGTGGATCATGGCATTTAATTTGAGAATGCATTTTGATTATTTGTTTAAGCTTAATCGTTAATTTTATTATGCTATTGTTGTCTTCGTGGAAGTATTTTATTGTAAAATTTGAACCTTTTTGTCTTTGTGGTAGATTTGCATAAAAATTCAACAATTAAGCTAGGGGGGCTAGGTCTTACAAGTACGTATAATCATAATGACAGAACAAAATAAATATATCTTTAAAAATATGTATATTTATGTGGAAGAATGGTGTTTTTGTAAATCATCCTGTAAGTTAAGTTCTTGGCAATTTTTAGATATTTGAATTTACAACATAATTTTTTGGTAACACAAAGTTGAGAATAACTTCTTATTTTATTGAATAGTTATGGTACTTTCAAATTTCATTTTAAATCGCAAAGAATGTTGTTATGCATAGAGTTTTGTTATTATTTAACCTAATAATGTTTGTTGATTTTATGTTATATATATTATTATGTTATGGTATGTTATGCCAATAATGTTGATGAAAGAACTTATTAAAATGAACAATTCATAAAATCATGTACATAGTTAAATTATAAGTTTGTAAAATATTGTTTTAAAATTATTTAAAGAGTTGATCATGTTTTGTGAAACTAAGTATTAAAGATGTTATCATTAATGTCATTATTCTAAGAATTTTTTTACTATTGTCATCTATATATCAATTCTCAAGACTTTGAGATAAAGGACATATAACGGGTTCAAGAAAGTCAGCTTTATATTTAGATCTACATCTCAAAATTCACTCTCAAGGAAAACTTTCAACAAAGCTCCATGACAAACGTGATAACTTCAACTTTCCCATCTTGTGTAGCACTTTTCGTCCGCTCCAGCTTATGGAGTTAAATATCACAATTGATTCGTTATTCCAGAGCTTGCAGGACACAATCGATTTAATTCCTTGGCTGAGTGTCACGTGTGACACAAAAATTGCTTACACAGGGTTATGTTGCTCCTCGGTTGCTGTCATCACTCAAAAAAATTTACGGAAGACATTATGCGCTCATTGACGAATATGAGATTTCAATAGCTTAGATGAGTGCAACTGTTTGTCATAAGGTTTTGTTTTGGTCTTACTTTACCGGATTTGACACACAGAATTGGCGGTTTGTAGTGTGACGGGTGTGCCATAGCAAACAGGAACTGCTTACTTTTCCGGAGCACCTGAGTTCACTTTCGTCCCGACGCGAGTTCGCGTTCTTGATAGCTATTCAATTGTTTTATATATCTGTGTATTATGTTATCTGATATTTCTTCCTGATACCTCTGCTTCTTTGAAAAAAAGGTTCATTTTCATTCGGTGGCTTTTATTTTCTTTCATTAGATGTTTTTGAAGAAATCAACTTGCTACGTATTGTTTGTTTAAGGCTTTTGGTAAGATTTGTTATGATTTTAGGGGGGTTCACCTGATCCGAAAGGTTACATGAGCTTTTGTGACAATTTCATCACTTGGATTTGTGGTCCGTCGTCTGTTAATTTAATTCAAAGATTTTCTCTATAGCAACTGGAGGGATTGCTTTGAAACTTTGTATACTTGGACTTTAGGTGTTTTCTACCAAGTTTGTGAAATTTTACATCTATGACTGTATTGAAATAAATGATTCACGGATTTTAGAGTCACTGAACTTTCCATCCATAATGAATTAACTGCAAAAAAAACAATAATCAATAATAATACCTTCTTATGAGCCATTGTTTTAAATGCTGGTTAGTTTCTATGGGTACGTTGTTTCTATAATCATGTTCATTTTAAAAATATTTAAGTCAACTTTATTATTTTAAACAACAACAAACAATGCGTAGTTCTATGTCATCTCCATTCTTTAGTTGACTAAATGCATTGGCCTTAAAACAGCCTCTACCTCTTTCACAAATGGGTCCTCATTTTTCTTGTTGCTTTCTAGCCTGAAAAGAACAAATAATGATGATTAATTCAGTGGAATATATTTGGGTTATCTATTTAACGGACTGCTGTATATGTATCTTTGGTTTTATTAATAATAAGTGTTACAAGAAGCAGGAAGCATATCTTTTTATAGCATGGGAAATTAACACGAAAACGAACAAGGTTTTCATTACGAATCCGTTTAATCTATTAAGACAGTACTTAATTAAACATCCCAAACCATAAATGCCTAAGTTTCCATCATGAATGTACTTGTACTTTTTTCCTACTCTTAAATGGGTATAAAGAACTGATCTAAGGATCGCCTCGAAACTTTAATAATGTATTAATTGTCCATATTATCTAATTCTGCATATATTTTAGAACATTGCATTGCATTGCTTTTGCACCAAATATATAGTTTTTGTTATATTAGTGGATGGAAAGTAGGCAACTATATCAAAATTTTTTGGGTCCATATTGGTTTGATTACTAGTATATATAAATAATATATACTTATGGATGTCATAGGGGTATATCTTATTTACAAACATATTCAATCATACACTACATACCAGTTGTTACATGCCATAACTATCCACTTCTTTCCCTCCAACATTTCAGCTTCTTCCATGGCTTTTATGAACACCCTCAAAGATTCACTTCTAGACTGTTTTCTGTCTCTTGCTTCAATGAAGATCTATTACAAATTGATAAATTAAAACATTTGAAGGTCGAAAACCCAAGTCTTGAAAGAAAAGTAGCAACAGGACACCAATATAGTACAAGGGAATACCGAAGAAAAAACACAAGTAAACAAGACCATGTAGTCAACCTTTTAAACCTCACCTTCTTCCGTTTCATATTGATGATGTTCTTTCACCAAACAATCCTCATTTTTAGCTCACCTGGCCAAAGGCCATGTGAGCTATTGCCATCACTTGGCGTCCGTCGTCGTCGTCCGTCGTCGTCGTCGTCCGTCGTCGTCGTCGTCGTCGTCCGTCGTCGTTAACTTTTCTTCAAACTTCTTCTCCTCTGAAACGGCTGCACAGATTCAAACCAAATTTGGTCTGGTGGTACTTTAGGGTATCCTCCACAGAACTGATGTGGGGATTTTTGATTCGTCGAAAAACATGGCCGCCGTTGCTAAAAATAGACCAGGGGGGTCAGACTACTGTTTTTGGCTTGTAAATCAAAAAGTATAAGAGATAGATGAAATCTGATGCCACGCTACTGCTTCAGCATCAAAAGCTCTACAAAAGTCACCATTGACTCGAAGTTGTCAGATGACCCCTTATGGGAGTTACGGCCCCTTAAAGGTGAAAAATAGCATTTTTTCATGTTTTTGGCCTATGGAATGAAAACTATTGCAGATAGAGAGAAGCTGTTGCTTGCTTAAATGTTCAGCTCATTTAGCTCTACAAAAGTCTCCATAAGGTCAAAGTTGTCAGATGACCCCTTATAGGGGTTATGGCCCCTTAAAGGCAAAAAATAGAGTTTTTGGCCTATAGAATGAAAACTATTACAGATAGAGAAAAGCTGTTGCTTGCTTAAATGTTCAGCTCATTTAGCTCTACAAAAGTCTCCATAAGGTCAAAGTTGTCAGATGACCCCTTATAGGGGTTATGGCCCCTTAAAGGCAAAAAATAGTGTTTTTGGCCTATAGAATGAAAACTATTACAGATAGAGAAAAGCTGTGTGCTTGCTTAAATGTTCAGCTCATTTAGCTCTACAAAAGTCTACATAGGGTCTAAGTTGTCAGATGACCCCTTACAGGGGTTATGGCCCCTTAAAGGCAAAAAATAGTGTTTTTGGCCTATAGAATGAAAACTATTGCAGATAGAGAAAAGCTGTTGCTTGCTTAAATGTTCAGCTCATTTAGCTCTACACAAGTCTCCATATGGTCGAAGTTGTCAGATGACCCCTTATAGTGGTTACGACCCCTTAAAGGCAAAAAAAAGTGTTTTTGGCCTAAAGAAAGAAAACTTTTGCAGATAGAGAAAAGATGTTGCTTGCTTAAATGTTCAGCTTAATTAGCTCTGCAAAAGTCTTTTTAGGGTCGAAGTTGTCAGATGACACCTTTAAGGGGTTATGGCCCTTTAAAGGTGAAAAATAGTGTTTTTTGCTTTGGAATCAAAACTATTGCAGATAGAGAAAAGCTTTTTATTGCTTAAACATTCAGCTCATTTAGCTATACAAAAGTCTTCAAAGGGTTGACATTAAGACCAGGTGAGCGATTCAGGCTCCTGGGAGCCTCTTGTTGTAATATACCTCGATCTCTCAATAAACTAGATTTACAAAATACTACATATTCTAATTTAAACAAGCTATTTGACAAACATGATGCTTTCGATTTTCATCTTATTTGTGTAGCAACATTCCGTCCGCTTTGTCCTTTGAAGTTAACATTTAAAAACTAATATGTTATTCCTGAGCATATGGGATATGACTAAAAATTTCACTCAAAAAACTGCATGTTTTATTCATAGTCAACTACGGGATTTGAATCATTCCTATCTCAAAGATAAGAAGAGAAGTGGGTTTGTCTTTGTCTTTTGTCATTTGTCCTTGGACTCTATCTGACATGACTCAGACAAGTACTTTAAAACAGACAAGAACTGCTTACAGTAAACTTCCGTAGCATCTGAGTGTCATTACGACGCGAGTTAGTTTTAGCCCTATTGTGTTGCACGTTTCTTCGTAGTGTTGTGTGCTTATTTTGTCTTTGTATTTTTCGGACTTTCGACATTCGAATGTCCCATCGATAATTCTTCTCTGCTTCCATAATAAAATACCATCAGTAAGTAATTATTACAATACTTTGGTCAATAGTTTTGAAGGCTGTACTGTTGTATCCTGTTCGCTTGCTTTTCAATATTTGTTTGCTATTTGTTTTCTTCTTTAGTACATAGGCGGATCCAGGGGGGGGCCCTGGGGGGCCCGGGCCCCCCCTTTTGGCGGAAAAATTTGGTTGAATATATAGGAAATCATTGAAGCGTGACCAAAGCGGGCCCCCTCTTAGGCCAGTCAGAGGGCCCCCTCTTTTCAGAATCTCTGGATCCGCCTCTGTTAGTATAATTATACTAGTATTCTAAATACAATATGATTACCGCTAATAATTTTTGTTGGTCAGTGGCAAGAAATTGGTCTACTTTAATCTGTTCAGCTTCTGGCCTGGTCAACCCAAGAGAAACGGCAACTTCAAAGTTCATATTCTCTATGGCATCTGTCATCAACACTAGAAACTGGTCACTCATAGGTAAAGGGTAATCTAAAAACAAAATGGTGAAAAGGTTGAAGTTGATAATTTGAAAACTCCCTTTTAAAACATTTGGATTATTCCTTTATGATTTAAGGAAATAACAAAGTAAATGGCTCGAGTCTATTTTTTTTCATGAAACTTGGCTAAACGTTAATGTAGTTCCTAGCGTTTAACAAAAGAAATCGCAAAAACAACATTGAGAAGGAATAACTATGAATTTTTCTTACGATCTATAAAACTTTTAAATCAGACTAACAAGCGGTAACCCTGCTCCTATTTCAGGTAAATTTCTGTCTATAAAGGTATAGTCTTACCTCCAGGGTTGTATAGATCTGAGTCGACAAATGCCTTCGACACCCAGCGCCAAAATTTAAATTTTCTATTATCTTCATTTGCATGCCTGAAAATATATTTATTTTTAGTTAAGGATGAAACGTTTACATATATTCCAAAAACACACAATGCATTCGCACTGTATCATCATTATCTATTATTAAATATTTCCATGTACTAGTATACGTGTAATAGAAAAAACTTAAAAAAGAAATATAACTTTGTAAAGCATTTATTGTAATTTGAAACTATGAAAAAGATGAAGAACTGTTTCCCTGCTTAACATTCAATCCAAAATGACAGGAAGAATAAACACCATTTAACCTAATTAAACACCAAGTTTGTCCTGAACTGCTTCAAGTAATTTAGGTATGAATTCTTGGAATTTCAAGAACTGCATGTAGTATGCAACTTTTAAGAAGCAAAAAAATACAAATGGGTCAAAGTAATGTCTGAAGTCCGAAAAGTAAATGACAATATCAAAATTTGCTGACATCAAACACAACAACAGCAAGTGAACACACGGCATAACAAAGAACATATATAAAACAACTGAATTGAAACAAAGATATAAATACACAATCCTTTGGTTAATACGCGTTACCTTTAAAGAAGCAAATTAGAAGTAACATTGAAAAGCTACGTATTTTTTTTTCTTTTGTAATTTTTGTTTTCTTACCATTCCTTCATATCTAGAAGGACAGATGTACATAGATCACGTCGTCCACCTTTCGTGAATGCAGTCAGCAGGCTGGATATTCCAAGATCATCTCGTGCTTTACAGCTATCCCGCCACCGTAACAAAAACTGAAAATCATTCAACCAATGTAAACATCTAAGTAGATGAAACATTTTATAGACAAATTATGTCTGTAATGTTTTTTTTAGTTTCAAATATAGATTAACTGAGAAACAAGCGCTGAGAGATTGGAAAGACAAATCTCTGTTGCTGCAAAATCTAATTTGACGAGGAGGTAAGATTTTGCTCCATTTGATTTCATTTAAGCCATTTTTATATCTCTTTCCAAATCTAACTACAAAATTTCAATATCTACATCTACAAATTCAATTTTCGTTGTGGATTTAATTTAAACCATATCATTAGAACAATTTACTATATAAATAAAGAATTTTCAATAAAATTATGCGAAAATAAGCCATTAATGGTTTTATTAAAGAGTTGTGTACATACATGGAATATCTTTTGTTCTTGGGTAGCTCCATCCATGTGGAGGACCATGTCTACATCTTGGTAAGATATACCATTCAGTATAACTACTTTGTACCATTCCTCGTCCATTTGGTTTACAATTCCATGTAAAAATGAATCGTTGGTAAATCCTATAAATATTTTAAATGAAAACTGGGTTTCAGTTACTAGTATACGAAAGCATTTATTTTAATTCATTTAGATTATCATAGAATATATTTTTTTTAAAACAAATATTGTGAAACATTAGAACATTTCTACATATAATTTAATCAGAAATGTGCATGTAATTCGTACTTGCTATTTTACGATAAATATAAGTACAACAAACCTTTCCAACTAGGATCACCCTTTGCCTCTTCATTGAAGTTTATGTCCTTCTTTTGTATTGTCTTTTTAGGTGCTGGCAAGACGTTGAGAATAGAAAGCGAGGACTTGGATTTGGTGGGAGACATCCGTTCTAGTGTAGGAGAGATCGGTGGGATATTAGGAGGTATGACTTGTTTAGTGGATAAATGTATAGAGATCGTTGTAAGCAGTTTTTCTTGAGGCGTTTTGTCTGGTTTTTCTTGCTTCACTGATAGGTCCTTCGTCTCATCACGTGACACTTTATTCGGTACAAAATAAATCTGAATGTCACCCTTGGCTTCTTCTGAATTTTCAGGAATTTGTAGAGTGAAACATTGATAGTTTATTCGTCTTGCATGAAATTGTAAAAATACCTCATCAGAATCCCCAGAAGCTTGAAGAGATTGTAAAGATTTGCCTAGTTTACACTTATATTTGTTTCTAGAATGCACGTCGAACCACAAAGACTGTGTGGGTTTCTGGTCCACGTAACCCTGGTTTAACCAATGGTTCTTCCTTGTTTCTGCTTGTTCGACCTTTGCACACTCCACCACAATAGTAAAAGAGTTTCCGCTTCCTGTTCGTTTCGACATAACGATGAATACGATAGAACATTCTCGCTTGCGTGCTTTTTCATATGCAGTATTTACAGTCCCCCTCAGCGTCGATGGGTCTATGTCAAGTGTGCTTTCTATACATGTTTTTCTGCAAAGCCAAACAAATACTTTATAAATAAATGCTTAACAATAAAAATGAAATTGGTGTGACAAAAAAAAAACATAAAAAGAAACATTTTATGTCATTGGAATGACATGTAGGAATACATTACAGCTGAAATAAAGACTACAGTACAAAATTCGTTTACTTACACAGAAAATGTTCTAGCTGGAAACTCAATGTGCTTATTATTCGTGGTTATATTTGTTTCCAAGACTGCCCAACTGTCTGTGCTGATCTGTCCTATTTCATACACATTTGACTCAAAGGCATACATCTGACCACCTTGTCCGTATTCTTCAGGTACAGGAAACCTATACAAGACGTCGGTCTTTGGTCCAGCTTTGTTCTCACTCTCTATGGCACAGAAGCAAGTACAAGAGAAGACGTCCTGCATGGCTTTGGAGGCGAAAAGTTCAGGATTAGGTGGATCTGTAATCTATACAAGATTAAGCCAAGTTTTGTCAGTGATGTTTTTAATTTCATGTTTATGTACATAGCAGTTTATATTCATCTTAAATACAAGTATAAAAACAAGCATAATTCAAGAGCAACCAAATCAGTTCAAAGAATGAAAACAAAAGGGGTGCATGTTATAAAAAACTTATAGCGACAAAAAAATTAAAAGGTAGCACACACACAAAATAATACAGTGAAGGTATGACCTGCTTTTTCCTTATTTGTATCTAGTATCAACCAAAACTGTGATTTCTAAGGCCAAAAATAAATGTTTAGCTTTTCCTGTTATGAAGCAGCCTCATTGTCCCTTTTATTGCTGTTTTCATAAAATAAAAACAAAAAATCACCTGCTTCATTACCTAATGATAGTGTTTACAAAGTAAAAACTGCCTCATCTACTTTTTGGACCAATAAAAATAAAGTATGAGCCTCCTCTACGTCTGTTTCTGAAATATTCCTTGAGAAGCCGCACATTTATTTTGCATGGCCTTACATATATTAATTCTAATTAAGCTAGTTTGAATATGCTTTTTCATGGGTAATCTTGTTTTCATTGTTAGAATAAAAATGTTGCATACGATATTACTATTGTTTTACCTCAAGAGTAATTTGAGTATCTTGGTCAAAAGTGTTAGGTTGAAATACAACTTCAACTCCAGGCTTGACCTTTGACCTTAAGGTAACTGCATTTTTGTTGACAGTAAAGACCTCTTTGATTGGTCTAGAAATAATAACGAAGGCATCCAAAAGGGACATGTCAATAGTTGCTGTGCAGTAATATTTCTGTTAGAATAAAATAAAATAAATAAAGTCGTGCTTTGAAACAAAAGTTAAAATAAAAATTAACTAAAATATAGTATCTTCTATTTTTTGGTTCAACATATTAATTTGAAATGTTTCCAAGTTTCAACTTAAAGTTTTTAACACTCTTTAGGGTACCTACTACAAATTTTAATATCTAATTGGTTTAATCAAAAAGAATTCTTCAAACAGGTATAATTTTGGAAAAGTTGACAATGTTCCATGATACTTATGAAATTCAAAAGGTATGGTTTTTACTTACTGTTCCGTTTTTCTTTGTTGTCTGAATCAAAGACGAAAACCCCCGGTTCCCTTTTAGAACTAATTCTTCTCGATCTTCCAGTTCTCCAAAAATAGGTATGGTCAAAGTTGCCGTAGTTTGTCGACCCTTCCGCCCAAGTCTGTAGTTGATGACGTCGCTAAATACTTCGTCTCTTTCCGTCAATCCAAAATCTTCGTCAGAATAGTCAATAGCTTGCTTTCTGCACATGACGGAAAAGACATCATCTGTAGACGCACCGGTGTAGTCTATTGTAAGATCTATTCTGTCACAATAGATAATGGCTCCTCCTTTCATGTCAACAGTTTGCAACTGGATCTCCCTAAACATAGAAGGTTTCAATTACATGCATGTACATTTACAGACATATACCATAATAATTCCTCAATTCCATAATATGCTTTCAACATTATATTGATAAGAGTTGAAGAAACGTTGTATACGTAAATGTGTGTCCACAGCTCTGTCGGAGTTCAAGTTGGATTTGCGTATATATAATTTTTGTTCTTTTTCCATAATTTACAATTTTTAAGAATAGAGAATTGACAAAAAAATACGCAGTCTTTTCCTAGTTCATGACGGAATATTTCAAAATGTAATCACTGATCTGTTTGCAGTTTGTCGCGTTTTGTCTTACCCGGTATGTAACAGCGCTTTTATTACCTAAATATTGTCAATAAGTACAATAATATTCAAATCTCAACCTTCAGTTTTTGTTCGTTCAATATCATTTCATTTTGTTAAAACATGTATTTTAACTTGCTGTCGTATTTTGTAGATTTACTGATGACAGAAATTTAGGATTAGTCCATATATTACTTTTTGGATAGATGTACCTCAAGCCTCCCTGCGATCCTTGTGAAAATCCTGCTAATAAGTTTCTCATTTCTATGGATCGACATAGAGCAATCGGAGACTTTCCTTGCTATGAGAAAAGAAATAATCAAAGAAAACGGTAAGATTACATTTGGCGTAAGAAAAAAAATAATTGCTCTCATCAGAACAAATACAGCTACATCAGCATGACTCGTATCAACTGATCGACCGAAAAGCATCAATCAATAAAAAGATAATACATGATTCCACATCCCATTCCTCAAAATGAAAAAAAAAGGTTTACCACTTTTAACAAGAGGCTCCCAGGAGCCTGAATCGCTCAACTGGTCTTTAAGTTATATGATAATCTTATATAACCTATTACTCGTATAGGGGATCCTCTGACAACTTTGACCCACTGGAGACTTTTAAAAAGCTCAATGAGCTGAAGATTTAAGCGAGCAACAGTTTTTCTCTATCTTCAATCGTTTTCATTCTATGGGTTAAAAACATGAAAAACGCTATTCTTGATCTTTAAAGGGTCATAACCCCTATAAGGGATCATCCGATAACTTCAAGCAAATGAAGATTTTTGTAGATCGAGCTTTTGATTCTGAAAAGCCTACGATCCTTCAGATTTTTTCTATCTGTTATAGTTGCTAAGGTATAAACCATTTTAAATGATTTTATCCTATGTTCTATGTTTAGTAACATCGGTCATGTTTTCATTGAAATATTTCAAATTGAGGACCTTTTGCTGCCAACATGTCATATAACACTCTTGCACATTTCAGTTTAATTGGTTCGGTGGTTTTAGAGGAAAAGATTTTTTAAATTGTTAACGGACGACGACGGACCACAACGAGGACGGACGAAAGAAGACGACGGACGCATAGTGATGGCATAAGCTCACATGGCCTTTGGTCAGGAAAATAAAAAAGGAAACAGATCATGATGGTCTGATATAATCTTAACAGCCTAAGTATATAAAATAACCTTTCTAAATGACTATGAATAAGTTTTGCTGACCTTAAAAAAATTCAATCGTCATGAACAAATTACAAGTTGTTGTCAATTAAATTATCTAGCAGGGATAATCAAACTAAAAAGTCCAAGAATAGACAATACAAGGCAAAGACATACCACAATGGTCCTAAATTGGATGGCAAATTTTAAAAAAAATGATAAATCAAAGCACTCACCCTTTAGTTGCAATTTTAGAGTCCGGTAGGAAAAGAAACACAACACGGATGTGAATTTGTTACCAAGGACTATAAATTTAAGAGCTTGTAATTTATAAAAAATAACATTTTATCTTTAGAGAACAAAACTTATGAAAAAAAATCATCTTCACCACTTTTGAAACAAAATGAGATATAAGTTACTGTAGAAATGTATAATCCACATTTGTATTACTTTCACAAGAAAACGATGTTCGACGGAAACTTAAACTTTAAATCAAATGAAAAAAGACAATATATCATATAACCTTAAAAATTAATAATTTATCATTGAACATACTCACAATTAGAGAAAATATTTGAAAACAAGTGTGAATCAAGCGAAAAAGATATATATCTGAATAAGATAAGCTACGGATACATTTCTGATTATACTCACAACAAAAGAAAAATCTAATTCACTACATGATATGGTTACATCATTATTAACAGAAGATCGATTTGTATTAAATATGTCTCCCTTTTTAGAAACTTTTTGAAACGTCCTATGCATAGAGACTTTTTAAACAAATTAAGATTTATTGCTCATGTAATACTTGCAGTGTAAACCGATACACTCTTTATACTTATCGCATTGTTAACACAACAATTCATAATGCAATCTGATAAACTTGGTTTTCATTAGAAGGAACTGTTCACAATCCAAACAAAATTTTCATTAAACACAAATTAAAAGCCCACAACCCTTCCCATCCAAAAAGTAAAAATAAAACAAACAAATTATAGGCGCTAAAATAATTTATTCATTCATGCAGTGGAAGTGTAATGTTTATTTGGTTTTTATCTAATAAACATGATAATCAACACGAAAAATAATTTGTTATGCAAGAATTTTGTTATTTGGTACTTCCTGTTGAATTGTTGATAACCAATATTGGTGCGTCGACATTAAATAACTATACTAGAAAATCGAATTTTAAACAGCTTAGTAATTTTTCTTATAAAGTTAAGTCATTCAGTATATTTTAGTAGTAATTATGTTAAATAGATTACATGGATCAAGTAAGATAAAGAAAGATTATAATCATTTTAAATTTATTGTCTATCAAATGGAACAGAGCATAACTTTGATCAAAAGAACAACTTTCTTTATTTCAACCAGATTAATCCTGCTAAAACAAATCAATTAAATAAAACAAAAAAATGACAGTCAGTGCAATTATACTAAAATTATATAATTTTTATAAGTACTTAAAAATAAAAAAATATAATAAAGGGTCACAAATATCTGAAGCAAAATGATATATTAAAATCAATAATGGTATTATTGGAGAGACCCAGTCGGAGAGGACCCAGTTACCGCTATGATAATGTTGCGATGTTGTCTTATTGAAAACAAGAGACTTCAAGCAATAGGTTTATAATTTTGTAAGAGGTCTACCTTTTCTTTTATGCTGGCGTCTGAACCACTAAACAGAAGGAACTGTGCTGTTGTTAGATAGTTTTTGGCGACAGTAATATGAAGTGCTGTTTGCCCTGTTTTCTGAAAAAAAGATAAATGACAAACATTATATTTATGTAACAGTAAACACTATAATATGTTTGATCTGAATATGCCCTTTATTTGTTCTAATCAATTTGTTAACCCCAAACAATTGAATTGTGCTGTATAGTCACCCAAACCTTTTTTTTTAAGTCATTGATGTATTGAACCTAGCTGATGTTACAATCCCCTGAAACAATCTACAAATTATACGTATTTTATTGCAGATTCATTTGCATTTTGACATAATTGTCTAAATTTCCTGAATTTACATGTTCTTTTTTTAAATCGCTCAAATGAAACAGAAAATTCACTCAAATGAAAACAGGGTTCATTTTCAAATTCTCTCATATAAAATGTTTCCTTTGATTATGGCAATGATAGCTTTTATTTTTCAATTTTTGTCAAAGTTTACGCAAAGTTGTGTTTTGTTGAAAATGAAGAAACACATTTATTTTCGAAACCAAAGAATTTAAACTTGATGCTGATCCATTAGATAATTAAACTCGAAATAAATTATAAATAGAGAAAAGAACCAATTATGTCCTATTGATTTAAAAATTTTACTTTTAAGATACATACTGTTTCTATGGCATTAACAGATGCACCATGTGTGACTAGATGTTCAATAATGTCGGTATAATCTTTTTTGGCTGCGTAGTGTAAAGGTGTTAATCCCATCTGTAAATCAGACCAATTATGAAACAAAAAGAACAAAGGTCTTAGGAAAGGTGTGTTTAATATCACAAATGTGAGAATACTAGAAAAATGTCCAAATTGTAACTTGTCGATTATCTATACATAATTTACTTTACTTTTCATCAATTTAGTATATTTATACCAGAAAATGTAAAGAACCTTGAAATAAGTAGAAAATACAAGTTTACTATTAACTTTGTAAATTTTATTACTTGATATATTCTAAGTCTTACATTATCAGCAATGTTAGCAGGTGCCCCTCGTTGTAGTAGTAGAAGAGAATTTTCCTTGTCTCCAGCTGATGTACAGTGGTGGAGAAGGGTTTTACCTGACTAGTACAAAAATATATTTGGAAGTTAAAAATGAGGCAAGAGGTACATGTGGAAGATGCTGTTGACATATTTCATCAAAAGTATTTAAAGGGTTATTAATTGATCAAAAGTCGCATTTTGTAATACACACGAGAGATTTTCCTCTTGTATGTTACAGAATACACGTGACATATTTTCCTCTTGTATGTCACAAAATAATGCTTTGTAATGAGTCCAATACTTAAAAAAGGTATAACGAAACAAAATAACGTTATGCCTGTTTAACATGACCTTAATGAAGATATTCTGACTGTAAAGATAAATTAAACGAAAAGAATATTGAACTGAAATGATACTTTAATGATAAGAAATCATGACTTCTATCTCTCAGATCACCACAGTTTGGTAATGTCGTCCGGATTTAATCAACAGTAAATTGATCTTTGGGAACGTGACGGATGTGCTATAGCAAGCAAGAACTGCTTACTCTTCCGGTGCACCTGAGTTCACTCTCGTTTCGACTTGAGTACACGTTGCTAAATGCGATTTGGTTGTTATATGTGTGTGGGTTTTTTTGTTGTTGTTGTGTAGTTTGTTTCGTTGTGATGATTTTTTTTTGTCTATCGATTTTGTCTTTGTCTTTTTGGTATATTGATGATTGATTACCCCTTTGGTACATATTTGCTTCATTTTGTAATGCAATAAGACCTTACACAATTTAAACAGCCTCTCTAAATGCTCGATATTACATTGTGGTTTTTTTTAAAACACCTAATAAATCTTGAATCAAGATAAGAGTATTTGTTACGTAAGAAGGACTACATGCATGTTACACTATCATTAGGTCATTTTTTTTAAACCAATATATTTATCAAGTTATTTTTTTGCTCCGACTACACAAGTTCAGGTGCATACAGAGCGCTCGGGTTCGCTTATCTGTCCGTCCTAGATCAGGTAAACTTTCCGTGTAGTGAGGTGGGGTATCATAACTTTTGGACTTTTTGGGTCCTGATTTAATAAATTAGTAGTATAATCTATTTTCATTTTTTCACAGTACCTCATCCGTGAAAGATAGGTCTATATTCCTCCATTCGTTCAACAGTCTTGACATCGTTTCCATGTCACATTTTCTAGCTGCTTGTAACAACTGTTAAAGTATTATCAAAATAATAGCAGAACAAATTCTACCACTTTTCAACATGCCATATGTAGAAACTGTATGATGAATACTAAATCTTTTTTTTTATTTATTTATTTGTCATAACATTATATTTTTGTCTTGATGCACTACGTCCGTACGAATTTCCGTTCAAGCTTTTCTACTTCTTTTGGTGGCTCTGTAGTGTAGGTATTATATGCTGTGGTTACGTTCATTGATGTTTTTGTGAAAAAAAAAAACCAAAAGATTTTAGAAACTGAGTGCAACAAAAATATGTTGATTTTAAAGCCCTTATTGCTGATATAGACAAATCATTTGTTGTCGAACACTACACAGAGAGACAGTTAATCATTGTTAACGTTTTCCTATCTAAATATTCAAAATGAAACGTAAGTTTAGAGAGAATTGCAAAAAAAAAATAATTCAATATCTACCCATTTTAATGTAAACTTACAGATTTTTTCAATCCATCCCCTGCCTTCTTTAGCTCTCCCTGGCCTTCCATTTTTACTTATCCTATGTTGTCTGTAGGTCCAGGGTTACAAAATCCTTCTACATAAATACAAATGTTTACACCAGAACCCTGAAAAGTTATACATATAAAATTCAAAGGATTGTTGATACAGAGTTGCAATATCAGCCATATTTCACTTTTCTTTCCGGATATCAAATGGCAGATTGATATTAATTTATATATGATTCCTTATTCTTTACATATTTAAATAACATTTAAGTGTCGGTAGATATTTACTTTGCATTGTAAGTAGGAAAATTGTTATGATTTGAGTTTTTAAAGTTAACACTGGGCATTATGTATTACAGTTCTGGCCATGGTCATGTTGGCGAAGGACAAGTGCACTGAATGAAACGGTTTAAGTATATGGCTGGAGAAATGAACTTGTGGATAATAAAGGGCAATAAGTAAAACATAAACTGTAACAAACAGAAGTGTTTTTAACCTTTTAATACCAACAATAAATCAGAGATTGACTTTACGTCACGAACAATGTATGTATTGCTTACATAAATATTAGTTTTGACCAAGGATTTAAGTACTTTTCTACTAAAAGTAAAGTCCATGTAAAGCTTAAACGGATGGAATAAGACTCATTATTGGCCCAATATTTATTATGAAACTAAAACTAAGCATACAGATGTCTGGAGTTGCTGCAACAGTAATAAAATACTTAAAAAACGATGTTTTTTTCCCCATATCAGTTTGGATGCCATGCCAACCTGTAAGCAGTTAATGTTATAGGAAAAGGTACTAACTGCATTGATTTTCCTGTTTTACACACCCTTCAGTCTAGAAAACGTGGGCACATCTGAACCACAACTTCATAATAAGTGAAAATATATGTAAAATCTCTCTTTTAAAAATAAAGAAGACCGATCGATGATTTTTGTGTCATAATGTTGTTGTCATACTTATAAGTTCACTATCTATATAAATATCGAGTCCCTAAATATTGTCCCTAATTATTTCAAAGCATTTATTTCGGAAAATGTAGAGCAAGTCAATGGCTTTATCTGCTTTGAAGCATTTTTAAATAATTTAATATGCTGATTTTGTTTTGTTGGTCGTCATTAACGAACTAGCGATTGATCCAACTTTGGCTTAACGCAAGATATTGTCCAAAGATGTTAAGAATATAAATATTAAGGAGAAAATATTTACGAGAGTTTCATCTTTTCCAAATTTCTTTTCAGCGATTTATTCGCGAGTTAGCGAAAATCATGATATATTCCAATACAAGATCTGATATATCGCGAAAATAAAACCTCACGAACGTTTTTCAAAGCAAAAAAAAAAACGCATAAATATCCCCATTTATAGTATATTGTAACAGATACATCAATTGCGGATATGCTAGAGATTAGTTGAACCTAACCATCCTTCTCCTTAGACAGGGAAGTAGTGTATTAAGGTGACGATGCTGATTAACTCTGACACCTATTATCTCTTCCTTTCAAGATTCAAGATTCAAGATTTTATTAATAAACTCAGGCACAGTGTGCAACATGAGCATACAAAAATGCAAACAATACAACATAAATACAATTTAACAACAAAGAAACAAGGAAGACAATGAAAAAAAAAAAAAACATAGAAGATGGAGATAAACAGCTTAATTAAATAATTTACATAAACCTTTAATAAATAGCGATACATTTTGGAGCAGACGTACATTACATAAAGACAACATTCTTGCCATTTTTTCAACACTGCTGTGGGTAAGGTAATATTTAGGTATATATTTTAATCTAAGAGTCTGGATTTCTGGATGAGGACAAATAAAGAAATAATGATATTCGTCGCCTACACACTCTCCTAAACATTTTGTACACTTGCGATTTTCACGGCTAATATTATTCCATCTGCCCGTTTCTATAGGAATTTTCAAATTGGATAGTCTCAATTTTATAATAAACTGTCTAAAATTAACTGGTAACCTTAATAAATAATTTTCTAGACAAAAATCTTGCTTAAAAAGTGTATAAAATTGACCACGTGAAGTATTAGCCAGATCATGCCGCCACTTTTGGCAAAATTGATCAATAAGAACTTGTTTCACACATGTCTTCATCCATGTTGTGTTAACAGAAATTTGATTTTGAAAAATAAAACTCATTCCAATTTCATCAAAAATATTTGATATAGTCTTGATATAAGGGAACTCATAATGACCGTCCCTAGATAGACTTAACATTAGTCTATATACTTTAGATGAGAGTTTATCAGTCGACAATAATCTACTCCAGAAACATAACATTCTTAATTTAATTGTTACATTCAATGGATATCTACCCAGTTCACCATAAACTAAACAGCTAGGTGTGTTTATTCTGACCCCGAGAATTCTCTTTAAAAATTGTAAATGAACTTTTTCTATGTTGTCATTCTTGCCAATGCCAATAATTTCACTGCCATAAAGTAGGATAGGAGACACAAGTGAATCAAAAATTTTCAATTGCAAATCAATAGGGAGTTGTAAATTTCTAATTTTGTAGTAGACAGCGTACAAGGCTTTCTGAGCTTGTTCAATTAATCTTTTTTTTGCTGTCATGAAATTACCAGTATATGTGTATAAAATACCTAAGTATGAATACGTATCTGTGTATTCTAATTCTGTACCATTTAATGTAAGTTTAATATTTGGCTTAAATTTTCTTTTGGCAAAAATAACAACTTTTGTTTTTTCAGTGTTTACATCAAGTTTCCATAGTGTACAATAATCATTAAATGCATTAAGTAAACTTTGCATACCTTCCAATGATTCAGAAAACAAGATGGTATCATCAGCATAAAACAATAAGTAAATTTTCATATATATATGTAAGTGATCCAAAAATACATCATCAACACAATTTAAAGAGGATATATTAGATTCGTCCAGAAATTTTTCCAAATCATTGATAAATAATGCAAATAAGAAGGGAGACAGATTTTCACCTTGGCGGACACCAATTTCACAGGCAAAAAAATCTGAAAGGATGCCATCTTTTGTAACACATGATTTAACATTTGCGTACATATTTTTTATAATATTGAAACATTTCCCTTGGATGCTCGATTTAATCATTTTTGTCCACAGACTACTTCTGTCTAGCTTATCAAAAGCTTTACTAAAGTCTACAAAAGTCACAAAAAGTTTTTTCTTCTTTGAAAAATATAAATTGATAAATGTATCCAAAATGAAAATATTATCCAAGGTAGAATGCAGCTTTCTGAATCCTGCTTGAGATTCATTTATAAGATTAATTTCTTCAGAAAAAGCGGTTAATCTATTATTTATTATACTGGTAAAAACTTTACTAAAGCAACTAACTAGACTGATTGGTCTATAACAATTGGGATTCTTGCGATCTCCTTTGTTTTTATAGACAGGATGAATAACACCGATTGTCCAGGATTCAGGCACAACACCGGTCGTAAAAATAATGTTAAATAACTTCACATACACAGGCATCATAACATACAGCGTATTCTTGATATATTCGTTAGTAATACCGTCTAAGCCAGAGGCTTTGTTGTTATGTAATTTTTTGACAACTTTTTCGATTTCTAACGGCGTGATTTCAGAGTTCAAGATACGGTCTGAAACTACATTTAATTCTATGTCATTTTCAGGCTCAACAAAAGTAGAGTTAGCTTCACATTTGTTTATTTCCTGAAAATAATCATATAGTTGTTCAAGTGGCACATCAACACTTGATTTATCTTTTTGAGAACAGCGACGCAGGATATCCCAGAATTTTCTAGGGTTATGTTTTGATGCACTTCTAATATCGTTTGATAAATCATTCTGAAACTTGTTATAAGCAGTGTTAAGTTAATCTCCCGTTTTCAAGACCTTATCTTCTGCCTCCCTATCTCCCAGTTACCGATTCTCTCAGAAAAATAAAATTGGCAAAAGAAAAGTCACAAAAAATCGTCATTTTGAACTTCATTGAGCAGTGTTACAAAGATCAAATGCAATTTATTACTTGTTGGTTAGGTAATTCCACCTGTCATCCAAGCTACAATGTAATTAACGAAGCCATATCAAGTTTTCAGTGTTAATTGTCAAATTAACAAGAACATTGAAGGTATAATCCCTAATTGGACATCTCATGGAATCTATCTCAGAAGTAGCCATTAAAAATGGTCATGTCCCTTTAGTTTTAAATATATTTAGCTTAATGCTTTTATAAATGCAGTTTGCGAACGCAGCCTTTGTAGCAGCCCCCATTGAGCCTACTCTTATCGAACTCTACAAAGGGGTACATGTATTTAACATGCACAGGGTATTGCTCGCCCCAAACACGGGACCACTTTTTTTCGTCCCTTCCGAAGGGCTAGCATCGTTTCTTGAGACCATCAATTATGTCCATAGGTCAATAGCAATATAATAACTGTATTTATGCATTTGTACAAAAAATGTACGTGCATAGGAGGAATACTGTTCAAATTATATAATGTTTACTAGAGCTACATGTATGTTCTTTATATATACATGTATGTTAATGTTTTTTCTTAGTCTGTTTTATGTGAACAAATAATGGTACACCATTGATGTTTGGTACAGTTACATTTGCATCAACACAGATCAATTTCTTGAGTAATTGCCAGTAATATAGTCACTAATAACATCTGTATTTTTTATTCTGTGTCCAGCTGCAACAGGCGAGACACATCTCAGTGTTAACAGTTTATTACAAATATGTGTGTATTTGACTTATGTGAATCTCATTGTCGAAACTCAAATGATTGCTTCACAAAATCTACAACCATGGGCAAAATATCCATATTTGGATTTAGTACAGAAAAATATAATTTTTCAATGGTGTCAAGCTGGTTGAAATTCGCATATTTTGTTTGTATATAGAAAAGAAAACGATATTATTCCTGTAACTCATCTACTACATTTGTACCTGTGGACCAAACAAACATAGATACACATGCGACATACATGTATGCTTTCCGGAGAAGGATCCATCTAGTTTCTTTTTGTCTTGTGAATCTTAACCAATGGTGAACCCGAATGTCCTGCCCCACCCCCCCAAAAAAGTCCTTATTTCCTGGGTTGCTCAAGAACTATAAGTCCTAGGTTGATGAAACTTGGTATATGTATGCCCCAGTAGTAGATAAGCACAGTGGCATCCCCATCTTTTGACCTTGACCTTGATTTTTCGGAATTTGACTATTTTAATTGCATATACATTATTAATATGTTTAAGTTCTATTAAAAAAAATCTTTTCATCTCAGAAACTGAAAATCCTTATAAATTCAAAATATAGAGGAAGTTAGAAAGAATTATTGTTTCTGATGGTGCCGGCAGGCGAGATATACTTTAGTGTTTACTCTTGTTTTACTCTTGAAACATAATCATCAGTCATTTAGGATTTGGGATTTACAGGACCGAATCCATGATTTTGAAATATTTTATTAATATTGTGTTACAAAAATTGCTTAAATGTACAGGACCGAAATTTTTTTTCTAATTTCCATGACTGATTACATTATCTTTTTGACAATCTACATGTATTGCTCCCGATATCTTTAATTTTATGAGAGAGGAAAGACATTTCTGTGGTTAAATTTTACAATTTTTATTTTAGCTAAATAAATCCTAAGGCTTGACGATGTCTGAACAACAAAAGAATTGCATATTTCTTCAACACACAGCCTGGTTGAATTGTACATGCCGCTTATGTGGATTAAAATCAAAGAAATTAGTTCATAAAAAAACTTTCAAGAAGGAGCTGTTAGAAGTTTGTGACATTGATGTTGAACATGAAGACAGCCATGTTTTCCCTTCTAAGATTTGCTCAAAACACGCGTCAATGTTTTATAAATATAGAAACGCTAAGAACAATACAAAAAATTATAAGACATCTATATCAGTCTGTAGTTTCCAACATCATTCAGATCAATGCCCATGTACAGGAAAGAATGACCATCAATATACAAATATGCAAGGAAAGAAAGTGAAGACTTATGAAATTATACTGAATAAACATAAGACACATGAAATTATACCTGAAAAAGTTGAACAGGAGGGAATTGAAACTTTGTTTGGGCTTGAAGAACACGAGACAAACTTGCAAATAACTACAAACAGCACAAAATTTTGTCATGATGAATCAAGTACTAGTCCATTGATAGAAACTTTTAATAAAATTCCTCAAGACAAAAGAAATGATAATCTTAAGAACTTTGTTAATTACTTAAGTACTTCTGATAGGAAACTTATGGTATCTGTCATTTTAAATTCCGAAGAAAAAGAAATTACAAAAGACATTGAAACCATACAGGACTCATTTACAAATCTCCAGGATGTGAAAGATATGAATTTAGAAGACTACATCCATGACCGAAATGAATTCATGAAATTTTTATTGGGAATATTAACAAAATCAAACTTATCTAATGATGATTATGATAAATGTAGTATGGCAGTGCTGTTAGAACATATATATAAGCTGAGAAATTCACATTTTATCGGACCTGTAAGTCTGCTAAAAAACTTAACAATTTTTTCACATGCTCACAGTAGAACTGTTGCTGATATAATTGGCAAAATTAGTGCTGGAGGGAAGTACACTACCATTTGTAAATGGTTGGATACTAGTGCCAAACCACCAGACCCTCCAAACGGTGATGCAATATATGTCTTTGATAATGAGCAAGTAGTGGGAAAGACATGGAATGTCAAGCCAAATAATAAGGCAAAGTGTTCTGTAATAACTAACATAGCAGTAGCAGAGGTAAATGATACTGTTACTGTTCAGGCCGATAAAGACTTGCACCCCAAAAAATGGTGTTGTGAAGAAAGGTCAATAGAAACTGTTGATAAGCTTTTAAATGAAAACGATATTGATGCTCAAAGTTTTAAACAAACTCATTTATCACAACTGAAATTGTTCATTAATGCAGCTATAGAACAAGTGATCAGTGAGCAGAATGATGATTTTAAAGATGATATTGATAAACTTAGTGAAAAACTAAAATCTGCTCAAACTTACAAAATTTGTCCAAGGTGTAAGGATTTATTTGATAAATCAAAGCGAAAATGTCCAGTGTGTAAAGAAACAATTGTAAGACAAGATTTTGAAGTTGCCGAAAAAACTGACAAGGTTCATGAGGTAAAAATTCAGAAAATAGACACGGAGACTAATATAGAAATAGCAGATCAAAGTTTACAGGAAGAGTCATTTTTAAGATATGAACATATTGAAAGTGGTCACAAAGAGAAACCAATTCCACTAACTCTGATTGATCCAGTATTTGTTAATCCCAATTCGTATGAAAATCTCGTTTTAGTGTTTAGACACATTGGAAAGACTGCTGGTGTGAAAAGATATGGTGGAAATAGAGAATGGCTTACAGTATGTTGTGATGGTTTGCCTTACACCATGCTTGTCCGTTTAACACAAGAATATCTGCTCTGTACCACATGTAAAAAAGGTTATATTGGTGGAGAAAACTTTGAAAAACATATCAAAATAGAACATCCACAGATAAATGCTGTAGAACATGTGCGAGAGTTTGACTGGGTTCATCTCAAGATTGGCGATGGCCATTATGAGATGAACCTAATGAAGTCATTTATTGATATAAATTGGGAGGTTTTCTTCAAGGAACTGGTAATTCGAATGGGATGGAAATCTGAATTAGCTCAAAAAGCTGCTCGCAATTGCTATGATAATCACAAAACCTGGCAGCTCATTTTGATTTATCATTACGGAACTTTAATGGAACTTATCATTCCTTATGTACGAGCCTGCATTTCAAATGAAAACAACACTCCTAGTGCTGATGGTTTCTTACAATATGCCAAGAACCGTGAACATGACACCAATTTCAAGTTCTTGTTAGAGATGACAACAAGATACTCTCAGGCAATAATCAATTTCAGAATGGGTTGTCGAAGGAACAATTCAAAACTCATTCAATCAGCAAAATACATGTCTCGTGGATTATTTCATGGAAGATGTCATCCTCGATATCAATTGATTGAAATGTACGATAGCATGCAAAGGTGCCTTCAACCAGAAACACTAAGAAAATTTAATGAAGATCATGAGACAATGACTCGTACTTATGACAAAACCAAAGGACAAGGCTTTGATTTCATACTCGAGGAAATCAATAAAGAGGTTAAGACGTGGATTAGGAAAGGAGTACCAACTGATAGTATTTGGCTCTCAGTTTGCAGAAATCATCATGTGTTGAAAGATATAAGAGAAAGTTCCCTTGGTATGTTACGTGTGAAAGCTGATAGTACGTACACTAGAAGACTTGATCTTGAGGATGGCATAAGGGATTGGCGGGCACTCCTAAGGTCCACTTCATATCTTCATCAACCTACTGAAATGCCAAATGTAATCCACAAATCACTCTCTGGGAATGAATTACATCCGGAACTTGTCAATTTTACTGATACAGCACGTCGTAAGCGTTCATACAGGCTCATGGAGACCTTTCTGAATCAGGACATTCCAGCTGATCCACAACTGAAACATCCAGTCTTTGTAACAGATGCAGAGGCAAACAAATATGAAGCTTTCGAAAACCAAACTGTGACAACAATTGACCGTCTAATACTGGACATGATGGAATGCATTGCAGATGATGATGTTAAAAATGGATACAAGGACCAGTTTCAAAGGGATGTCAAGAAAAAGAAAAAAGAAGTGCACATATCTTTTTTCCATGAAGTAGAAAACATTGTAAAAGAGTCACCAAATTTACCAGAGATAGAATTAGAATCTGAAAATTAGTACATGTAAGTACATGCAATGGATACAAATGGAGCATTGTCATGTATATTAAAAAATTTCTTTGTCTGTCCATTCAACTTACATACATGTAGTTAAAATTGTACTCCAATAGTCAGGATAGTTGTTCCTCAACCTTGTTGATATATTTTAGCTAAAATGCATTTTAAGTCCACCAGGAGCCACTCGCACATATGACAAAATACTATGTCAGTCATGGGTCAAATAGGTCCTGGGAAATAGTGTAATTTTTACAAATGTATCCTACATGTAAGTACATTATAGGCAGACATCCCCCCCCCCCCCGTTTAAAAACTTTCTGGATCCATCCCTGAACAATGACATAATACTTCTACCCATGGCCATAAATGTTCAATCAATTTTCAAGTTTGTAACCTTATATAATTTCTAATATTGCCCTAAACAAACTGTAGTGGTATTATAAGTGCATAACTAACTTATATTGAACAGCTAATTGGCACACAATGTACTTTTTTATATACATTTTGACATACATTTTTGTACTCCACAATTCCATTCTTTTTATTTTCTATGTAAATGCCATTATGGGGAGAATGTACTTGTTACAAAAAGCAATGTTTTAATTTAAGGATGCAACTAAAAAAAATCTACTACTTGGCATCAGTGCTTGGCATCCATCAAACTATCAAAGTTTCTGTAATGTTGAACAAGCTTCAAAACTATCTTGTGTTAAACTGCTAGCTATATAGACATATTGAAATGAAACTCAATTGGTATGATTTTTCCTTAGAGTATGCTTAAAATGATCACTGTAATTGTTTAAAAAATTATTCAGCAAAGAAAGATATATTTTCAAATGTTCACTCTGTTACAAACAAATTCCTATTACATTCCAGGTGAGTGATTTGGCTCTTTAGAGCTTTTAGTTTATATGTTTTAACATGTATATAAATTAATTTTTCAGTGTTTAACAAAGTGTATTCAGTGCCACGAGTGTGATACCAGGAGTTGATGGACATGTTCATGATGTTAATAATTATTAATCTCTAGATTGTATGTTATCTTCCAATTTTGGTTAGTATATATGTACTGTTGTGCTGTGAGGCAAGTTAGGTCCCCATTGATTTTTGGGGAAAAGAAAGAAGCAGAGATATACCAGTGGGGCATTTGAATGTCAAAAGTCTGAAAGGGCAAAGACAAACCAGTAAACACAAACGAAAAGTTTGTAGATGATATATGAGATTGTTTGCAATAGTTGAATATGGTTGCTGAATATTATTATGTCTTATATAGGGATCACTTTATGAGCATTGGTTACAGTTTTCTCAACAACTACAATAAATGCCATAGTACTCAGGTACTATATATATTAAAAAATGAATATGGGGAATACATGTATGTCAAAGAGATATCACCCCAGCCGGAATTGAAAAGAACAACAGTTACATAAGGCTTTAAAGAGCCTGAATAGCTCACCTGATGCTATAAGATGGTTGATTATGACTCAATTTTTCTTTTTCTTTCAGTTTTAATGATGAATACTGAACCAGATCTCAACAATAATACACTTGAAGAACAGGCGCCTGTATTTGGTAAGGATTCTCTGTATGAGTTAAATATGCCAATAAGATTCAGCTTGTCATTTAAGATCAACACAGCAAACTCTTAGTTTTTAATTCAAGAGTGCACGAGTGAACTGTGCACAGTTACAAACTTGTTTCACTCTCAAATCAGATAAAAGGGTAGATATTAACTATTATAAAGAAAAAAAGGCTATATTCATGGATTTTTTGCCAGAATCAAATAAGGGAAAGGGTCATATAGATTCAGTGTGCTTCTCAGGAATTTTACATGGTATAGCATTCAAATGTTGGTTGGTTGTGAGTAGTGAGTAGTACTACTAGGATCATTGATAATCAGTTCACTTTGACCAAGTTTTTGGTCCATTTTACATGATTTCTTATTTTACATTTGAAAATGTTTTCTTTCAGTTGTGTTGATGAATGCAGGTCAGATTGACAATGAGACATGCCAACTTGATATTCCGGACTCATTATTACAAGAGCAGCCTTTACATGTATATGGTAAGGATGTTTGTAAACAGCTTTTCTCTTTTTTCTTGACCCCCTTTTCTTATGACTATTTATTGTAGGGTTCTGAGTTTTTCAACATTAAGCATTGGACAACATAGGAATATTATGTGGACCCAACTCCTCATAAACTACTGAATGGATTTTGCAGAAATTGTGTAGATTTATTACCACCATACGTAATTGATTGATCATTTCTCAACAACATTTTGATTCAACAATTTGTACAGGAGTTACTTTTTGACTAAAACATTGGACAACATAGGAATATTTTCTGGATGTTGCAATTGTTCAGCACCATGAGCTCTACTAGCATTCAAAGTTTCATGAAATTTAAATCACTAATGTCAGAGTTATGGCCCTTTGGTTGTATATTAAAAACTACAAGCAATAGATGATCAATTTAAGTTAAGAAAAATGCTCATCATCATTAGCTCTAGATACCATTAGCATGTAATGTTTCAGGAAAATTTAATCAGCTATTTGCCTTTGATTGTCTATATTCTTTGTAAGTTTTTATATGTTCTTCAAATTTCATAAATAAACAGAGGCTTTCGGAGCTGTATAAAAACTTATACTTTGGCTTTATTTAAATGTCTTAGACCTATTGCTTTATTGTGGATATAATAAGTACATAAAATTGTTTATCATTTGAAAAAAATATGAAGGAATTCTGATGAAATCTTGTACCCTATAACTACCTTAATCATTTTGATTTGAATTTTGTAGATCAGTCATTTATTGAAGAAAATGACACAGACGTGGATGAAACAGGTAAAAAGTAGGACATATTAAATAGAAAATAGCACAATGCATGCTTCAGAAGTTCAGAGGCTGACCGTGACCTACATTTTCCGCATGGATGACCACTTACAGAAGAATGGTTTAAGTCCATTCCCGCTGACAAGTGCCACATCAATGATATTGGTTTGGTTTTGGCACCTAGTGATGCTTAGCACCAGGCATGCTTCGGATACTGGCTGAGACCTATATTTTCCTCATAGATGACCAATAGATGATTTTTTTCCCCCGCCACAATGCGGAGCGGGGACATAGAAATGCCGGGCGTCCGTCCGTCACACTTTTTGTAAGCGCTCTCAAGGCTACAAATTTTGTTGGATTTTCATGAAATTTATACCATATGTTTATATCACTGATACCTTGGTCCAGGTCGGAAATCAGCATTTTTCGATAATTTTTGTAGGAGTTATTGGACTTTGACCATAAAAAAAGACTGGTTCTTTTTGGCAAAACAGACCTTGTTTGGTAAGCGATTTCTCAGCTACTATTAATCCAATGCTTTCGATATTTGGTATGCAGCTTCAGGTAGGGGTTTCATATAGTGGGATGCTTTTCCAGCTCTGTCGCTTACCTACTTGCTGTTAAGCGAGCAGACTTGGAATTTTTGACGCTTGGCGGGGGACCCAGGAATTCTGTTCTTGTCATATAAGTGGTTATAGGTCAGATCTTTGGTAGTTGGACCAAAGGGGATTAACTCCAACACCCGACACACTTGTTTACATTTCCATTGGAGAAAGGGAAAACAGCTCATGATTTTCTTAAAATCTGTAGCAAATTTTATCTTTGGTAAATATGTGACCAGTGTTAAGTAATTTTTCAAAAACTAGAATTGCACTTACCAAATTATTTGTGTTGTCCTAAGAGCGGTTTTTGTGTTCCTAACAGGAAACTAAAATGTCTGGTCTTATGTTTTCAATAAGTTATTCCCCTTTTGACTTTTTACCAAAGATTTGACCAAAACCCAAAAATATGAAAATGGTCTATTACAGAAGAATGTAAAGTCACTTACAACTTACTGATATTTAGTGATAATGCGATGCAACCTACATATAATAACAGCAATTTAAAAATCTACAATTGAAAACAGCCAGCAGCCTTTAATGTGATCAGGGAGGGGTCACATTACATGACTTCCTTGCAACCTTGTTTGTTTGAAAAATAGTCCACATTCATTTGAAGACCTTCCTTGATAGTGATTTTTAGCTTAAAATTATACTTTTCATGAATGCTTTTAACTTCTATTAAATTTTATGTTTACTACTTTTCAGATAAGCTTAGTGACATTTTGATTGTTCCACCATCTACATGTACACGAAGAAGACCCAGAAAGAATGGCTTGTTCCAAGCTAAAGAGCCCTTGACACCAAGAAAACAAGCTATAAGGGAGAAAAACAAACAGAAATCCCATTTATCAAGAAAAAAGATCAAAATATTTAAAACGTTGAAGTCACTTGAACTGTCAACTAATTATACCGGAATAATTATACTTAAATCTAAGTCTGACAATAATATTATTTATGGGGGGACGGATGAACTACTGATCAAATTATTTGAAGAAGGAGAGGCACTAATGCCAAGGGATGAAATTTCGACAAGAACTAAATGTGCATTAAAAAAGGTGGACATGTCAAAAGTCCTTGATAGACTTTGTGAGCAAAAGAGATCATCTGCTGGGCTTGTTCCAGAGTCTCCTCTCCCAAGCCCAACAAAGCTGCCAAGTTGCCTTGGTGACTTGGCAGCTCAACAGCATTCTCAACTTTCAACAATGTCCGTAATTGATTCAGATAGTTCTTTTTGCATTGCAGCACCCATAATCAAGAAAAAGAAAAAACCCACAATCCATGTGACCAAAAGTGTTTCAAAGGGCAAAAGTGAAAAAAGAGGCAGATGGAAAGGGAAATCAAGTGATTTGAATACCGCATAAGTGGTTTTTATACATTGCTAACGTATAATGGTATGATGCTGTCGTCGCTGTTAACTTTAGTGTTCCCACAATAAATTTAGTTATCGTTTAAGTTATCCAATTGCTTTGAAATTTTACAGTTAGGGTTCTTACCATGAAAGGATGGATGGAATTGAATTTGGGGGTCCCCCTTTTTTGTTCAAAAAATAGGGGCCCAAATTGGTGCCAAAAATGCCACTTTTTTTAACTTTTCCCACAATAACTTTGTGGTTTACTGAATATTTAGCGAGCTGATGTTTGCCGTGAATAAAGCAAAAAAAAATCATTGCAAAAAACCCCAAACCACTTATATGGTATGTAATCATTCTGATTCTCATCAGATAGTAAAAAAAAAACATTTTTCATGTTTTTGCCCTATAGAATGGACACTATTGCAGATAGAGAAAATCTGTTGCTTGCATAAACCTTCAGCTCATTAACGTTATTAATTGAACATAATAAACTTTTTTTTCTTTATTTACAATCATTCAACAAATAAACATAGTGTGACATTTTTAGATTTCTCAAATTTATCACATTAAATGTAAATCACAAAATTCCAGACCCCAGAGTTTTGGTTGCGATAATCGAGTTTCCCAGCCGTGATATGGTAAAACCACTTAAAATAGCTTATAACTTGGCAACTATATAACAGATAGAAAAAAAATCCAAATGTTCTTAGGCTTTTCAGAATCAAAACCTCTACTAAAGTCTCCATTGGGTCCAAGTTGTCAGATGACCCTTATAGGGGTTATGGCCCTTAAAAGGGTAAAAAAAAAAAAAATTTCCATGTTTTTGGCAGGTATAGATAAAGGTAATAACAAAACGGAACTCATTGAGATCTACAGGGTCAAAATTGTAAGATCAGCCATTTAAGAGTTATTTCCCTTTAACTGTATTTTCCCCATTAATTTTAACTGATTTTCAAAAATTTTCTTCTCTGAAACCACTGAAGGGATTGCTTTGAAACTTGGTTCACTTGATCTTTAGGATGTTCTCTACCAAGTTTGTGAATTATATACACATCGACCAACCAACATGGTCACCATTGCTAAAAATAGAACAGGGGGGTCAGACCATTGTGTTTGGCTTATAACTCAAAAAAACTATAAGAGATAGAGAAAATCCAAAGCAACTTTTCTTTTTCAGCATTAAAAGGTCCTTACAGGAGTTATAGCCCTTTAACTGTTTTTTCTATAAATTAAAACTGATTTCCAAAAATCTTCTCTGAATCCACTGAAGGGATTGTTTTGCAACTTTGTATACTTGAAAGTTTGTGAAAATTCAAACTAATGGCATAAGAGATCAGGTGAGCGATTCGGGCTCCTGGGAGCCTCTAGTTTCTTAATCTCTCAATGTATTTTCTCTGTTTAAGCTACATTTTTTAATGTAAGTTTTGTATAAATATATTGAACATTCAAAAATTCTGTCCATTTGACATCCTCCCCATTTCCATATTTTTTCCTATGTCCTATATTATTGTAATATGATTATATTTGATCATGCTCTCTTACTGTATTTATAATTACCCAATTTTTCAACAATTTTTAGTGTTTAAATCAGCCTACTTGATATAAATGAAGCGTTTTTCAAAATTGACCCTCTTAAATTTTCAGGTGCCACAGCTGATACAAAAATGAGCACACCCATGTGGTCATGACTATATGCACATGTTTCTGAACATATATGTGGTACTGTGATACATATTATATTCTTCTTGTTACTTATCAAACAATGTTTACTATCAGTATTGTTATGTTGTTATTGTTGGATATAAAGAAATAAAAAATATTAAAATTGATATTCTTTTATTAAGTATTCATCTGTTATCTTTGTTATGCATATAATCTTGTGTCCAGCATATTTATTCCAACATGGTCCTCCAGTACATGCATAGTTTCCTCAAATTTAGCATTGATGATTTTCAAAGTATAGATGCATGACAATTCTACACCACTTCCCTCAACATCCCTTTGTCTATTGAAAGAAAAGTTGTGTTGGTATCTCTGACCCGAAAATGGATTATTTGTTGGTCCACAAGTGCCACTGTATGTACATGCGATATCACTGACTAACTGCTGATCTCTGATAATCCTGAATGCCCTACATAGGTTTGCTGGAACTCGACCAACTTGTCTTCCTGCAAATAAAAAAATGTTAACATATTATACCATATAAAAATTATACAAATGATCTGAAAAACGATTGTCAAAAGAGAAACTCAAAATTGTTAGGAATTTTGCTGCAGGATCCGGTTAAAAAATGAAAACAAAATGAATAAATAAAGGTAATAACAAACCTACCGAAATTGAATGATCAATCTCATAGTCCAGAGAAAAATTATGACAAAACGAATCAGTCATACCGGAGAATTGGTGGATCGCAATGGTCCTGACTTGGTACAGGCATTTCAAACGAAAAGGTGGGTTGAACCAGGTTTTACGGCGCCAAACCTCCCTCTTCCATTGCGATCTTAGGATCCGGTAATGACCATAGAACACAACATAGTTGTGAGACACAATAGGGATATTGAGGTGATCATCTCAGTACAGAAGACCAATATATAGCTTCTTAGCTTCTTATATTTTTTAACAAAATCACAGTAATTGATTTCTCAGGAACTGTTGATTGTAGACTTTCGATATTTAGTATGCTCCTTCAGGTGGGGGTTCCATATGGTGGGATGAATTTGCAGGTCAGTCGTTCATCTATTTGATTTTAAAGAACTCAAAACAATTGTTACATCATAAAAAAGATTTTTTTCTTATTCAAGGAACTTTGTTGTTTAAGATTATAATTCTACATTAAAAATCAAACATTCAGTGCGTGTGAAGCGCTTTTCTGGACTATCCTTCATCAGACACTCTAGGGGTCGAATTATTTGAAGACTGGTAAGATATTAAATTTGAACAAACAAAACACTAAAGCCAAAAAAATATTACAACAATGACTAAACGAGGTAACCTTATCAACTGCATTAGAGATGATCGCCACAATTTTAGATCAGAACGTCAATAAAAAACAAACTGGAAATATGTAAACAGTGACTTTCCAACACATATTCCAGTACTCGAAAATATAGAAGATCATGTTCACATATTTTCACATCGGCCTAAGTCCCAAACAGGAAGTAGATGGCCGACAGGTCTAAAAATCGCTTAGGACGTACAGTTTTCCATACTAAGCTATCCTACCAAGTTTCAAATCATTCCCATGTACGGTTTCTGAGAAAAGCTTGACGGAAATTCGTACGGACATGAGTAAAACTTAATCCCCCCCCCCAACATGTCTTCGCGGGGGCATAGACATATTTTATTACATTACTAGACAATTGCATTAATTTGATTGGCCTTAACAAGCCTAACAAGTTTTGATGTATAGTGAGAACAGCCTAAAAATGTCTAAATATAGTAAATAACGTTATTTCATGTTTTTGGCCTATAGAATATAGCAGATAGAGAGAAGCTGTTGCTTGCTTAAATGTTCAGTTCATTTAGCTCTACAAAAGTTTTCATAGTGTCAAAGTTGTCAGATGACCCCTTACAGGGGTTACCGCCCCTAAAATAAAGTTCTTTCTTGTTTTTGGCTTATAGAATGTAAACTATAGGGGTTATGACCCTTAAAATAACGTTTTTTCATGATTTGGGCCTACGGCTACAGAATGAAAACTACAGTAGATAGAGAAAAGCTGTTACTTGCTTAAATATTCAGCTCATTTAGCTCTAGAAAAGTCTTTATAGAGTCCACATCAAGACCAGGTGAGCGATTCAGGCTCCAATCTTGTTTTCAGGTTGATAAAAATAGATGTCAACCTATATCAAAGTCAAAAATTGTATACTGTCTTTAGAAAATAAATATTTTTGGCCAAAAGAAAAAAACAAGCCCCCCTCTAGTTAATAGTCGGTCCCTAATGCCCCCTTCCTAGTATATAGTAGTATAGTAGCGTAGAAAACTTGTCATGCATTTGTCTTCGTACCTATTTTTGTTATCAGATTTATGCAAATTGTTAACCAAACCCTTCATCCTGAATCATTTCAATGTTTCAGTACGTTTTCACGTTCTTTAATCTGATCTGATCAGCTGTCGAAAAATATTTAAATCGCATTACAAAATTAATTGTGGTGGGGTCAATCAGAAACGTTCAGTATAAAACGAACTAATTCATATGAACTGACACCGGGGGTGACATAGGAGTATGTTTCAGAGGGTGTTCCAGTGGGATGTTCATTCAAATCCGTATCATAGGTCATGATTATACATTATGCCTATTTACAATGTGACATTTTCGGCGTTCCATACAATTGTCAAACGCGGACGGCAAAGAAAGCACCCAAACTGCCGATTTTTTTCCAGTGTCATTTTCATCGCCAGAAGTAAATGAACAGAATGGTAAAAATGATTATTTAGGGAGGTTTTAATACTTGAAATTCATGTTGCAAAATGTTATTTTATCAATGGTATGAAAAGTTGTTAATGGGGGTAAAAATACGACGGACCTCACGGAAAAATATCCTAAAACGGCACGTGGTTGAGATCGGCTCAGTCTCACTAGAATTTTGATCTTATCATCACAATTTTTGTACAAATCGAAACTCATATAGCTAAAGTTTCTTCATTAAAAAAATCAGAATAATATTGACTAGCAGTAACCTAAAATTTTAGGACGCGTTCCCGAGTACTTTTGAACACTTTTGGGTATGCACCAACGGGAGGGATCTCGACTGTCTGGATACCAACGGAGAGGGAAAACCAACTTGAATATTTTTATTTTTGTCGTACGTAATTTAGGCTATATACTCTATCATGTCTATTGCGAAATTTGGTGCATAAAGCTGGGCTGGAAAATTTTAATACACTGAAAATCATACAATATTTCATTAAGGTGTAAAACTTTAACACGTTACCTGCAATCCCTCGTACTGTTTGTGCGTAAGGGTAGCGTCTTGATGCATCTCTGGTGATGGCGTCTGCGAGATGTACTGGAATTTCCTGTATTACAGGCATCATTATCTTCATTGCGTGGGGATCAAAACGATTATCATCTTCGTTTTCAACTTTTAGTGGAATGTCAGGATGGGGTCTTATCTTAAAATGATGATAACCCTTAATGCTCCAAACAATATTTATAAATCTGTATGTGGACATTTTGTTGACATCAAACCAATACAAAAAAGGTGATGGAAAATCATGACCTTAAACATGACAAATGTCATGAAATTTCATGACTGTGAAACATTTTCAAGTCATGGATTTTCATCACGAAAAGTGATTGAAAGATCATGGATTTTCATGACCTTGTTCAAGAAATGTGAAGTCATGGTTTTTCATTACAATTCTTTTTTTTTAATGTCATGAAAAATCATCATTTTTAAAGGTCATGGTTTTTCATAAGATATCTGACTGATCACCGTCAATTTCAACTTTAAAAAGTAATATGTGGTCATTAATGTCCAAATCTTGTCAGAAGAATCTGTGATTAAATTTGTTTTTGTTGAAATTAATTTTTCAAAATTCAGCTTCTTTTTGAAACAATATTACAGGTGATTTTCAAAAATTTACATGTATCACTGTATGTAAGTGGCATGGTGCTTTCAGTCTTCAGCATACAAGTTTTCATGTAATAAAACATTTATCGACTTTGGTATAGGTTAACATCAAATTTATCAACCCTCAAAAAATTATATTAACCTCGCCTTCGGCTCAGGTAATATAATTTTTTCAGGTTGATAAAAATGGATGTCAACCTATATCAAAGTCAATAATTGTATATTGTTCCATTCCATCAATATAATATGTTGTTCCAGATGAGTATTTGTTCCATTCCATCAAATAATATGCTGTTCCAAATGAGTATTTGTTTCATATCATCAATATAATATGTTGTTCCAGATGAGTATTTGTTCCACCATGATAAAGTGTTGCTCCAGATGAGTATTTGGTCTATTCCATCAATATAATATGTTGTTCCAGATGAGATAAGCAGAGGCACCAAAGGGGCATTCAAGTGTCAAAAGTCCGAAAAGGCAACGACAAAACCGGTAAACATGAACAAGAACAGCACAAGGAAACACAAAACATAAAAACAACCGAACAGAAATCAACAACGCGAACTCAAGTCGTAACAAGAGTGAACTCGGGTGCTCCGGAAGAGTAAGCGGTTCCTGCCTGCTATAGCACACCCGCCGCGCTGCCAATTTCCAATTCAGTGTGTCAAATCCGGTAAAGGAAGACAAAACAAAACCCTATGACAAACCGACATCTGCACTCATCTGAGAGATAGAAATCCCATATTTATCTATGAGTACATGGTGTCTACCGTAAAATTTCTTGAGTGAAGACAGCAACCGAGGAGCAACATAACCCTGTGTTAGCAATTTCTGTGTCAAACGTGACGCTCTGCCAAGGAAATCGATGTAACTCCCACAAGCTCTGGAGTAACGAATCAATTGTGATACGTAAACTCCATAAGCTGGAGCGGACGGAATGTTGCTACACACGAAGGGAAAGTTGACGATTGGGAAGTTGAAGTCATCACGTTTGTCATAGAGCTTTGTTGATAGTTTTCCTTGAGAGTCTATTTCGAGATGTAGATCTAAATATGAAGCAGACTTCCTAGAATCCGTTGTGTCCTTAATCTCAAGTTCCGGGGGATATATGAGATGGAGAAAGTCACCAAATCGAGAATTGTTCAGTGAAAGGACATCATCAATATAACGGAACGTGAGGTTAAAAGAGAGAGCTAGTCTACGATCTTTTTTGTCTAGAAGAGATTGTAAGAAGTCTGCTTCATATGAATGAAGAAACAAGTCAGCAAGCAAAGGTGCACAATTGGTGCCCATTGGAATCCCTATTGTTTGCTGAAAAACACGTCCACCAAACTGAACAAATATGTTGTCTATAAGAAAGTTGAGCATGTCGATTATTTGATCTTCTGTAAATTTGTTCTTACTTTTAGACTCATTGATGGCGAAGTAAGTCTTATTATAACCGACTACCAGATATTTGTACCTGCGTTTTCCATTCTTTTTGAAAAAGCTGCGTTTAATCAGCTGTGCCAATCGTGACTTGAGTTGTTCATGTGGAATAGAAGTGTAAAGTGTGGAGAAATCGAAAGTCTTGATGCTGTTGCAAGATGAAACTGATTTAGAGTTAAGAAGAGTATTTTATTTGTTTCATTCCATCAATATAATATGTTGTTCCAGATGAGTATTTGTTCCATCATGATAAAGTGTTGTTCCAGATGAGTATTTCTTCCATCAAGATAAAGTGTTGCTCCAGATGAGTAATTGTTCCATCAAGATAAAGTGTTGTTCCAGATGAGTATTTCTTCCATCAAGATAATATGTTGCTCCAGATGAGTATTTGTTCCATCAAGATAAAACTGTTGTTCCAGATGAGTATTTCTTCCATCAAGATGAAGTGTTGCTCCAGGTGAGTATTTGTTCCAACAAGATAAAGTGTTGCTCCAGATGAGTATTTGTTCCATCAAGATAAAGTGTTGTTCCAGATGAGTATTTGTTCATTAAAGCTTTAAATTATCCGTTTAAATTTCTAAATTGTCTAAACCCTAAGGTTCTTCCTACCCCAGACATCTAAGTAATAATTTGGTCCCCCAATTTGGTATTTTTGGTTTTACTGTTCTATGCTCTTCATAATTATATAGTGTTTGGCATTTTCAATATTTTTGGTAGAGCGCCTCTGATGAGTCTTGTATAGACGAAACGTGCGTCAGGCGTAGCAAAATTAATTGTCTGGAACTTTGTTGTCATTTGTATTTCCATCAAGATAAAGTGTTGTTCCAGATGAGTATTTGTTCCATCAAGATAAAGTGTTGTTCCAGATGAGTATTTGTTCCATCAAGATAAAGTGTTGCTCCAGATGAGTATTTGTTCCATCAAGATAATATGTTGTTCCAGATGATTATTTGTTCCATCAAGATAAAGTGTTGCTCCAGATGAGTATTTCTTCCATCAAGATAAAGTGTTGCTCCAGATGAGTATTTCTTTATCAAGATAATATGTTGCTCCAGATGAGTATTTGTTCCATCAAGATCAAGTGTTGTTCCAGATGAGTATTTGTTCCATCAAGATAAAGTGTTGTTCCAGATGAGTATTTGTTTCTTCAAGATAAAGTGTTGTTCCAGATGAGTATTTGTTCCATCAAGATAAAGTGATGCTGCAGATGAGTATTTGTTCCATCAAGATCAAGTGTTGTTCCAGATGAGTATTTGTTCCATCAAGATAAAGTGTTGCTCCAGATGAGTAATTGTTCAATTTAGATAAAGTGTTGCTCCATATGAGTATTTCTTTATCAATATAATATGTTGCTCCATATGAGTATTTCTTTATCAATATAATATTTTGCTCCAGATGAGCATTTGTTCCATCAAGATTAAGTGTTGTTCCAGATGAGTATTTCTTCCATCAAGATGAAGTGTTGCTCCAGGTGAGTATTTGGTCCATCAAGATAAAGTGTTGCTCCAGATGAGTATTTGTTCCATCAAGGTAAAGTGTTGTTCCAGATAAGTATTTGTTCCATCAAGATAAAGTGTTGCTCAAGATGAGTATTTGTTCCATCAAGATAAAGTGTTGCTCAAGATGAGGATTTGTTCCATCAAGATAAAGTGTTGTTCCAGATGAGTATTTGTTCCATCAAGTCAAAGTGTTGCTCCAGATGAGTATTTCTTCCATCAAGATAAAGTGTTGCTCCATCTGAGTATTTCTTTATCAAGATAATATGTTGCTCCAGATGAGTATTTGTTCCATCAAGATAATATGTTGCTCCAGATGAGCATTTGTTCCATCAAGATAAAGTGTTGCTCCAGATGAGTAATTGTTCTATCAAGATAAAGTGTTGCTCCATATTAGTATTTCTTCCATCAAGATAAAGTGTTGCTCCAGATGAGTATTTGTTCCATCAAGATAAAGTGTTGCTCCAGATGAGTATTTGTTCCATCAAGATAAAGTGTTGTCCCAGATGAGTATTTGTTCCCTCAAGATAAAGTGTTGCTCCAGATGAGTATTTCTTCCATTAAGATAATATTATGTTCCATATAAGTATTTGTTCCATCAAGATAAAGTGTTGTTCCAGATGAGTATTTGTTCCATCAAGGTAAAGTGTTGTTCCAGATAAGTATTTGTTCCACCAAGATAAATTGTTGTTCCAGATGAGTATTTCTTCCATCAAGATAATATTATGTTCCATATAAGTATTTGTTCCATCAAGATAAAGTGTTGTTCCAGATGAGTATTTCTTCCATCAAGATAATATGTTGTTCCAGATAAGTATTTGTTCCATCAAGATAAAGTGTTGTTCCAGATGAGTATTTCTTACGTCAAGATAATATGTTGCTCCAGATGTGTAATTTATTCAAATAGTTATTCTGATCTATCAATATTATATGTCATGTATGTTGTTCCAGATGAGTATTTTGTTCTCTGTGATAATGATATGTTGTTCCAACATAGATGAGTTTTTTGCTCCATCAAAATAAAATGTTACTCTAAATGATTTTCTTGTTTCATCAGAATAATATATTGTTACAGATGCTTATATTGTTTATGATGAGTATTTTGCTTTCTATCAGACAGATATGTTGTTTGGACTTCTACATGTGATATGTTGCACTAGATGAGTATCAACTTTCATCAAAAAGTTGATGTTATATAAAATATATATATAAATATGTTGTTCCGTTAAGATAACACGTTGCTTATTATAAGTATTTTGCTCTCTATCAAGATGACTGGAGTTCCAAATGAGTGTTTTGTATTGTTAAGATTATTTGTTGTTCAGATGATTATTTGTTCTATCAAAATGATTTGTTGTTCCAGATGCGTATTTTGTTCTTTCAAGATTATATGTTGGTCCAAAGGAATATTGTGTTCTCTATCAAGACAATTTGGTGTTACAGGTGAATATTTTGTTCCGTCAAGATTTTATCTTGTTCCGTATGAGCATTTTTAGTTTCATCAAAATCAAATAATGTTTTAATCAAGTCCTTTTTTCATCAATATGATCTGTTGCTCCAGGAAAGTATCTCGTTCCATTATGATGATATGAGAACTGGATAGAACTGAAAGCTGTATTGAAATTGCAGTTTGTTGTCTTAGTTGATAGCAAAAACATTTATTGGGGGAACAAGATGATCGTCGTAGTAACTGGTGGGAATATCAAATCACCTCGTGAAAAATATAAATCTCGTGTATCTTGAAGTAAAAGATAATATTTTTGTGGAAACAACATATTATCTGGTGGAAACAACACATATTTTTGAAGAATAATGCCCGTTTTGGTATCTGTATATTAAAGAGACCACCGAATCTAATTGCTTCACGTCTTTCTTGGATTTGCACCTCGAATTTGACCCAGGTGGTCATCTCAGTACAAAAATTTACGATAAACGAGACGATTTTAATTTTCAAATTATTAATTTTCCTAATCTACAGAGCAATATAACTTCTTCTCCTGCATACGGTGTTTATATTTCTCAATTTATTCGATATGCCAGAGCTTGCACACATTTCACAGATTTTTTTATCAGACACCGGTTTCTTCGTGACCGACTTTTGAAGCAGGGCTATAAGAAAATACGTCTCATACGATCACTAAAAAAATTCTTTCTTCGTTATCAGCCACTAGTAGAAAAGTTCAAGATTGGGTTAAAAGATATGATAGTTGGTTGTTTTGGTTGGTGTTTGACTGGTCTGCTGTACTGAGATGATCACCTCAGTGTCCCTATTGTGTCTCACAGCTGTGTTGTGTGCTATGGTCATTACCGGATCCTAAGATCGCAATGGAAGAGGGAGGTTTGGCGCCATAAAACCTGGTTTAACCCACCATTTCGTCTGAAATGCCTGTACCAAGTCAGGACCATTGCGATCCACCAGTTCTCCGGTATGACTGATTCGTTTTTGTCATTTTCTCTGGACTGTGAGATTGATCATTCAAGTTCGGTAGTTTTGTTATTACCTTTATTGAAGAAGAATTTAACTATATCAAATGGAACAACATTTTATCTTGTGGAAACAACAGATATTATTGAGGAAGAATTTGAAAAATTTGTACGAACAACATTTAATCTAGTGGAAACATTAATTATTGTGGAGAACGAAGACAATTATCGCCCATAAACATGGTTACTTGTTTTACGTCACAGTATCAATATGATATTTTCTTTCTATCCAAAATAGTTGGTTTGAATCAAAATTTTCTTTTACTTCTATATTCTGGATAACTACTTTAATTTTCAATGGAAGATGTAAGAACATATGACAATAAAGTGCATAGAGCATTTTGAATACTGATATTATTTACAATTTGTATGACTATTATGTGTTCATTTAATGTTACCACCTAAGGAGGGGAAATATATAGTCTAAGTCCTGCTTTCCCATCCTTTTCATGTTCTTTTTCATGAATAAAATATGTTCAAATCAAATTAAAGTGCATAGAAAGAGAGCAAAAATATCAAACAGTGTTGTATTTAAAAAGTTAGGATAACTTGCGATTAAAGAAAATGATTGGTTTGTTAATCCATTAAGATATAAAATAAACTTTAAAGTACTTTGGTGTATTTATTCAAATGTTTTAGCATAGTTTTGAATTTTCTTTAATTTATGATTTGCATCGTCTAGATTTAAAAAAAAATATCCTGCACCTACCTTTTGGGTTACTCTCGTCGACTGGAGTGATGACGTCATGACGGGATTCGATAGACATCTTTATGAACTTCTCAAAACAAAATAAAATTTCAAAAGTTGATTATACCAAATTAATGAACTTGACGTGTTGTATGATTGTCATACGATTGTGGGCTTTTAAGTTCTTTCACCGTTCCCAACAAGGTTAACTAGATTAATGATACTATTATTTAAGACTTTAATCACAATTGTAATGTTAATTTGTTAAATACTGTGTTTAGGACTAGTTTAAATGGTTAATCTGTATGCAATAAAAATCATTAAGTTGCATGTCAACTTGTAATGTTACACCATGGTCATTGGTAAGACATATTTCCGTGGTAAAGTGTCATGTCCGACACAGAACTCAGTGTTATTTTGTTCATCGGTTGTCGTCGTCTCTCAATAAATTTTAAAGAAGCACCAACGGGGCACCCCAAAGCCAAGAGTCCAAAGTGTTGAACAAAAACCATCTGATACAAAAGTTAACAACACAAAGAATGTTGGTCAATGTTCGTTGACATGCAACTAATTTTAATATCTGTCTTATATAAAATAACCGTATGCGTAGTAAAATTTATTGCCCGGATTTTTACAATTGTGATTTTGATTTATATGATAATTTTATAATTTGACATTTAAAGTTCAAAATAATTTTTTTTCCCAAAGTTTATATAATTTTATAGACAGGAATGTACTTTTTTCTGAAAATGTATTATATCAAGATAAAAATATCAATTTGTATATCTACTCAGTTTACATTTTGACTAACTTGACAAAGCATGTTTCCTCACATGTGGTGTATATGCAACTGTCTGACAGTTCTTCTCCATAATCCTTTGTCTTTTGGCGCTGCTTTATGTAACAGATCTTTCGCCAGACTTCTTCTGCTGTGGGTCTTTATCTTCCCATTAAGCTTGGTGTCAAATATAGGGCTTTGCATGTGTCGTTAGTTTTGCGTCTACTCGTTGTGTGCACTAACAATTTCTTCTTTCTCTTCTTTGTTTCAGGAATCATAGTATGTTTTGATCTATGTCAAAGATATTTTAGGGGGGTATAGATATTTTCTTCGTCTTTCCTTTTTATTTTCGGAAAAATCGAAGCGTGGATTTTTTAAGCGCTAGCCCACGGCTTTTTTTTAACCCTGCTATAATTTTTTCAGCCAAAAACACCATCCTGCCTTTTTTAATTCAAACTCTTTTCTGCAACTCTATTTCCTGATTTTTGCCAGCCTGCCTTTTTATTTCAAATTTTACCATAGCCCCCCCCCTAAAAATTGAATGGTTGCTCCCTTACCAATCTTGTTTTAACATTGTCATCTGTCTCTCCACAGTGCCCACGATATACAAATGATGTAAGCTTTCAAGATGTGTGTTATCTTTTCAATGCTATTAGTATTATCTACATACATTCTTAAGATTTTGGTCGTTTTTCTTGTTTATACGAAGCCCTGTTTGTTTGTTTTTTGCTTGCTGCATTTTCAACTAACATTGATGTATTTTCTTGCATGATAATATGATGGCGGGAAATACTATTTATAAGTAGTAAAACCCAGTTAGTTTGTAAGACCCATGTTTTTTTTCTCCTTTTTATAAGATAATCTCATCGCAAGCTGATTGAATCATTTATTCATGTAAGTGGTGGGTTTTTCAATATTGTCATTTCCTTGAAAATCTGGTATTTTTTGTTGGATTTCTTGGGTATGAATATTTTTCTTTTCAAAATGCTACAGCAATTGCACCGTTTGTTTGTATTTGTGGTGATAGACAAGGAATGAACGGAATAATAGCATCATGATCTTCAAGCTACATTGTTCGAAAACTGTTTGCTACTACTGATATTTAAGTAATTTTAAGTGCATGTAAAACCTAAATGTAAAACCAAATCTTAAGTGTTTGTTTATTCATAAAATGTCATTAATCATTGATATGTTTTATTATCACCAGGAAGGAACTTTGATATGAAAATCAATTTCCAAAAAGGTAACAGAGGAGGAGGTACGAGCCTTTTACCAAAAGGTAATGTTTTTTTTTATAATTATTTGGATTTTTTTTCATAACGTTTATTACATTGAAAGAAAACAAAACTAAGGAGGTCTATCAGATAAAAATCAGTCACAACCGAAGAGAATAGAACAGAAGAAGTTTTCAGTGAAAATTCAATGGCGAAATTTGAAATCTTTAGAGCCACGTTGTGATCTGTTTCGACAAACAAGTCTGGGAAGATGTTGGTCAAAACTCTTGACTTCCTTGTACGTTAATACCTAAGTTTTCGACCTTCCGGTTTTATAAATAAAAATGTTGCTAAAGAGAGGTAACTTGATCACCGAAATATGCATATATACACACTCCAAGGAACACGCGAATCGAGGCAGGTAATTTCTACTAACACTTTATATAGGCGAATAGTGTCTAAAGATTTCTACTAACATGTTAAGAATTTTTCATAACATTAATTTTATGACGTATGGAAAGCCGTACTGGATCTCCACATTAACAGTCAATGGGAAAATGTTTAAAAGTTCCATGAGTTCGACAATTCAATAATTTGACGAACGTATATGTTACATATCTAACGAGAGCAGCCTTAATGATTTTTAAGAAAAGTTATTTCATTCGATTTGCTTTGATGCAGTTTATTATAAGGGTAAGAGAAATCTTTTGCGGAGTTTAGTAAAAATTACCTGGATCGATTCGCGTGTTCCTAGGAGTGATACAGCATAATGAAATTTACAATCTTTTTTGCACCGATCTTGGTAGTCTTTTGAATCATTTTCAGAAATGTCTACCTAATTTAAATTAGTAATTATTGCTTCGCATCAAGGTGCGAAGCTATTAATTTCATAGGATATTCACGGCATCTTGAAACTATCAATCTGTCACAGTTTTCCAGGCAACTGCATGTCATAGTCTCTTAATAGACACTTACATTAAGCTACCTCTTATAACGCCTTAAAAAGTCAAGCAATTTTATATCCGAAACTCATTTTCTTTCTGTTTACCAAATATTACAAGACGCATGCAACATATGACTTCATCCATGTATAGTTATCCATTCGGTTGCTATTAGTCCTTTTTGTCGTCTATATTGACAATTTATAACAAAATATCTCTAAAGTCACTAATTCAGACTCGGTGATAACTTATAATTATTAGCATTATAAAATATCTTTTAAATGGATCTCTGGTGAAAAGCCTGACCACTGTTCCTAAAACGAGACCATTATGTCGAGTCCCTTGAATTAAGCAACCGTAAAAGAGAAACTGGACATTGCAGAGAAAATCTGTTGTTTGCTTATTTAATGACCTTAAGCTTCTGAATTTCAATATCACGGTGATGTTCCCTATAATTTATAAGCATGTTCTCGACCCATTCTATATATATTTCTTGTCTACCAATGACTTGCAATTTTTAAATATAAATCGATATACATTACCCTTTTCTAAAAATGCCGATACAGCAAATTTTGAAAAGCTCAAACTTGTTATCATTTTAGTTTCTCTTTAAAGCAAGGTAAAAACTTAAGAGGGCATGTATGCATAATAAAAATCATTAAGTCAATATGCTTACAAACGTTTAACTACAAAAATGTTGTAGTAAAAAAAGAAGTTATGTTTAATCTATTCAATAATCAAGCAACAGCTTTTTAGATAATACAAGTGAAAAGCTCTCATTGTTTTTTTTACTATTTAGCTATACATATATACTTTTGTAGAGTAAGAGACATGTCAGTGAACACTAGGACCGTTTCCTCGGAACCAATAAAGGAAACACCAAATGACATTGACAAGAAGCAAGATCAAACAATACTTTATGACCGCAAAATAATATCAGAAAAACAAGAAGTAACAACACTTCATGACCGCAAACAAACGTCAGTTGATAACATCATCAGCGGACAAACTGGTCGTTTCCAGACGGCAAAAACTCGTGAAATGACAAAGCAAACTTTAAACGAGCAAAGAAGAGTCACGAAACGACAATTTGATAAGCCAAAGTCCCAAAAGACGGATATACCTTTACCACAAATAAGAAAGCCGGAGTTACCAAAATTTAAACCACCAAAAGTAGACCACAAAAAGCCAGAGGAACCAAAACTGCAGTTACAAAAGCTAAGTCGAGAGCCAGAACCAGATCCGCCTAAACCTAATCCGCCAAAGAGAGGGAGGAGACCAATAGAAAGATGCTTTGGATACTTTGGCTGTAGAAATTGTGGTAACGATTGGGCTAGTGCATATACATGGAGGATTCGAGGCACATTAATCGTAGGTAAACTTTGTTAAACTTAGTCCTCAATTTGTTTTTTTTAAACTTTTGGAACCAAATGCAACGGTCATTATTATCCCGCCTGTTCCATGAAACAATGGCATCGGTTCGTTGTCTACACATGAAAGAATAGGCGATGAAAGGATAGTTGAAGACATCACGTAAGTCATAGAGCTTTCAAAAAGTGTAGATTTAAAGATACATATATTGAGCAGGCTTTCTCCAATTTGCAGTGTCAATACGGGGTATAAGGGCAACAGATGGAGAAAGTCTCCAAATCGATAATTGCTTCGGAAAATGGCATCATCAATATAGCAGAAAGTGAGGTAATTTATGGCTATCTAATTATGTGGTGCCGTTGAAGGTACGTTTTGTTAAAGGTTCAGATACATTCATATATTTTGTATTTTTTTTTTTTGCACTGTCATAAAATAGATCATACAAGCTGCGCGTTTACCATCATTTTATTTCATCCTAATGGTTGATAAATAAAGGGGATAAAAAGCAAACTAACTACACAAAAATTCGATTGTTTTGAATATCTGGTGTACCAAAGGGGTAACAGTATCATCAAACCGTAAAGACAAAACCGGCAGACAAAAAATCATCACAACAAAACAAACCACATAACAACATAAAAACACACACACACATAATAACAAAACTGCATTCAGACTTGATTCTGAAATAATTGATAGTTAAAGTAATTTCAATCCCGGGATTTTAATGCATGATGTATTTTTCTGATTAGTTCTATCTAAACGATTGATATTATATATTTTAAGGTCGTATATAGACAAAAATGCCAACAGTGTAGGATTTATACATTTCCCTACAAAACTGAATATTTGCGATGCAGCCGCTGTGGATATCCAGTACCCGAATGTATTTGTGGTGACGCAGATTCTGATTTAAGTGCAGATAGAGAAGTCCGCCCACATAGAGCAGATTTGTGTGAAAAATGTAGAACGTCAAACCCGTGCCGTTTTGGCTAGAACAATTATTTAAAAAAAATAGGTATTAAAGTCACATAACACGTTCAATTTTTGTTTTACAGAAATAACTGAATGGGTTTGTAGAAAAAAGTGATAAATTAATTCTACTTTAGTGTTTTTTGACAAAGAGTAAAAAAGTTTAAAACTGTTTTTTTTTCGTATATGTATGGGTCCGTGTTTGATAGATTCGATCAGCTTAAATTCTTTTTTATTAGTATTAGGCTGTGGTTTTGATGGACCTGGATTTTTGTGTTGCTATTTTGGTCTTTATGGCTTTTTCGGCTGTGACTTTGATAGATTTTGTCTTCCTGACTGTAGTTAAGGGTCGTTTGTTTTGCTTGGCCATAGTTTCATAAATCTTCGTATATCTCGATTGGTACTTTTGATAGAATTTTTTTTCGATAAGATCAGAAAAACGCAGGTAAAAATATCAGGTACCCGATTGCTATGTACTTATTTTGTCGTTCGCAAATCAAGCAGAAATAAGAACAACCAATCGATAAGCTCGACTTTCAAAATGACTGTTTATTTGTACAATATGAGATGTGTTAAGCAGACAATTGTTTTTCCGATGGATACTAATTGTGCTTCCTGATTTGTTCCTTCATTCATATAAGTAGATTTCAATCTTGTAATCCATCTTTAAAAAAGAACCATAAACTTGCTCGTTATATTGATGTTCTTTTACTAAACTAATTCAAGGAAGTCTGCTTTTGGTTTCGATAAACATCTCTAAACTGTCACCCAATCAAGACTATAACAAACCTTTTGAGCAACGTAAACCATTCTGTCCGCTATTGACTGTTTAGTTTACGTTGACACCAAAGAAAACAATGAAATACTCACATGATCGCATTTAAAGCAACCAAATTGTTAACAGTTACACGAACTCACATCAAAACGATATAAGAGGCATTGATGCTCCAGGAGGGTGAGCAGTTCCTGCTTATTATAAAACACCTGTCTCGTTGCAAATCATCAATTTAGTATAAGCTAAATTCAGTTAACTGTAAGATAGATTACTAGCATGTCATGCGAAAGCAACTTCGGACGAGCACATAACAGTATGTAAGCTCGGTATATCACACAATTTTTGTTTTTGACCTTCTAGTTATTTTTATTTAAATGTTGCTGGTGAGAGGTGATTCCCACTTGCACGGCTATAGGTATGATAGCCTTTCAGTTACTGGCCAATCAAAAGCTACCTAATGGTCGTTTTGCCTCATCTCATATCAATTCACGCTCGCAATATAGTTCCTTTTCCAATAATCAATAGCTACACTACTTTTATACTAAACATAACCAATCTTTATATTTGTAGATTATCCCGATTACCAGTACTTTCATTTTCAAATTCTTATGGTTTTGCTCTATTGTATTAAATAAAATTTATTTCAAAAAGTTTTCATCGATTAACAATTGTTGCAAATGGAGAAAATGCTGCGGTTTTCTTTAAAAAAATCAGCTCTTAAGCCAGAAGAAAACAAGCCATGGGGCATCAATTTCTCAGTCCATAACCATAACTTATCTGCGATCAGTAATAAACAATTGTAACAAAGTAGCAAACTCGTGTGTTTTGGAAGGATAAGTTGTTCCTGCTCATTGCAGTGCAACCGTCGGTTTTACTTTATGTCTAAAATACGTTTCAGACTATGTATTGGTGTTGTCTGATAATGCCATGAATGAATTATACCCTTTACAGCAGACATAAATGCATCTTCATATACAAATAGACTGTTAAAAAAGCAAAAATAAAATCAAAACCAAAAGCAAAAGAAAAAAAAATCAACACAAAACATAAAACAACACAATATTTTGTTTCATGAATTTAAAATTGCAATCCAATTTTTGTACAAGACATTCCCAAAAGTCTTTGGAAAACAAAAAGGTCTCGATTGCTAGAGAAAATCTTTTAAATGGATTTAGCATATTTTAAACAAGCATAAAAGAACATTTTTATAATTTGGAAATTCTATGACTATATTTAGTGAGATTCAGTCCAGCATGGGTTGGAATATAAAGCACTCTAACTCACTCAGATTAATGGGAGCTCCTTTTAAAACAGTGTTTCCTCGTTAGTTCAGAGTTGAATTGAACTAATAGGGTTATGTAGGCAGTCTACGTCAGTTTAACATGAGACCTGACTTCACACATGAAGATTGGTTTGATATTTATTTATCACTTACTGTTTATTTTGTCAGATATCTAATCATTACCGGTCAATTTCCCATATTCAGTATAAATATTATTTCCTGTAACAAAACTCCCTACTTTGGATCACTTCTGTATTTACCATGAAGACATCGTACTGTATATTGCTGATATCATTTGCAGTTTTTAAACTTTGTTTTTCTCAGTTTTCCTGTGGTGTACATTCATGCATTTCGGTAAGTTTTTGACCTTATTTATTTGATTTTATTAATATTTGACCAGTGAATTTACTACAAAATGACCCCTGTTATCTTTATGTTCAAACGAACATTTGACTAAAGTAAGCATGTTTTGTAAATAAAATTGAAACAATTTAATCTGACTTTCAGAGCATATTTTAACCCGTTTAAAAATGACATTGTAAATTTTATCTATAAACTTAATAAAAGTAAATAGAAAAAATATTATATATGTTTATATTATTTGTAACCGTGCAATGCATTTGTCAACAATTTGAAGTGAGACTTTTAAGAGAA